>JAWWTY010000055.1:2177361-2323651 GCA_035222235.1 Margarornis squamiger
TCTGCCACGACAAGAGGCAGATAAAACCGGGGCAGCAGCAGAACCTGAGGTGCACGGTGGGATTTTGGGCTTGCTCAAAAGGCACCAGAGCAGAAGCACCATCACCACCACCATCACCACCACCATCACCACCACCACCAGGCTCTGCCTGCACATGGGGGAGCAGAGGGGACCGCAGCACCAGCTCTGCACACACCAGCACTCACGTTATTAGGCGTGACTTGGGCTTCTTGGGGGAGTCTCTGCCTTCCAGGGAATCGTCCTGCACTTCCAGCGTCTGAGATTCGAGGATTTCATTGAGGCTGTTATCTGCAGTGGAGCAGGAGTCAGTGGCGGTGCTGGTGAGCGTCTTGGTGGGCTTGAATGGATCCACAGTGTCAAAGTTATTGGGGTCAAACTGGTAAGAGCCCTTGGGGAGAGTTGGCAAGTTTTGCAGTGCTGAGCTGCCACTGAGGGAGGTGGGACCGGGGTTGTCCCAGCGCACAGGACCCAGCTGGGGTGAGTCTCGGGGCAGTGGTGGCTCTGTGGGACCCCTCTCTGCATCCTCAGCTGATTTCTTGGGGGACTCTCGGTGTCTCTTTGGCGTCAGCTTGCTGGCCGGGATCCTGCTGCCCCTCCTGGGTGAAGATCTCCTCACCTCTGCGCTCTCTTTCACCTCCGTAAAATCGACATCAGGTTTTGGGACCTGCCCTGTGGGCTCCAGGGCTGGGTCCCCCTGCAGCTCATTGGGATGGGGGAGGCAGGATGGGGCTGCCAAGGGAGGGCTCTGCAGCTGGCAGTTCCCTGCCACAGAGGGGTTCACACTCCTGTCGCACTGCTCAGGGTCGAGTGGGTAGGAAGCTTGGGGCACTGCGGTCTCCTCTGCGGCTTCGTCTGTTTTCTTCCCCAGCAAAGGTGTTTTTCCTTTCCCGAGCTGGTCCTGGGCCAGGATATCAGCCTTCAGCTCCACCAGCCCTGTGCCAGCACCTGCCACGTCCCCTCCTGACATGACCCACACCTGGGTGGCTGTGCCTGCATGGGGCACCAGGGCTGGCTCCACAGTGGGCACAGTGGCGTGGCCAGGGTCAGCCCTGCAGCCCAGCCCGGCCAGAGGCTGTGTCAGGGATGAGTTGCTGGGGCCAGTTTCCCCTTTAACATCCGAGCTGTCTTTAGGGGCTCCGATCTCCGGCTGAGCCTCATCATTGGAGTGCTTCCCAGGAGAGCCGTCCACACAAGCTTCCCCTACCAGCAGGTCACCATGGTCACCTGGCTCTGAAAAGATAAAGGGAGATGGTTAAACCCCGACCTATGCTGCACCCCATTCCAGACAGAATTCCAGAGGGATTTCTGTCCCCTCCTCACAGCACCTCTGGGGTCAGATTTTATGGAGAATCCATCGACTGAAAACTCAGCTTCCCTCCTGCCAGATGACAGGGAGTCACTGCTCACCTGGGCGGAGAGTTAAAATTCAGCAAGGAGAGTTTAGGGAAGCACGACACTCACGAAATGTGATTAAGCAGGCCCCAGGCAGAAGGGGAATGAAATGGTGTGCTCAAGAAGAAAAAAGGGGGCATCTGGAGGCCAGCTGCCTGGTGCCAGGGCTGTGGAGCTGGGTGTGCACCTGGCAGGGGAAGCTGCCCAAGGGAAACTGACTCTTCACCTGCAGAAATCCTGCTGCAGTCATGCCAGGCTCTCCACACTGCTGTCAGCATCTCCTAATCCCAAATCCTGATCCATGACTTAATCACTATTACTCCAATCCCTTCCCCTCAATCCTTTTACTGTTTAATCTTTTCTTCGCTATCAATGGAATGGGGAAGGTCCTTCATCCACTGAGGCATCCTGAAAGCTGCACCCGTGGAGCACCCAGAGCCAGGACTGTGGTGAGAAAACAGAAAAACACCTGGTGCCAGCTCCTGCAGACCCACAGCCCCAAGCACATCTCTTGGGAAAGGTTTTTCCTATCACCAGGCATTTGTAACCAGCTCATGTTTGCTGGTGACAGAGAGAATCACAGGCTGGCAGAGGAAAAGTGCATCTGGTCCAGAGGCTAACCCAGGACATGGAGCCAACAATCCTGACTCAGCTGATGGCTCGTGGTTTGCATAATTGATCCTCAGGATGCTAAAAGCCATGGAAATGAATCATGAGGGTCTGTGTGCAGTCTGAGACTGCAAAAATGCTCCCTCTGACTGCAAAAAAACCTTCCCTCCAAGTAGATGTTGCCTTGATGCCCCAGAAAACGCATCAGTAAACACAAATCTAGTGGATGAGTACTTGGAGTGCAGCCAGGAAACAGTCTGAGGCAGTGCCTGCCAGGCCTTCCCATCATTTGAAACCAGGAAAACTTTCTTAACAGACCCCAAAGAAAACTTCCTTACACTTGTTTTGTTGCTCAGATGTTTGAAGCTTTCCTGAGACAGCCCTGAACAGAAGAACAGACTTCAAAGTCAGGGCAAAAGGACCTTTTAAGTGCATTTTGCGTTCCCAGAGGAAGGTTTGGCAGCCGCCGTTCTCACAGACATGAGCCCATCCTGGTTTCTAACCCAAGCAATGAGTAATTACTTCTTGAATAACAAGCAGTCAGCACGCAAACCACCTCTCCATGCTGTGGCGTCTGCAGGGTGGGGAGGGAAGCAGCGATGGCACATGTGGCCATTGCTCAGAACAACCATTTTCTCAAAAAAATCAGAAGAACCACCCACCCAGGTTTTCCAGTTTTGTGGTTCCCTCGTTTTCTGCACCTGAGAGAGCTCAGCTGCTCCACCCCTCCCACAGCACATCCCATCCACTCAGCCAGTCCAAGAGCCGAGGAACTGGGATATACTGGGAGACAGGAGGGGCGGGCAAAGGGCAGCTGAGGTGCTTGGCTATGATTCTGGAAATCTTTTGCAGCAGAAACATCCCTCCTGCAAGCTCGGGGGAGCTTTCCCTTGGTTCCTCCCCCTCTGCATTTCCTCTGCCTTCAACACAGCATGATGAGAGCGCAGGTTCCTGCAGGAACAATTACACAGGATGCAGAACCCAGTGACCTGAAGGGCCTTGTGGGGCTTGTGCTCCAGCCCCTGCCACTGCCTGGCAGTGCTGGGTGTGAGCATGGCAATACCTGAGTGCCCCACAGAGCCCTCCCCAGGCACAGCACATTCCCTGTGGCTCTCCCTGCTCCTCCTCTAAATGCTCCAGCATCCTGAAGTGAGCACAGCTCTCACCAGCCCCGGGCAGTCATGTTGTGAGCAGCCGTGTTGGCTCTGCACGTACTCCTTCCACTCATGGCTCCTGCCAGGGAAACCAGCTCGTGGAAACAACCAGAGTCCCCCAGGGCAGCTGCTGCCCCCCAGCTCTGCCACTGCCACCCAGTCCAGCTGCTGTGCCCCAGCTTTGTCAAGGCTTGAACCCTCCTTTAGGGCCCAAACTGTGCTGAATGCCCCACAGGACCCCAGAAGAAGGCACACAACACACAGTTCTGCTCAGACCAGCCCTTTCCATGGGCACTCCAGCAGATGCCTTCCTGCAGCATCCCAAAAAGGTGACCCTGGGCTCTCCCATTCCACCTCTGGCACTGTGCCTTGCAGGTGCAGGCAGTTTAGTCCCGGCATGAAAATGGACACTGCCAGCAGCAGGGAACACGCAGGGACTCCGGGATCTGTCCCAAGCACAGACCCACCACAGGGCATGCTGGATCCCTGAGAACACCCATTGTCCTGGATGTGTGTGGGCTGCAAAACCACTCCTGGTCTAGGCAGGTACCTGGAGGGGGATGCTACAAAGTGAAAATGGAGATTTTATATTCTTTAAAGAAAAACAGACAGGACAGTCTGGCACCGCAGTAATAGGCACTTTGTGCCTGTGCACTATAATTGCTTTGCTTGTCTTCCTTGGACTGAAATGAAACACAAACACCAGCTTAAACAGCTTTCCAACATGCCATCCCTCGCTCCCTCAAACGAATCAGGAACCCCTGGCAGCTGCAGAGCCGCAAGGCAAAGCCTCGGTGCCCTTTCCATCCCACAGGCAGCCTCCAAGTGAAGCTGCAGCGATCCCTGTGTGGCCCAGAGTGCCAAGCACGGGCGAGAACAACCCCTCCAACCCTCCGAGCCTCGGCGTGAGTCACACACTCCCCCGGCTCAGCACAGGATATCTGCCCGTTCACCCAGCTCGCCAGCGACTTTTTTTTCCTCTTTTGGCTTTCCGCTTGTGTTTAGCAGCCGTTGATCTATTTTTAAACCCATTCTGTTAAGAATTAGCATACCGGCAAACGATGCTGCTGCTGCTAACACACCGGAAAGCACGTGCCCTGTGTCAGTGAAAGCCAGCTCCCAGCACTGATGGCTCCAGATTTGTTGCTTCTGCTCATTTCCTCGTGCAAAATATCTACTGGCAGATGACTGGAGATAACCTGAGCACGAACGGGACAGAATTGCAGCCCCTCACCATCCAAGACAGCAAGAGGAAATTGTCTAAGTGATCCTGAGTGGGCATAAAGCCTAAACGCAGCCCCCTCCAGGGCTGAATTTCTGTCCCCAAGAACAGGGTTTAATGCACCTAGATCACCTCTCAGCTGTGCACAGAGCAGCCAGCCCTGCAGTCACAGCTTCTGTCTTACACATTGCCTCACCTGGTTTATTCCCAAGGCAGGGTGAGACTGCAGCTCTACAACAGGCAGTGCCTGCTCTCCCCGCTGTCCCTCCGGGCCAGGAGTGCCATGCCTGCCCACAGGTCCTGCCCCCACACACACCAGCATGGCCAGCAGCTATTCCCCAGGGCCTGCAGGGCAGTGGCTCTCGCTGTGGGTGACAGCTCAGCTGTCTTGGTGCTGACAAGCAGCCATTACACTGGATTGCCTCCATCCAGGCATTTATTCCCACTGCTGCTCCCAAGCTGCAGCCAGATGGAAGGGCACAGGTTTCTGTGAGAGCAGCATTGCAAAGATGAGGTCTTAACATACAGAATACACTGGTAAAGTCGTGGAACACCCCGGGGTCCCTCTGCATGCTGCAAACACATCTGCACCCTGGCAATCCCTTCCCTCCACCATTCCAGAGACACTGAAGAGCCACAGCCAGAAATGTGGGCAGGAAAGGGCCAGAGCCGGATGCGGTGGCACGATGGTTTGGCTCTGCTGGCTCCAACATCCCACTCTCTGCCAGCTAGCACAGAAAAACAGCTTTTGCTGGACATCATCCCCTCAGCTCCACAACACTGGGAGCTTTGTGTGCAGGAGCAGCCGCTGCCCTGCTGCTGAGCAGGAGCTGCTCGTCCCAGGACAAGAGGCACACATGGGGACAGTGACAACCTGGAGTCTGAGGCAATGCACTTCCCTGAGTTTTGGCAGAAATGATCCTCCTACCTTCTAGGAAAGCCTTTATCTCCCTCTCCCCCTCCCCAGACATTATCCCCAAAGTAAAGATGTCTCTGTCATCCCTTCTTAAGAGGAAAGGATTATCCCAAGAGCTGTGATCATCAGAAGCATGAACTGAACACTTTCTCCACCACATCAAACAAACCCTGTTTTCCACAGGGATGGGGGAGCACCCAGACCCATCCCTACACCTCATGTATGGAAGGACCCAGGGCCTGGATCAAGCCCACATGCTCCAAAACCAACCCTACAGAAACCTCCCAGCTGCTGCTGCGAGCATTCAAGGAAAGTCCATCACTGCATGTCACATACTGGGGCCTGCAGCAGTGAGAGGCAGGAGAGGGCAGGGGATACCCACAACAGCCTGCCTGGGATTTCTGGGCCCACCATGTGCTGCCCTGCACCCTGGAAAAGCTTCTCTCCCACAGACCCCACTGTGGGCTCACAGACCCCCTGACACTGCCCAGGCACCCTGTCCTGCTGAGAAGAGGGACAGGGAGGTCTCCTCCCTGCCCTGCCCTGATAACCTCCAGCAGTTGTTGCAACGGTGCTGGTGCTGGAGCTTCAAAGCTTCCTCCCAGCAGCAGGAAAACAGAGATAAACACCGAGCTCAGCCAGGGGCACCAGCACAACCCCTGGAGAGGAGGGTACAGAGACAGCACAGAGGACCCCAAAAGGCCACGGGCTAATGGGGAGCCAACTCGGGGGAGCAGCAGCAGTGTGGGACACAAGGATAAACCTGCAACAGCTCAGGACCACCAGCAAAGAAAACCCCACACATTTACACCAGATCCTCCGCAATTTCTCCAAAAATGGGGCTTAGCAGCATCAAGCTTTTCCATCCTCAACAGCAACCACATAGCAAGGACACCTGGCACCTAACTCCAGGGAAAAATGGGCCATGCAATGAAACACCAACCACTGACCAGCCTTGGGGACACAAACCCAGCACCACGGCAGCTCCTGTGCGAGAGCCAGGGGCGACCAACAGAGCAACATGTGGGGCACACAAGAAGCAGCTCCCACCGGCCAGCAGCAGTGGGGGCAGCCCCCAGGCTGCAGGCAACGTGGCAGAGGAATGTTCAACTTACAAAATGATTCAACAACACCCTCGGGTTCCTCTCCATCAACCCATCGCAGCCCTTTGTGGAGCGCCCAGCCCAGCCCCGGCATTTGAGCAGTCCAGGCCATTAACCACAAAAAATGTGGCAGGCATTATTCAAAGCCAGCGACGTCTCCTCCTTGACCCCACCCTGCCTTTCAGCCTCTGGAGCACCGGGAGCAGAAGGTGCACACCGGCTCTTTACCTTGGGTCCCGACCTCGGGCTCTGGTGGTCCCGGCGGCTCGCAGAATTCCTTTAGTGGCGAGCAGGTCGGCGTTTCTGCTTCAGGGGTCTCAAAATTATCAGTGGAGTCCGAGCTGCCGAAGGGGGGGAAAAGAGTGAGGAATTACTGCTTTCAAGGCTACCTCCGAAATCCTCCACACCGCCCACAGGTCCAGCCAGGCCGGCAGCCGGCCGTGGGCATCCGGGGCGGCCGCTCGCTCCTGTCCAGCAGGACACGCTAACAAATGGAAAAGGGAGAGCAGGTGAAACATCATCGTGAGCAGCCCCCCGTGTGCCCTCAGCCCTTCGGGAGGGATTCTGCCAGGTCATTCCCGAGCTGAGCATCCACCACGGGCCTCCAAGGACATGCAGCCCCGCAGCGCCTTCCCCCGCAGCATCTCCCCCTCCGCTCCAGGGGCTGCCGCGGGAAGAAGCCCGGCTGTTCCGACCCTGTGCCCCGCAGCATCCTCTGGAAAGCAGCGCCCGGCCCCCGCGGTTCCCCGGCGCGGTGCGGTGCGGTGCGGTGCGGGATCCCCGGCAGCCAGGCAGCGAGCAGGCAGCGAGGGATGGGGAGAGCATCGGGGAGGGTCGTGGGCGTCCCGCGTGGGTGCGGGCGCCGTGGGAGAGCGGGCAGGGGAAGGGGCTGCGGGTCTCTTGCCTGAAGCCGAGGGTCGAGCCTCCCTCCGGCGGGTCCTGGTCCTCCTCCTCCTCCTCGGCGGCCCCGCCGTCCCCCTCCTCGGGGCCGCCCCCGCCCCGCACCGCCGACCAGGTCCAGCGGGCCCACTGCACCGGCGAGAGGATCTGCCAGGCGCTGAACGCCATCGGCTCCCCGCTCCCTGCTCCGCTCCCCGCCGGGCTCACTGCGGCCCCGCCGCCCCCATCGCATCCCGCTCCGGTCGGGCCGCCCGCCCCCGCACCGCGCTACTGGCGGCGGGGAGCGCCCGCCCCCGGCACCGCCCGCCGGAGGGACCGGCCCCCGAGCCCCCCCGATGGACCCCCCGCCCGCGGGGATGGACGCGGAGGGGGATGTGGGGCAGCGCCCGCGATCCCCTTCCCCGATGGATTTCCCCGTCCGGCGGGGCTGACAGGCGCCGTTCTTCTCCTTTCACACGCGCACTACCAAATTCACCCATTTCTGCCCAAAAGGCGGCGCCGGGGCACATCGCTGTCACCCCCCGGGCTGACCTGCCGCCCCCTCCGCCACAGGAGACCCCCACGCGAGAGGGCAGTGGACGGTGAAACCCGATCCCCCTCAATTTATCCCACATTTATTGGGCTGCACCTGTGCTGTCACATAGACGGCAGGACGCAGATTCCTTCCACTCTGGACGTTCCAGAGGAGACCCCACGCTGGCGGGGGGCTGCTCTGTGGGGGCGAGAGGCTCCCAGGAATCATCACTCCCCCCAAGAAGACTGGCTCCCACCAGGAAGGCTCACCCTCCTTGGGAAGCCTTGCCCAGGGAAAGGGGCTTTCCAGAGCTGAGGAACCAGACAGAGGGGGCAGGGGCAGAGGGAAAGGACACACCTGCCCCTTCCATTTTCCAAGGAAATACCGGCCTGGTATTTCAACACCCCTGGCTGATGCTATATCCTTCCGTGGCAGCAAGTTTATTTATTTATTAAACTATTGTTGTTTAAAAATAACAGCCAGCAGTTGCTGCAGAAATCAACCACGCTGGCCTCCCTCGGGAACTTTCCCTCAAGAGCTTTCCCCCTAACGAGAGCTCCCACGCCCAAATTCATCAGCTCCCACACGCTTGCTCGAGAGAGCAGGATAACGTTACTGATGCAGCGGCCGCAGCACTGCGAGGAATGTCTGGGGCTCTGGCAGCAGATCCCTCATGGGCAGCAGCATTGCTGGCAGCTGCCTGGAACCCCACTGGCTCACCCCACTCCCAGCACCAGGTCCCAGGGACGACCTGGGAAAGGGCAGACAATTGTCCTGGTGTGAAACCAGCCCAGCCCGCCGTAGGTAAGTGTTGCTGGCCCTCGCTGACCAGACCAAGAGTTCATGTGGCAGGCTGAGCCCATGGACCGGTGCTTCCCTGTGAATCATCAGCCAGCTCAGAGAGCTGGGAATGCCTCTGCACGAACAGAGAAGCCTCTGGGGCAGAGCAGACCTGTCCATCTGGTCTGGCTGCCTCTGACACCAGCCTCTGTCGGGTGCTTCAAAGGGCTCATTCCTCAGTGTGGAGCATCTCAAATAACCTCCCTGCAGGGATCCTTTCTCCCAGCCTTCCATCTCTCGGTGTCCTTATTAAATATATGTGTCATTGCTGCACACTTTTGCTGTCTGGCCTCTGTCAAAGAAACTCTCTTACCCCCTGCCATAACGCTTCTGAACTTCCCCAAAGATTCCTCCGGGTGAGCCAAAGCTGAGGGTCCCACCACGGATAAGTGGCAGTCCCAGGGAACACCTCAGCCACAGCACTGCACTGCCCCCACATCCCCAGGGTCCAGGGGACCAGGAGACCTGCACACCCCGCTGCTGCCACATAGAGGACACCAAGCAAGAGGGTGCACATGACACGTATCAACGCTTAGCAAAAACCACGAGGCTCAGGCAAAAGCAGAACCTCAACATCCTGTTGCCTGCAGCTGCCGTGAGCAGAGCACAGCCCACTTCCCTGCTCCAAAGCGGCACAGCTGATTTCTGCAGATGAATTTTACATAAGGAGATCTTCAGCGTGCGCCGCGCCGCAGCGCTGCGCTGCAGCCTGAACTCCTCCTCCTCCTCCCGCTCCCCCTTCCCACCTCCCACTGACCCCGAGGACCAGCCTGAGTGACAGTGTGGCCACGTTCTGAACCAGCTGGCAGGTTTTTCCAGGGACCTCACAGGGAAAGGAGAAATGTGAGTGCAGCAGGAGCAGCAGCGACGCTGGCACAGCAGCAGGAACGAGCTGCCTCCACTGCAGAGGGGAAGGAGCTGTGACAGGCGAGGAACAACACACAGGATGACTCCTACAGCCCCCCCACTTGTTGGACGAGGGAACTGGGGCACACGAGCAGAGGAAATCACCATGATCTGTCCCTGTGCACCCAGTGAGGACCCCCTGCTCCCACCCACCACCCAGGGGCCTGCAGGAACAGGATCAGCAGGACTGAACAGTGCCGGCTGCAGAGCTCCTGACCTGCGGGGCCCTGGGGCAGGAAGATACCAGAGCAGTGCAGGAGCAAAGCCTGCTTCCACTTGCTGTTCCTGATGAGCAATTAAGAAAATGCCTCTTAGTTGCATTTTCTAGCTTGGCACCTGACCCAGCCTGGCAGCACCGCTGGCTGCAAACCATCACCAAGGAGATAACCTGACTTTGTCAGTCACACTGGAGGCTCTGCCTGCCAAATGCTGCTTGGCACAGTCAGCAAACACATCTCTGCAGAGCAGGGAGGATGCTGACCTGTTCAAAAACACCTGCCAGCAGTTTCCATCCACACAGTGAGGTGCAGCGTGCACAGGCGGCAGCTGGACCTTGGCACTGCTGTCACCTTCCTCACTGCTGTCACTGTGCGAAGCCCAGCACACACACAGTGGCTCAGGCAATGTACAGCCCATGGATGTCTCTGCCAGCAGCAGCTCTGAATGACCTAGAAACCATCCACAGCTCACACACTGCCTGGGCTTTCTGGGAGGGGGAGAGCAGCAACCCCCACTGCATAGAGAACAGGTGAAGCCACAAAGATTTTGGAGCTGGAAGAGCTCTGGCATCATAGAGGCTGCAAAAAGATGCAACACCTTGCTCAGCTTTTCATGTTGATCCTTGAAAGCAGCCAGTTGGATCCAGGGATAATAGTTCTGCATCCAGATGGACTTTCCCTGCTTTTATACTGGAGTGAAGTTCCTCCTGGCTGTCTGGCAGCAGTGCCCCTGCCTGGCCTCACATCCTAGAAACACAGTGTGCCCAATTCCTCTCACTGTCTCCAGTCCCTGGGAAGGGTGTGGGGCTGTGGAACAGGTATCGCACAGCCACACCTGTGGCGTTGGGAGCTGCAGTGCCCCAGGCCAGAGAAAGGCATGCACCTGGAGTTTCCATTCTCAGCCCTTTCATTAGGCAGAACATCTATTTCTAGCCGTGGAGCTTTTCTGGGCACGGCACAGCAGCCAGCGCTGCCATTTCTAGCTCAGAAACAGATCTTTTGTGGGTTATCTTTTCTCTTCTCCTCTCCTGCCTCTCTGCTCCTCCACAGCGGGGCCTTTGACTCCCCCAGTGCGACCAGGGTCTGGTGTCCTGCAGCCAGCCCTGGGTCAGGGCACGAGGGCAGCAGGGGATAGTAAGGACACCTCAGAGATCAGCACACACATAAAACATAGATCCATATTGTGCTTCTCTGTAAATCACTCTCAAAGCTTGTAATGAGAACTTTATCCACAGAGCATTTATCTCCTCCTGGCAAGAAGGCCCGAGGTGTTTCAGGAGCATTTTTCTGCTGCTGTGTCTTATTCCACCCTATTCTATTGATCAGGGAGCACCATCCCCTGGATGCGTCAGCATCTGGAGCATCCCGGGCATTTCACAAGTTCAGGAGCATCCCGGAGCATCCCTGGGGGCGGCAGCACCCCAGAGCATCCCGGAGCATCCCTTGGGTGTAACAGCCCCCCGGAGCATCCGCCGGGGTCAGCAGCATCGCGGTGCATCCCCAGGAGCCCGGCGGGCTCCGGCGGGCGCTGCTCTCGCTAGAGGGCTCTCCAGGATGAGTTTCCAGATGCTGCCGAGCTCGCCGCCCTCGGGAGCGAAGGGCTGGGGCTTGGCGGCCGCGCACGGGCGGGCAGCGCGCCGCAGACCCGGAGCGGAGGGGTCTCCGCAGCCCGACCCCTTGCCTCGCCCCCGAGGGGAACACGGGAGATGGGTGGGAGGAGGGATCATGGGCGATGCTGCACGGGATGCGGCTGAGCAGAGCCCTGGGGCTGAGCCGATGCCCACGGAGCAGCCTGGAGGATCATGGAATCCCAGAATGGCTTGGGGACTGTAAAGAGACCTTCTAGTCCAAAGCCCTGCCGCGGGAAGGGACACCTTACGACCAGGTTGCTCAGAGACACGTTCCCAGCACCGTGAGGAAGTTGCTGCCAAGGGACGAGGCAGGACCGTGGGAGGACAAACCCACCACAGAAAAGTTCTCACGTTCCTTTTGCTTCTTCTGACCTTGACAGACCTGGACGCTCCCGGGCACAGCCTGGACTGAGCAGCACAACACCGAATGCCCTGTAATCCAAGGCAGACAAAACCAACCTCCTCCCACCTCTGGCTCTGCCATCTGCCTGCCGGGGCGCAGCAGGAACCGGTGTGTCACCCACTGCAGCAGCACCCTGGAGCTCCAGAGCAATGCCCAGCATGGGACAGCACTGCCGAGCCGCTCAGCTCCCCCGGGACCCTTCACAGCCTGGGATGTGACAGTTCCCATCGCTGCACATTCCATCAGAATAGCTCTACAGAAATAGAAGTAAAGGACACAACTGTCACACACGAGCCGGGCACCAGCAGCCAGCCCCAGGCTGCAGCTGCCTTTCCCCACCAAACTGCCAGCAAATGGATAAATACAGACATTTGTGGCTGCACTGGAAAGGGGTGATGGGATAATGAATGCTCTGCTATTCCAGCATTTTAAAAACGCCAACCACAGCTTAATCTCGCTGATGCACTCGTGTGGGTGCAATCTCATTTCAATAGGAACAGGCTTCAGCTACACGAGTTCCAGCCCCATTTCAACACTGATGCCGGATGAACACAAGCATCTGCCTTCATTGTGCAGCTTATTGACTCGCCCTTCAATTCCTTTGCTCTATTTGCTAAAAGCATCCGTGCTATGCAGCAGGAATGCTCTTATCAGGTGTTTGTCAGACCTCAGATCCCTGATTTTACTTGGGACTCGGTGATTTTGGAAAATGCAGGCAGCACCTCAGCCCATAACCTGGGGGCCAGCAGGGATGGGAACAGCTGAGGAGTGAGGACAGCAGCCAGTACAGGAAGAGCGACAGGGATATGATAAAGGGTGGAAGGAACAAAACAAAGTTTGCTCAAGGTGGAGCAAACAGGTGGGAAGGAGAAGCAGCTGAGTCCGACGGGGCAGAAAGGAGCAGCTCCAGCACACACAGGGAACACTGGGATGGTTTTTCCACAGGAAAACACGTCTAATGTCTATGTAAGAGACGACTGCAAGGAAATAAAGGCAGGACTGTGCAGTCACAAGGACAGAACGCAATTGTTTTCCTTGTCTGAGCCCAGTGTTTGCAAACAGCCTCACATGGTACCCCACTTAAAGAAAATATTTCTGTTCCCAGAAGTGTTTTTGTTGATTTCCAGATAAGATGTTTCCACTTTTCCTTTTGACCCCAGCCAATGCCTCCCCTTCCGTTCCCAGTGCCTGAGCAGCTGGTGGGAGAAGTTCACCCAGCCCAGCCTTGGCTCTCCCCAGCCTGCGGACCCCAAACCAGCTCCCACCTCTCCGTGACCCAAAAACGGCCCCCGCCCCGCATCCCCAGATACTGGGGGGACAAAGGCACCCCAACTACCCTCCTGGGCTGAGCTGCTGGTCGGCTGGGAGCAGGGATGGCGTGTTTGGGCCCCCTTGGACGGGGAGCTGAGCGTGGCTGGAGAAGGAAAGGAAAAAGGGGAAAGGGACTGTCTCCGCTCAAATTCACGACTTCACGCTCTGACTTCCCCTCTCCTCCACCGCAGCAAACCCGGACCAGGCGGCGCGGGGGCTGCGGGGGGACCCCGACCCGGCCCCACTCCCACCCCTGCCCGCACTCACCGGCGCGGCGGGGCCCGGGGGTCCCGCGGGGCTCGGGGGTCCCGCGGCTCCCGGCTCTGCGCCGCCCCCATGGCCGGGCTCGCTGCCGCCGCTCCGCCGGTCCCGCCGCGTCCCGCCTCCACGGGAGGGAGGGATGCGTGGATGGATGGAGGGAGGAAGGGCGGGGGCTCGGTCCGAGCTGGGCAGCAGCGGCTCCCGGGGGTGGGTTTTGGGTGTCCGGTTCGCCCTCTCCCACCCTGTCCCTCCCGGACCCCTCTGCCGGGGCAGGACCCGCAGCCCCGCGGACATGCAGGAGGATGGTCTGGTGGCAGGAGGGTGGTCTGGTGGCATTGGGAATCAGGGACCCACGGAATCGCTTAGGTTGGAAAAGTCCCGAGTCCAACATCAGGGCAGCACTGCCAAGGCCACCACTAACCCATGTCGCCAAGTGCCACCTCCACACGCCTGTTAGATCCCTCCAAGGATGGTGACTTCAGCACTGCCCTGGGCAGCCTGTGCCAGGGCTGGACAGCCCTTTCCACGAAGAAATTTTTGCCTAATATCCAATCTAAACCTCCTCACCTACGAGGGCTCTCATCAGGCACTAGCTCAGCCTCTCATACTGCACGTTCAATGACAAACTGGGGTCTGAGCCTCTTGCCCAGGGCACCTGATGTCAGTCTAGAAGCCCTGATAAAGTGCCAAAGTAATTTCTCCCCTGAAAACAACCTCTTCCTAAATCATGCCTTGCAGGGGAAGCCAAACAGCCAGCCCTGACATCAAGCAGCAGCCAGACCCCTTCAGGGGGGAAGATTTAATACAGCACTTTAAAAGCTCAGAGGTGACCCCGCTAAGGAAATGTCCTGGTTAGAGTTATTTTAATTAAAGTGCCTGAGAACGTATCAATTTCTGACACCATTTGGGGCTTTTTACTTCTGAGAAACTGAAAAATTAATCTCTTTTTTTTTCCTTTTTTTTTCTGTCAGTCAGGGTGTTCTGGCTGGGGTTGCAGTATTTTTTTTTGGCAAGAAAAGTGTTGATGGCCTTGAAAGCGTTCACCTTCCTAAAATAAAAATAAACACACACACACAAAAAAAAGGACCAAACTTTCCTTGGATGAAAAAATGTCCTGACGGGCTCACCTGCCCTCCTGGCTCTGACCATGCCCGACTTGCCCACAGCAATTCACACCCATGGGGACCCCTCTTCTGCATGCATGGGGGTTTCCACAACGACCCAAACCACCCAGACCCCCCCAAAATGCCCCTGGGAGGAGGGAGTGTTACCTCTGCTGCTGGTGTGCCAGGGGAGAAGTCGGAGGCTGCGGCCGGTCACCGCAGTCGGTCACCATGGCCAGCTGAGTCAGGTGACAGCCATGTGGCACATGGTGTGGGGCCCTGCCTGCTGCATGTGGCTGGATAATCCCTGGCAGTGATGCAGGCAGGAGCTTGGCAGCACCCTACACCCCACCCTGCACAGCCTGGGCACTGCCAGCCCTGTGGGATGTGCTGACACCTGCCCGCACCACTGGTGACACCTGCCCTGGGATGCTGCAGCCTCCTGGCACTGCACCACGGCCACATGGGGGAGGGAAAACCCAGCAGAAAATGGCTCTGAGCATAGCCCAGGGAGGGGTCTGCTCCAAATACTTCCCACAGCCTGGAAGCTTCCACTGGGTCCCATTCCGGCCCCTTCGCTCTCCCTGCCAAGCACTGCTGGGGGAACTGGCCATGCCAGAGGGGAGTGCTGGGGACTCTCAGGCTGGAACCCGGAGCCTCAGGCACTGACGGATTGCAACAGAAGGTGAAAGAGCTGAGGAGATGATTTTTTGATTCCCAGGCCCAAGATGCAGAGCTTGGCGTGGGCTTTGGACTGCTCTGACTTCCTGAATGTGTTATAAAGGCCAAAACACCACATACTTCATGTGATGTGTCTTGTGTTGCTGCCTGTCTCCTTCACCTTGCAGCTGAGGACAAGCCCTGCCTCTGCACATCCCTGCCTGTGGAATGGGACAGGAGTGAGCTCGGGGCACAGCTGGGTAGTCCCTGTGCAGTCTCTGCAGAGGCAGCATGCCCAGGGGCCAGGCTCTGGCATGGGCAGCCTTCCCAGGGCTTGGCCCTTTCATTCCTGTGCCTTCGGTTTCAAAGGAATTTCCTGCAGCCATTTCCGAGTGGTGCATTTGGAAACAGTGCCCTTCCCAGCTGGGCAAAGCTGGGAGACACACAGCTCTGTGTGTCGGATGGGGTCTGCCAGGCGCCTGCCCACACTCAAGGCTTGAATGCTGCATCCAGGCTTCAACAACTTATCCCAGAAATCGGCTTCCACGAGGCCATCTGCACTTCCATAACCAAGGATCGCTACCAAGCAGCAGGAATTCAGCATTTCCTAAGATGTCCATCCCGTCAGAGCAGGGATCTGAACTGAAGGGGTGAACCCAACCAGGAGCATCCAGCACATGCACACATTGGAAACCAGTCCACTGTGGCAGACACCGAGCAAGCCAGGGACACACAGCAGGTGACATGCCAATGCTGCATCTCCACGCTCATGATTTTGGTCACAGCCCTCACACTCACTGGCAGGATCCCCGCCCTGTGAGCAGTAAACACACACAGACAGCTGGGAAACTGCCTGCTTTCCCAGCAGACGCTGAAGGGAAAGTCAGGAGGGGGCAGGAACCAAAATTAAATGATCATTACGTAGCACTCCAGGAGAGAAAACCAGTTTCCAAACCCAAGAGCCTTGAGGGTACATGATGATGTCCCTCACCAAACTCCCCAGAGTTCCCTCAAACCTGACAAACTGGCACAAACCTGATTAAGTTTTTCCCAGCCCCTTGGGCCAACTGGAAGGGTCAGTGTCACCATCTGGGAGCCACAGTCTCAGACTCGGAACAGTGACAGACCCCCAGCAGCCCCATTTTAGCCCCCAGTCCCACTCCAGGGTCTCGAGGTGAGCACCTCCCAGTCATGCCAGGTGTCACAAGACCGTAAACAGCCACATGCCAGTGCCCCGAGGAGCACCAGAGCCAGCCGGTGTGGTGACTGCGGTCTGCAAGGGGGCAGATGGTAATAATTACCCTTATGCTAATTCCATGGAAATTTCCATGGGCTTGGGAAAGAGGCAGCCAAACCCTTCTGCTGCTCGGGGCAGAGGTTCACTTTTGTTTCCAGGGACTGTGACTAAGAGCCGGGTCTGTCACATGGGTGGTGTTTAAATGCCTCCTTGGAGCCTCCCATCTAAACACCACCATCTCCAAACCCACCACCATCCAGATGTAAGGTGGCTGATGGGGAGCTGATGGAACACCTCACCTCTGCCCAGCTGTGCTGGCAGAGCAGCACCACAGCGCCTTGGAGGGACGACACTGTGCCCAAGCCCTTCTCCACTTGTGCTTCCCCAGAGCTCCGATGGCATCTCCCCTTCCCCAGGGTCCCGAGGGAGGGCAGGCAGTGCCGGGCTGCATACCAGCACACATCATCGCGTCTGGCTCTGGCAGCTCCTCCTTAGCAACCCAAACAGAGCCACAACAGGGGCCGGGCGGCAGATTGCATCCCGGCTGGTGTGAGGGCTCTGGCAGAGAGCCTGGTGTGCCCACACAGCCCGGCCGCCCACCCAGCAGGTGCCAGGGCCCTGCTCTGCCTGGGAAAGCACATGAGATCGAGCTCTCTGGCAGGACAGAGACACGCGAGGTTGTGCAATTCAAAGGTGTCTTCCAAGGTCTGCCATGGCAAGGGCTGGTGGAGATGGGGACCAGCTCTGCACCCTGGGCAGCCGAGGAGCCCTTGGTCCCTGCTCTCCTCCTCCCTCCAGCCTGATGGAGGCAAGCGCTGGGTGAGCTCCAGCCCTCAGCTCCCTTGTCCTTCCTACCTTTGCAGCCGCAGACTCCTACCGGGCTCTGTCACTCTCTGCTACCTGTCCCGGGGCTCCTTCGAAAGCCGCTTTCGTGAGCAGCAGCTGCCTGGAAAGGCGCAGGGAGGAAGGAAGGGGATGGACGGGGTGGGGAGGGCCAGGAGGCGGCGGGTGTCTCTGCACCCTTGCAGCCCGGGGGGAAGGAAGGAGGATGTTTTGTAATATTTGGCGAGCGCTTCCACGGGCAGAGGGAGGAAAGCCGTGGGTACAAGGCACTGCGTGAACCGTCCACGGTGCCGGCATCTCTTGGGTGAACGCCTGGATCTCACGCCGGCTCCTGCAGGGGCCCCACTGGTGTCATGCCGTAAAAATGTGCTCTCGACTGGAATTTGGCAGCCCGGCCCCTGATGGGGAGGGAACCTCTCTGCTTACAGAGAGAGAGGGAGCTGCGGCCCCGGGGCTGCGGGAGAGGTGATGGGGAGCTGTTCCTGAGCTCTGCAAGGCTGCGGAGGGAGGGCTGGGAGCAGTGGATGTGCCCGTGGATCGATGGCCAAGAACGCCACTTTCCCCCAGCTGCCTCGTGCAATACAACAGGGACAGAAAGAGCCACGGAGGTCCCCAGAGCGGCTGGGCAGGAGATGGCAGTGCCCAGAGTGCAGGGTACCAGCTCTGGGGCAGCGGTGGGAGAGCAGGAGGTTCAGCTGGGGACGCATTTTGGAGCAGAGGAGCCGTTTCTCTCTGAAAGCCCAAAGGTTTTGCTCTGGGCTCCACCCCATCGAGGTGTTCTCTCAGCCGGGGCACTGAGGCTTTGCTCTGGCGAGCATCTCCGCATCCCGCAGCTTCTCCTCCCCATCCCGCTCCCGCCGCCTTTCCCCGGAGCCCCGAGGCCATCACCGCCCCGGTTTGCCCAACCCAAACTGCAGCCTGGTCCCTTTATTTCCCTCCGGGCAGGACTCAGCCCGCCACACACACGAAAATCGTCGAGCCGTTCAATTAAACCCCTCCGGCCTCACTCCGGAGGGTTCGTGCCAGAAGTGCCAGCCTGGTGCGGGCTGTGAGAGTGGGCTGGAAGGGACCCCGGCCCCCCCCGAGCCCCCCGACCCGCGGCGGCTCCTGCAGAGGGAGCGCAAGGAGCGGGAATGAGCGCCGGGCTCTGCGCAGCCATTTCGTCCTCGGGAAGCGTCAGGCAGGGGTGTTGCTTTCCAAAGGGAAGAGAAAACTCTGCCCAGACGGGGAACTTCCCCTCGCAAACAAATTGTGCCGTCTGTTCCCGCAGCCCCGGGCCGGACCCTGGTCCCTGCCCAGCGTCCTGCGCCGAATTACCTTCCCAAACACCCAGGACCCGAGGCAGCTCTGCAGGGGGAATAAACCCGCTCTCTGCATTCCCATCTCCTGCAAAAAGCAGGAGGAGGACAGTGACTGGGAGGGACACTGCTGCACCTTCCATGGGAGAGCAGGGTTGGGGGGAACAGCTCATGAGCCTCCATCCCTTCTGCCTTCTCTGGGGAGCTCCCTGTCTGCATGCCCTTCCCACCCATCCATTACTTCTTCTATCCAGAAGGGCAGAGTGTGGATGCCTCGGGAAAGGAGCAGAGGCTCCACTCCTTCATGTTTCTGGGGTGGCTGTCATGCCCCACCTGTACCAGCACCCACACTCAGCCAGGCTCGGCTCTGCGTGCTGCCAGCCCTGCACACAGCCCGTGCCAGTCCCCTGGGCCTCGTGTTGTCCCCAGGGTTTGGGGCAGGAGGGTGTTGCTGGCTGCGGGAGTCCCGGAGGTCGCTGCAGAGCGGGCAGCAGTGCTTGCCTGCTCATCTCATTGCTGGCCTGAGTCCAGCCTCCAACTCCCAGCTCCCAACTGGCTCTTTCTCTTCAGCTGAAACTTCCTGTTGGTTCTCATTTTCGTTCTTTACCTCTTCAGCAGTGCAGAAAATTGGCACTTAATGTGCCCTGCGAGGCTGCGTGGTGGCGGCTTAATTGACCCTGGTTTCATCACCCTGGCCACAGCTCGGTCAGCGAGCTCAGGCTTCAGCCACATTAATTTCCTGTCCCCTCTTTGTTCTTCTGCCCTTTTCAGGAGTTCTGCTGTTGTTCAGTTCCAGGTGAGGGTCCTGGAGGAGCAGGAGAGGCTCAGGCCACCCCGAGAGCTGCAAGGGTCCCTCCTGGGTATGCACCTAGGAAAATCTGGCTTCCTGAAGCTCTCCATCCTCCTTTCAGCCCCCAGCCCTGTCCCTTCCCCAGCTGGTCAGCAGGTTGCACCAAACCCTGCACATCCCAGCATCCCACCTTTGACACGGCGCATGGCAGGACCATGCTGCAGCTCTGAGAGCTTCCCCAAGCATTGCAAATAGGTCAGAAACCTGAGCCACCAGTTGCAGCCCTGACCTTGCCAGTTGTTTTACAAGGGCTGGTCCCAAGCATCTGTCCTTGTGTGGAGGGATCACAGAGTGCATCAGTCCAAACCACAGCAGCAAGGACCAAGTGGTACACTGACCAAAGAGCTTATAATAAAACCAGACTTATATCAATCACCTAAATATAGTCTCAGCTTAGCTCCAATTCCCTTATTGCATCATTTGCAGCAGAGATTGCTGCAGGAGTACCTGAAATAATTGGTATTCAATGCATCATAAAACTCCACGTGTGGTTGACGATCCAGGCAGGACTGCATTATGGCAGATGTCTAGCAGGGGAATAAGATTTTCCAGGTGAATGAAGGAAATGCATATAACCCTTGTTTTGGGAAATTCCTGAGTGCTGCTGAGGAAAAGTGGCTTCTCATTGCTCCTCTGTCGTGCGAGTGCAGGAGAGTGCTGCCACCAAGGCTGTGCCCAGCTGCTGCTCTGGCATGGAGCTGGTGGGACCCTCCTTACCCCACCAGGCTCTGGGGGACATCACACCAGCAGGAGCAATGTCCCTGCAGGTCCCAGTGGAATTCCCTGGGCTTAGGAGCAGGTTCCCAGGGCAGGGCTAGGGCAGCACCTCTGACGCTGTGCACCCGGGATGCTCTGTTAAGGAGGAGGGTTTCCTCCTATTCAATATCTCACCACTCAATTTGCGTTGGACCATGGAGTCCTTCCAACACTCAGAATACAATGAGTTAGTATCTGCTGCTCTGGAGTTTGTATCCCGGCGGAGAGCCCGGCCAGCTGGGAGCACGCTGGGACCAGGCTCCAGTACAAAGAACAATGGGAAGGCAAGGCGAGGGGTGGTGGGGGCAGGATCCAGCCTTGGTGACAGCGCTGCATCTGGGGCTGCTCCCAGCCCTCTGATTCTCCACTGAGAGAGGATCACAGCTTCCAGACCCTCCTTTTAACTCTGCAGCTTGTCCCCTCGCTCCCCTTGGCTGCGCTTTCAGGCGGTGGGCTCTGCGTGCCAAATGGGATGCTGGGGAAGGCGCTGCTGCCTGGATGGGCTCCAGATGCAACGCAGCTAATCCATTTTTATAGCTGGGAGCAGGTGTCTCGTGCATCACAAGCAGCTTGTTTAAAGACCACTCTGTTCATTTGGCCGCAAGCACTGAAGGGGTCTGAAGGCATCAGCCACCACTCGGTGCCCTCCAGCTCCAGAATCACACCCTGGGTGCCCTGTGGGGCCATGGTCCTGCTGCATCACCCCAGTCTCACCCATGAGGGCAGCGAGGGCTCCAGGTGCCTGTTGGCACCCCAGCCAGGGACACAGGACCAGGGCCATGCCTGCACCTCACTCCTGGTCTTCTTCAGAGCCACAGCGACCAGTCCTGGGGATGTGCAGCTCCCCCAGGGCTTTATGGCCTCACCTGCATGTTCATAAAATGAAGAGCACAGCCTCAGGGCCATGGAGAAACTCCTTTTTGCCTGTACTTTCCCCAAATTCCTGTGCCCAAGCTCACCTTCACTGCTTAAACAAGGATATGCCCACGCGTCCGGAGGTTGTGAGCTCTGGGAAGAGTCAGTACCTGTGGGGAGGGAAAGAAAATATCTGCTGTTGGAGCCAGAGATAGGAAAGGCCAAAGGGTTTGTTTTCCATCCCCAGACCGCAGCAATGAAGTGAGTGGAGCCCGGTCAAGAAACCCCATCCAAACCCACAGCTCCTGAGGCTGCTCTGGGCAAACAATGCCTCAAAGGGCTCTCTGTCACTGCCCATCCCATTTCCACTCCGGAAGGGAGAAGTGACTGACCCACTGCTGCTCCAGGGAGTCTTGGCCGTGCCGTGGCAGGACCAACACGCAGCCCCAGCTCTCACTGCGGTGACAACCCTGTCTCCAAAGGAATACCTGGAGGAGCTGCAGCCACAGATCCTCTAGCTGAAGGCAGCAGGTCCTGCAGAGCTCGAGAAGACCCCAAGAAAGGACCCAGGAACTTCACTGCACCAGCTACTGACGTGTCTGGATGCACTGGCCCTGCTGAGACAAAGAGCCATTGCTGGATTCAGCTGCCCTGGGTATTTTTTTCCCTCTTCGATGAATCACCTGCTAAAAATATTATAAATTGAGTCGCTGGCCAGACCTTTCACTTCTCTGGAAGCAAAAATATTTATTTTACTCAGGCCGTGCCTGTGTTTTAGCAGAACTTTATGATCAATTTTGGAGGAATGTGCCATGCTGTATATTCAAATTACAACTTTTTTTGGCTCACAGTGTAAATTTAAAATGTCTTGTTTAAGACACAACTGTCAAGCTGCCAGAAAAATGCGGTTTCAGCTGTTTTTCTTCCCCAAAGCACCAGTTTTGCCCAGTTGATGGTTGTTGTCAACCCAGGTGTGTGCCTGTCCCAGGGGTTGGCGATTGAGGGGTGCTGGCTGGGCTGGCTTAGACCGGGAACTTCCACTTCCATGGGAAAAGCAAGCACTTCATTCCCAGTGTCACCAAAGAGTTGGATCATGGAGAGCTCTGCAGCTGCCTGGCTGGCAGGGACAGCTCTGTCCCCATTGCACAGGGCTGCATTTTTGGAAACTGGAGCGGGACCTCTCCCTGTGCAGGCTCCAGGCTGGTGCAAACCTGATGCAGATCAGACAGGCGCCAGCGTGATGAGATCCTCGAGGAGGGGATCATCATGGAACCCCCTGCAGGCAAAGGAGCTTTGTTCTGGGAGCACCTTCCTCCTCCTGAGGCATGCAGGCGACTCACATCGTGGTGCTGGGGTGCTGGAGCCAGGGTCTGTGCCACCAGCCATCAACATCCCCGCTGGGATCGTGCACCGTCAGCTCCTGTTGCTCTTGTTCCCGTGCCAGGCACACCTTCCCCATAAACTCTCATTTGAATTTAGGAAGGAAACGAGAGAAATTTCTTTTTCTTGCTTCAGGGCAGGGAGAATAATGGGATCTTTATTCCCCAGTAATTAAGTTGATTTTTGCGTAGGTTTAATTTACACTCCCTTCCAGCCTTCCCTGCAAAGCGGG
This sequence comes from Margarornis squamiger, assembly GCA_035222235.1. Taxonomy (NCBI): domain Eukaryota; kingdom Metazoa; phylum Chordata; class Aves; order Passeriformes; family Furnariidae; genus Margarornis; species Margarornis squamiger. The sequence goes on from JAWWTY010000055.1 coordinate 2,199,977, forward strand.
AATGTGGCCGTGGGTGGGTGGGCAGGGAGTGTGGGCACCTCTGAGCACCAGAACCAGGAGCTTGCCTGGGCATCACTAAGGATCGGAGCTGGGGGCACCAGCACCAGCATCTGGGGTGCTCCTCATGCCAGTATCCCAGTCTTCTGGATGGGAGCTCTCCCCACCACTTCTCTGAGGTCTGCCAGCCCCCCTGGGCACCTGCTCTGTGCTGCTGCCTTTGGTGCTGGTGCTGCAGCCTCAGCCCAGCCAACAAGGCTGGGGAAACACATCCTGGCTCTTCCCTGCACCTGGCCAGGCTCTTTCCCTGGCAAAGGCATTTCAAAGCCATAAAGCCCCAGCAGAGAGCTCTGGAAACAAGCTGGATCTCATCCCTTCAGCCCCATATGAGGAGCAGTCTCCTGGGAGTGGGACAGGGAGATGAAGCAGAGCCCCAGGAGCAGCATCTGGTCTCGCAGCGGTTTTGCCTGTGCCGGATGTCACAGCAGCCACGTCACAGTGCGAGGGCAGCACATGTGGGACACCCTCAGCCCACCTGGCATGTCCTTGTTGAAGGAGCTGGGCTGCGCTGAAGTGGCACCAGTTGCACTGAGGTCCCAGGATCAGCCATGGATGCAATGCAGCAGCTCCTGCCTCTGAGGTGGGGAAGGGATCTGGGGCACAGGAGCACACAGACGCCAGTAGAACCAGGGTATCACACTGCCAGCCTGCAAAAGCAAGGAGCACACAGGTTTACACACCCACACAAAATTCCCTGCAAGCAGAGAGAGAGGGGAAACAGTGTTTTGATCCTAGATTTCAAGTATGTAAATACGCACAGCTGAAAGTTGCTGCTGTTGCTGCTGCTGCTGCTGCTGCTGCAGGGGACAGCCCTGAGCAGGTGTGAGGGGACATGATGGGTCCCCTCCCTGCCATACAACCTCCTGGCCCACCCTTGCTGTGGGGCAGATGGTGGAGGGGAGGAAAGCCAAGCCAAGCCAAGCCCAAATGAGAACCTGCTGTGTTTGCTCAGCTCTCATGGGCCACAGAGGGGGAACAGCACCCACTGCACCCAAAACCAGCCCCATCATCGAGGATGCAAAACCCACAGCAACACCTGCTGAACCCTTTCTTTCTCTTATCCCATCTAAGTGGATGATAAGAATGCAGATACTTTAAAATCCACCATCTTGTTATACAAGTCACCATATTTAGTCTAATTTCAGTATCAGGAGTGAGTTTTCCTTGGAAATGGTGAAAAAAGCAGCAGTATAAATTACAGTTATAGCCTTTTGTTTTCATTCTCCACTGTCTTTTTTCTACTCCCCTTCTTTATATTTGTTATATAGGCTGAGAAGATGTTACCCACAGCTTTACAACAGCAGCCAATTTACAGTGCCTGCTTAGTCACTGGGGAATTCCTTGGATTTTATGTTTTCTGAAAAAACAGAACCACATTGGCTTGGTCAGTGTGTGGCTGACAAATTCATACTAAGACTTACTAGTATTTTATATTTGTGGTTGAAGGTGAAATTCCACTCCTAACTTTTTGACAGTGCTGTGGCCTTTCAAAAACACACAGGGCTCTGAGCATCCTGAGGAAGTTGAAGATGTCCCTGCTCATGGCAAGGGTATGGACTAAATGACCCTTAAAGGTCCTTTCCAGCCCAAGCCACTCTGTGATCCTATAAATTCTCAGTCAGGGCTTCTCCACGTCCTCACACAAGTGTCAGTCAGATGCAGATGAAGAGCCCGTCCTGCAGAACAGGCTCAGGAAGTTTCTGTCCTCAGCTGAAATCCCTTTGGTGTGGGAGAGCCTGGAACTTATTACAAATCACTTAAGTAACTTTGGCTCACTCGAGATGATTAAATTGGCTTCCCTGGCTATTCCAGAGGCTCGAAACCACCAGCAGCTCCCAGGCTCGCTGTGCAAAATTAATTAAAGCAGATGATAACTTGGCAAGGACAAAAAAAGAAAGTCTCATAGTAAGGAACAAACCCAGAGCGGGGGCGTTTGCTGAAGCACGTGCCTGTGGGTGCTGTGAGGTGTTTCGGATACACCCTCACACAGGGATGGACCTCAGCTCACACGTAGCACTGTGTTCAGGCTTCAGTGCTTTGCCAAATCTGGGCATAAAAATAAACTTGGAAGTTCAGTGCAGAATCACAATGCAAAGGCAAGGACCCCTCCGTTTCCATAGGAAGCAGAATTAATAGCTTGGCAGAAAGGGTGTGTTTCCATTTTTGTACAAGAATTTCCTCCTCCTCCTGCAGAAAAAAGGGCTTGTAAGACACACACTCGGACAGTTCTCCAGAATCTGGCAGTGGCTCTGAGGCATCCCACAAGGTGCCTGCTGGACTTCCAGGTTTCCAACAAAAACCAAATGGATCAGCACATCATTTCTCTGTTCCTTGAAAGCACCAGTGAGGGGAGCGTGGCGAGCCAGCACCAGAGGGGACAGTGAGTGCTGCTCCTGGAGATCCCGGGAGGATGGGCAGGTACCAGGCATCTTCCTCCTCTACATGAGCCTCAGGAGGGGAGATGGGTTTTGGGATCTCCTCACATTCTCAGCTCAGCCAGTGGAGGTCCCTTAAAGCCTCCCTGTGAGGAGGGGAGGGGGCTCCGTGCTGCATGTGCCGTGCATTAGGCAACAGCCCTGGCAGCAGGACAGGACTGAGCCTGAGCCCGACCTTCTCCCCCCTCCCCTTCCCCAGTGCTATCCGAAACCACAGCCTTGACTGGCTGCAGTTCTCATCCATCTGCAAAAGCACATTAAGGAGGGAGAGAAGAGTTGGCAGCTGACCACAAACCAACTCCCCAGAGAGGTCCTTACCTGACTCCAACCAGATGCTGTTTATCAGCCCAAGCATTCACTACATGCCCGATGTGATGGAGACAGAAAAAATACAAGAAATGCTTGTTATGCTTGGGGCTTCAGGGGGTTTTCATCCTCAGGCCGGATATACAAGTTCCAGGAGAGGAATATGCATCCCTGGAGTCCTGGGCTGAATCTGGAATTCATATACTCTGTAAATGTACTTTATTTAATACAGGAATCAAGAAAGGGTTTGGAATTATTGCACTGGAGAGCTTGATTGTGTAGTTACAGCTTGGGATTAGGGAATAACTGTGGATCTGTAGGACAGCACATTAGCCCCATGGAAAGGGCAGGATGGTGTGTTCTGGCTGCACAATTCTCTCCCTGTACTCCAACCACTGCCCTGATGTGTGTTAAAGCCTGAGGGAAGGGTCCAGTGGGGTCTGCCCCAGCCCTGCCTCCATCCCATCACAGATCTCCTTTTGGGTTAAACCAGCAAAACCCATCAGAGCAGGGAAGTGGCACCGTGAGCGTTCCAGAGCCCAAGGAAGCCTGTGATAGCAGTGCAGGAGCCAGGGCCAGGCTGGGAGGTGGGAAGGATGTGCTGCCAAAACCAGGGCAGCAGTAATGTGGAACATGGTAGGGATCCAGCCCAAGTGAAGACAGATGTGTTCTCTGGGAAAACAGTGACAGGACTCTGAGAGATGCCTATATCCATGTGCAAGCACATATCTGTGTGTTTATATAGATGTGCACATGCCTTTCGTGTATCCCTGCGTGGCTCTAAGCATCTAGCTAACACGTTTCTGCTGACCAACACGTTTTATCTGACAACTGCAAGGTCTTGCAGGAGCATCCGTCCCCTGGAAGCGGCCTCATCCCCATCTGTGCCCCACTGACAGCTCTGTAGAGCATGGTGCCAGCAGCTGGGGGCTGGCAGTGTCACAGGGCTCCGGGCACGGTGCAGGGCTCCGCCTGCGGACAGCTTGGTTGCTTTGGAAAACATCCCAGTTCCTCTGGCTGAAGGAATTCAGGCAGAGGCGGCTGGAAAAAGTGATGTGCTCTCCTCCATGCCTCTGTGCCACTGGCAGCCGAGGGGCAGAGGGTTAATTACTGTTAATCACTGTGTCGTGGTGCCAACAGCCACACAAAGCTGAGGGAACACGTTGCTGTGGGGTCCCTGACATGTGAGGGAGTGCCCTGCCAGCCCAGCTCCAAGGGGCTCCTGCCACCACCACACCCATTTTTCCTCACTACCTGCTGGGAAATCACCTCAAAGAACCTGTGAATCGTCCTTTCCTGGCACACAAGACACAGAAAGCCAAATGCTGCTTCTGACAGCACCTCAGAAGATGCACCTCTACACACACACTTGTGTCTATTAGAGGGATGGTGGTACCACACACTCTTGTGCCATCAGTAAGCACACGTGCCTCAGTCACAGGTGTGTTCCAGAGCAACAGCAGCACCAGTTTCACTCCCCCAGTTCCTCCAGTTCACCACAGTCACTTCTCACTCCAGGACACACAGCTCTTGAGCCTCTCTCATGAATGGCAGAGCTGGGAGCAGAAAACCTTCCTCCACAGCTAGCAGAGCCATCACAGATTCCTCACCTGGCATCTTGTCCTGGGGCTGATTCCTTCCAACCTGCAGTGCTGGGAGCTGATCCCACTCTTCAGGAAGCAATATTCTGTCTTGCCTGCAGACAGCATCCTTAAATACACTATGGCACCGTTTCTCTCTTCCACTCACTGGGATCACATCAATTCCTTATAGTCCTTCCTCACTTTCCCACATCCCCACCCAGCAGAGAGAAAGACAAAGAGGAGAAGAAATAAATGCCCAAAACCCCCCTCCAGCTCTCAGAGCCTTGAGCTGGGCTGTTACAGTCACTCAGAGCTTTTATAGCCGGGAGGGACCTGATTGCTAATGAACGAGCTAATTAATTAGCATCATTCAAAAGCTAATCTGGTCGCTCCCTTTATATGTATCCCTAACTATGAGGCAGATTTTCCCCTGTGCCAGGACTAGAGAAGAATTGCCAGTGTTGGAGTGCTTGTACTGGCCTCTGGAGCAGCCCCAGAGCTGGAGTGAGCCCCAAGGGCTCTTCCCCCCAGAACCTGGGTGTTAGACTCCTGCAGAGCTGTAGGTATTGAAGACAGTGCCCCCTCCTTTGCTTTCCCAAGCAGGTCTGCAGGGAAGGACCATTTACCCTCTCAGCCCCAAGCCCTGCTCCAGGACCCTTGGGGATTATGAGCAAAAGGCATTTTTTAGAAGGGCTGTGCCATGGGATTTGGTACAGGGATAGCACCATGTCCCAGGAAATGCCCTGGCCAGCTGATCCCAGCTGAAGGGCTGGGATAGCCCATCAGGAAGGTGCTGAGGAAGTGGGTGAAGAACATTCTGCTACGTGTCGGTGTCTCCCGCTCCACCAGCCACTGTGTAAATCATGTTGGCTTCAGAGCCTGCTGGCAAAACATAAAGCAGCCTCCATGCTCCAGCCACCACAAGGGTATTAATCAGGCTAAAAATATAAAAACAACATGAAAAACACCATCTACGGGGTGTGCAGCATCAGACACTCGCTCCGGGAGCTCAGCCAAGTGCTCATATCTCGACTCTCATAAATACACCGCCAGGAAAACGCATTATCTCTGCAGTGCTCTCAGAGCAGGGAGACCTCAGAGCAAAACAGGCCATGGCACCTGCTGCATTTTAATGATTCTTCTCCATCACCTATAGGGACACTGAGACTTAAATAACTGCCCTGCAGTGCCACAACTCTGGGAAAGCTGGCATCGGGAGTACTTGGATCAGCAGAGCCAGCCAGTGCATTCACATCAATCCTTCCATTTCAGAGCATTAGAACCTGACCATGGACTGTGAGGTGTCTGGCATGCCTGCAGCCTAGGCAGTGCTGCCAGGGAAACTGGGACACGGGATCATGGCGCAGCTCAGGGTGACAGATACACCCTGGTAAAAAACATACAGCCTTCATCATCCTGAAGCCCAAAGAACAGATTTGATGCAGAAAACATGCCCTTTGCATTGCTCTCCCCTCCCCATAAAGTCATAAACCTCTTTCAAATGCTCCATCTCCCTAACTTTTGGATGTCATTAAACTCTTTATTAATTTACTCCAAATGTCTTCGCTCATATTCCAGCACGGCTAACCCCATCAAAAGAGACAGCACAGTGCTTAGGCAGCACTTCTGCTCTTCAAAGCCTGTTACCAAGATTAATTGCTTCTCTCGAGTCCTCTGTGAAGGAGGAACACGGAAATAATTGTTATGAGTGCTGGGTGCAAGGCGGGGAGTGGGGTCCAAAGTAAAAGCAGGGTTCCACGGTGTCAGAGCACCAGCCAGAGCAGGTGGGCTGTGCAGGCTTCAGGGGACACCCCCAAGGCTGAGACTGGGCTCTGTCTCAGATGGATATTCCTGCAGCCCCTCGGGGAGAGGCAAAGCCCAGCTGGGCAGTGTGGTGCCACTGCAGAACCAAGTCCCAAGTTCCTGGCACCCCCACCTCTGAACATCTTCCCTTGGATGAGAGTTGAGCGTGTCCTCAGGCTCCCCACTGCTCTTCCCTAATCATTGCTGCCTGCCAAGAGCCTCCAAAGGCAGAGGTCCCTCCTCCATCCCAATTTATCCCATGATGTCACCAATCCCAGTCCATCCTGACATCACCAGTGACATCATGAGTCCTTCCCCACATCCCTAGTGCATCAGCGGGGCTGGGAAGGAAGGACACCATGGTACCAGCTGGACCTGTCCCTATGGCACACCTCAAGGTCCTGCTATCCATAGCACTAAGGAGGGGTCAGCAAAGCTGGTGCACCCACTTGCAGGCTGCAGAGCCCCCCAAAATTCTTCCTGTCAGCCCCAGGGGGCTGCAGAAGCCACTGCATGGAGGATCCTGCAGGACACGCCGTGAGCCCAGCTTGGCTGCGCTGCAGGAGCACCAGTGCCCGTGTACTGGGGCCAGATGTGTGCCTTACTGAGGCTGACACGGTCCATCTGGTCCGGGTTTTGGTTTCCATCGCAGAGTTCACCACATCCCCCGCAGCCGGCTGGAGGCGAGGAGACGCACATCTGGAAGCAATCGCGGCTGTCACGCTTCAAGGAGATACTGCACCACAGAGAGGAGAACCCGATCCCTCGCCCCAGCAGCCTCCTCCTGCCCTCAACCCCAGCAGATGAGCAGAGCACCAGCATCCATGCCATGAGCCAGGTCCTGGCTGGGTGCTCAGCCCCTCCCAGGAAGGGCAGAACCCAGTGCCAGCATGTCACTGGGAAGAGGGATGGGGTTGAGCCCCACAGTGAGGTGCTTACCCAGGCTGGAGAGATCCCCAGCTCCGTGCTGGAGCAGAAGGGATGCTGGATGGGACAGCTCCAGAGGGACCTGGCTCTCTGCTATGGAGACAGGCTGAGAGTCAGGATTGTTCAGCCTGGAGAACAGAAGGTTCCAAAGAGATCTTAGATCCTCTTCTAGTACCACAGTTGTCCCAGAGAAGCTATGGTTGCCCCACCCCTGCAAGTGTCTAAGGCCATGCTGGACAGGGCTTGGAGCAATCTGGTCTAGTGAAAGGTTTCCCTGCCCTTAGCAGAGGGTTGGAATGAGATGGGCTTCAAGATTCCTCCCAACCCAAACCATTCCAGGATTCTGTGATCTCCCCACTGTGATAGGGCATCTCTGTGAGCACCCTCACTGTGTTTGCAAACAACAAACCAACCTAGCAAACCCCATGCTGCAGTGGGCTCCTCCACACCATCCCCCTGATGCCTGGGAAGGAGATGCCTTTCTGTTTAATTAAGTGTCCCATGTTTTCTATAGCTCACTGGAGCTCAGGAGCGCCGTCACCACGGAGTGTTTCTGGCAGGGAAGGAGCCCTTGTTCCTTTATGATATGGAATAGTTTCAGCATTAGTTATTTCTAAATCATTCTGGTTTATGAGCAAGCTGACAATTCAGCCAAGGCAGGAGGCCTGGGTCTGCACCAGGCACTAATAAAACCTTAAGATGGGTCGTAAGCCTGTGCTGGCAGCTCTGGGGGGAGGAAGGGGGATTACAACTGGGCACCTCTGCTCCTGCCTCCTCCCAAAGCAGGCAGCAGCAGCCGTATTTCTCTCTGCAGGAGGGAATAACCATCCCAGCCCACTCTCCTGGCAGCAGTGAGCTCCTCTTCATCCTGCTCTCACCTCATCCGTCTCCCAGCGCATCTTTGGGTACCAACCTGCAACTGTAGGAGGGGGAAAGGAAGCAGGAGCCTCCACAAAATGCCCAAATAGGGCACAGTAGCCTCTAAATGGCATCCAGCCCTGCTGCCCTGGCAGGCTCTGGACCAGTAAGAGTCCAGCCTGTGGTTCCAGCCCAGCTCTCAGGAGCCCCTGCAGAACCATCTGCAGCAGGGATGGACCATCCTGCCACTGGAGCTGCTGGTCTGGAGCAGGAAGGTTTGGGAGGGGAAGATAAATGGACATGGTAGGTAGGAATAACAAGTGCTTTGTGGAAACCATGAAGAAATAACAAACGGATTAAAATAGAGGATCTATTTTTGGAAGGCCTGGCACAGGATCTGACCCAGAAAGCCACCTGCAAACCCAGCCAGCGCCACTTCCCTGTGCTTAGACCTGGAGCTCTGCTCCAAAGGCTGAGGCTTTCCTGCCCAAGTGCAGGCAAAACACTTGGAAGGGCTTGGAAAAACTGCTTGGAGCAACCCCAGCCCTCAGCAGCACCCAGGGGGTTCCTGGCTGCAAGACCCCAAGGGGCTCCCAGGGAGAGTGAGGGTAGCTTGGAAAGCCTTGAGGGACATGAGGGCTGCAGAAACAGGCTCTGTACTGTTTGCATGCTGGATCCAGTTACAGGCCAGGTCAATAAAAGAACTGAATTTAGACTTTTATGGCTGAAATAATTGCCGCTGGCATGCCAAGGGCTCGTTAGTGGGACAGCAGGTAAGGCTGTGGCAAGAGTCTGCAGGCACCAAGCTCTGCAGCACTTGTTGCTCCTCTGCTCCCTCCAGTATTTCTGAGAGGGGCACTGGAGTCAGTGGCACAAGTGTGGGTGACCTGGGCAAGCTGTGGGCACCGGTCCCTTGCCTGTGCAGCACCCAGCCTTCCTCTTGCTCCTCCTCCTCCTCTCTTTTCTCCTGAAAACCCTCTTTGTCATGGATAGTTCTACAGCCAACACAGGGCTGGGGCCAGGCATGGGGGCAATGGGGACCCTTCAGCATGGACCCTTCATACCCTATTTCCTTGGCTCCCTGGTGCCTGGGTGTGGTGGGGAGCAGGTGTGCAGGTGAGCAGGTGTGGAGTGCACTGTGCACTCACAGTGGTGCTGAGCACTCCCATCTCACTGGCCATAAAAGCAGAGGGGGGTCACACTGCAGTGAGCGTGTCCTCCCTGCAAACAGAGTGAGACGATTAATTAAAGTGCAAGGCTGCTGCCAACAGGGAGAATGGGGCTCAGGTGGTTGATTGAACTCAGGCTGCAAATCCAGCCAGAGAGTTTCTGCCTTGTAGTCATGCACACAAACATCTGCTCTGTTAAGATTCGAGACATAAAGGCATGAGAGGTGCAAGGATGCAGGAATTCCAGAAGAGTCCCTATGGCAGCCCTTCTGTAGACTGGCACCCGTCAACCAAGGCACATGCAAGGCAAGGCCAGAACTCCACATGGACATGGACATCCCTGGAAATTCCTCCTCTCTGATGGAAACTCAGCAATGCACACAAATAACCACCACCTCATCCAGCAGAGACTGCAGCTCTACTAAAGCAGGGCTCTGCTTCCACCCCTGCATCAAGGTCATGTTAAAACAACACAAGATCTGGGCAGAGCCCCCATTCAGCCCAAAATGGATGGGATGATGTCAGCTCTGCTGCTACACCTCCTGCCTGGTTCTAGGTTGATCCAGTGCTCGCCCACACACTCAGCAAATATTGCTGGTACTGCGAGGAGAGGAGCGGCACCGGCAAGGTCACTTCAGGGCTGGATCCCTCCTCTCCTTCCCCAAACATCTGTGCAGATGTTAACAGGCGTGGCAAGGCTCGATTTTCGATATGAAAGGCAAAGGGTTAGAGTTGAGCTCTTGGGTAAGCGACACCAAGAAAGTCAAAGTTTAATTGGCATTCCTGCCCGGGATGAAAGCCTGTGGCTGCCGGTGCCGGCACGGGCTGAGCAGGGCCATTGGTCACGGGCTGTAAAGGCCACACACAGGCGGCACTGGGGCAGGGTTCCCCTACCCAGGGGAGCTTTGGCTCTCCCCCTTCAGCCTCTCCCTCCCCACATCCTTCCTGCATGGGTAGCAGTGCTGGGGTGCATCCCTGCCCATGCAGGTCCTTGGTCCCCACTGCCAAGGGGCTCTGTGCTGCACTGCCCCCGTTCTTGTCCTCACCTGCCCCATGGGGCTGGATCCCTCTGCAAACCAGGGGACCTTCTGTCTGCTGGACACCCTGCACCCCTTTTGCCAGCCTTCTGCAGTTTGCAAAGAGCCCAAGGGGCTCAGGAATCACCCCAAATGAGCAGAATGAAGAGTCGCTTCACCCACACTGCCAGTGGGTTCTCCGTGTGGGGAAGATCATGTGGGAACCGCAGCAAGGGGCACGTTTGCCAGACCGGCCAAACTGACTGAAAACAGTTATTCCACTAAAGGCAAGGTCTGGCAGATGCAAGTCAGTAATTTCACTTCTGATGTAAGTTGTTCGCAGCGCCTCTGTGGCGGGGAGGGAGCTGGGATGATGGTTCCCATTAGTGCAGGAGCCCTCGGCTTGCTCCAAGCCCTTCCCACTTTAAATGCCTCACTGGGAAAATGGAGCCACTACCCTCAGCTACGGCCTCAATCCCTTTCAACTCCTGCATTGCAGGGGAGCTCTGGGCCCCAAGGGAGCTGCTCCAGCTTGTTTTGGGCTCCTCAGAGGAATCAAAGCAAATGGAGAAACATCTTTCTTATTAAATCAATAGAGACGTATGAGCTGCTGGAGAAGCACTGGGATCAGATCAGGGCAGCTTTTCCTTGTCCCACTGACCCAAGACTGCTTCAAGGGGCAGGGCTGGGGATGGCAGGTCACTGAGTGGCTTTATCTTGCCAGGGGATCAGCAGTGAAGGGCTGGAGCTGAGCCATGGTAGTCCTCTGGGACAACAGGAGAAGATATAACATCACAGGGGTATGATGGATCATCCCCTGGATGGTGGGATCTCACCCACCCTGACAAAGGGTGGTAGCAGTGCCAAAATAAGAGTGGGCAGAAGGAAGCACAGCCCTAACTCGCTGTCACCCCCAAGACACTTCTAATTGCTGGTGACACTGGGCAAACCCCTGCAAAGCACTCCCTGCCCCGAGCCCCAGCACTGCCTGGTGCAGGGCAGCCCCCTCCCACAGCCCCTCACCATTTACAGTTTGTTAGGAAAGAGCAAAGCACTTAGTGCTCATTACAGAGCCCTCGGCTGCCAAATTCCTTCCTTCCACTATAAATCTGCTTCAGAGCTGCGAGAGACACGGATACCCACGGGCTGCAGGCTGACCCCTCACAGCCCCCTCCAGTGAGGGACCCCAGCAGGGACAGAGGTGGTTGTGCTTGGGGAGCCTCAGGGGCAAACCCAGACCTTCCTTGGGGTGCATAAGCCAGGTAGACCTGGTGGCCAGGCACTGAATGTCCCCTGTCCCACCTCAGTGACACGCCAGAGCACCTGGGGATGATCCAGCTGCACTCCCCAGGGCTGAGCCCTGCTGCAGGGAGCACAGCTCGGGCTGGACACTGACCACAGCATCCCCAGCGGTGCCAGGGCTGCCCCAGCAGCCAGGGTGCAGGACAAGCCCCTTGCCTGTCAGCTTGCCAGGGGTCCTACAAGAAGCTCAGTGGTGCTCAGGTGGTTGTTATTATCAGTAGTTTTCCCCGTAATTCAGAGTGGCTGCCCCATGCCAAGCACGTCCTGCCACAGCCCGTTCCTTACAGCGTGTTGGGCTCAGACCAGGCCTTCTGCTGTCAGCTGCTCCTCACAGCCTGGCAAAGCTTTGGATGCCTCCCATGGAAGGTTGGTGCTCCCAGGGACCTGAGGGCCGAGCTGCCACAATTTGAGGGACCAGCTGGGATGGCTGCCAGTAGGATTCCTATTCCCTTTCCCACTCTTGGAGTGGCTGCAAGGAACAAGACGAGGCTCACCAAGCCATACTCTGCTGCTGAGCAAAAAGCATTAAAAATTCCACTAAAATACAAACTTTTTGTGCAAAAACAGCGGTTTCCCTGCTCTCCCTCTTTCCCTCCTGCTCTGCCCCATGCGTTCCCACAGGATCACTACGATCCCCACTGTGGTTGTTGCTCCATTGTTCACTCTACCGGGATGCAGCTCCTTGCCCGTGCTCCCAGCTCCCTCCTGCCCCTCTCCTTCCCTCCCAGCCTCCATCCCTGCCCAGGACCATGGCAACGGCCATGACGTCTGCCTCACCTCGAGGGTGATTTGATTACATGGGCTGAGAAAGTTCTTGTTGGAGCAGAAACGGATCTAATTATTGGCGCTGACGGAGGCTCTTGCTCTGCGAGGTGCCGGAGCAGAGGGGGAGGACAGGCAAGATGTGCTCAGCCGTGTCCACCAGCTCTGCTCTGAGCCCAAGGTCAGGGGGAGAGCTGAGAAAAATTCAGTATGTCAGGGCCTGGGCTGCTCCTCCTGCATTCCCATGGTCCGACAAAGGCACCCCATGCCCCTGCTCTGGAGCAGTGAGTCGGTGCTGGCGCGGAGGGTGGCCACGCTGCAGGGGAGGATGAGCCCCCCACGCTGCAGCTCCTCTTTCAAAGAGCCTTGGATGAGGGTTTTCACTCCCTCCTTCCCTCGATTTCAATGAAACTGCAGTTTTTATGCAGAAAAATAAAGCCTTGAAAAAACAGTATTTTGGCATGTTTTTGAGGCAAAAATCCCCTTTTTGTTGGAAAACAGGCCAAAGCCTAGCCCATATTCTTTGGAAATGGGCCTTGCTCTAGTTGAAAAACAGCCAAATTTTTTGATGGAAAATTGGAAAATAGACCCAGGTTGGCTCTTGGAGAACGTGGTGTTGCAGCAAAACTTTCCATGAAAATTATCTGGAGTCTGCACAGAGCAAAAACCCTCGAAAGTGGAATTTCACCCACCCAGGCCAGGACTGTCCCAGCAGGGATGCTGTGCCACCAGTGGGACCATCCCAGCAGGAATGCCACCAGCAGCTGGAGTAGCTTCCATTACTGCTCCAAGCATGTTGCTGTGGATTCGAGGAAGGGCAACCATGGCTGCTTGTTTTTTCCAGCCCAATATGAGAAAAGAGCTCCCCTCTCACCCCCCCAGAATCTGCCCTGTAATGTGATTCTGGCAGGGCATGTTGCCCGATAGGATTTCTATTAAAATGTGATTTCCTCCTGCTTATAATTTCATTATAAGGCATTTGTGTAGAACATTGACCACACAGGTAATATATGGGCAGGGGAGTGAAATTAGAGAGCACGGACTATTTCTAATGGAGGGCTGCAAGCAGACGTGAAATAATCAAGGCTGGGTACAACCACCATCATTTACTGGTGCCTGACGTGAAGAAATACTTCATTGAGGGGTTATTGCCATTTAACACATCCTTCACTTCTTCCATCTCTCCTGAATGAAGTGCCCAGCCGTCCCATCTGTCTTCGGGCAGGATCTGTCAGCACGGCTCCCGCTGCTGTTCCTCTGCAAACAGAGCAGTGCTGATGAGCACTGCAGCCCCCACGCCCGCAGGAAGCAGAGAGATCCTTTATTTATCAGCACTCGAGGTGTTCCATGGAAATGCAAAGTCAGGGACTTGGTGGCAAGGAGAAAACAGGCCTGTTCACCTCAAGCCCCATCCATCTCCCCTCCAGACTCAATTCAGGTTGTCTTCCCACTCTCTGCTTGCAGACACCTTGTATGGGGACAGAGGGGGCGAGGGCCAGCTGTGCTGGAGCTCAAAACTCCTCCCCATTGCCTTAAACTCATCCGAGACTAAACCAAACTCAAAGGGCATGCTGAAATGCCATTTTCCTGGGCAAAACAACAAGAAAAAGGCGGATTTCCCCCTTGCAGCAGCCCCATCTCTGGTCCTGAGCAGACGATGCTCAGCCCAGCAATGCCACTTGGCATTCCCTCCACATCCGAGGAATAAACACTGCATTGTTTTAACCCCCCTCGCTGCACAGACAAGAAGCACTCGAGGCTTTCATAAGCTCATCTGCATAATAATGCTGGAGAATTCCTATCTGGAGTGATCGGAGTGTCAAAACCCGGGATCCAGCCGTGAATTATGGGGAGGAAGTGTTGCAGGGAAAATGACACCCGGTGTGGGAGGGAGCGGGACTGGCCAAAGGCTGCTCCCAGGCCATGGGCTTTTAAACAGCCTCCTGAGCAAGAGGAGGGTGAAGGGGGGAGCAAGGAGGAAATTTGGGGTGCGGGTGGGATGCGTGTGGCTGCCAGAGCCTCATCCCCTGGATCAAGAGCAAATCCATGTCTTCAGGATTCACAGAGTGCTCAGTGGGAAGCTCTGGCATCACCAGAGAGCCCTGAAACCCCCACGCTGGGATGGGGCCGTGGTGCCACCTGGGCACCAACACTCACTGCATCCGGGGAGCTCAGGACTCCCCATCCCACCCTGGCCCGTGGGAATAGGGGCCACACACCAGATGGGCAATTTCTAGGGAAATTCTGATTTATGAGCAGCAAAACCTGCTAATACCATCACTCTCCGGCGAGAGACCTGTGTTTTCTCTGGCATCTGTAGGAACAGGGGCTGCTTTGAGCCGGAGCCTTCCCGAGCCCTCTGGGTGTGAGGCTGGGCGGTGATAACTTATGCAAACACACACACTGTTACCCGGCAGCTGAAATCAGCAGAAATTACGAACTCTGGCTTTGCAAGAAAAACAAAGCCGGTGAAATGAGGCCGGCGAATGGAACAAAAGCTCTTTCCTAACTTGGATGATAACAGAGAGACAGGCAGCATTGCACACACAGGGTGCGGGAAGCGCATGAACCCTCAGGGACGTGGGGCTTGCCAGGAACATGGGCACCCAGCAGCCCTCTGCCAACAGCTCCTTCCCCAGGGCCCTACCTCCCCACAGCCCTTCCTAAAGGGCTCCTTGGCAGGAGGGGGAAATCAAGCATACCGCTATTGATTTATTCCAGTTATTTTAACAGATTACTGGAAAGCATAAAGAAGGCAGCCGGGCAGTGCTGGGCTCAGCTGGCAGCACTTTTTCCCCTGCCAGCTCCATCACTGCCACACAATTGCTCCCCGAGGACCTGTGCAGCCAAAAAGTCCCTGGCTGGTGGCAGCAGTTGGCTTCTCCACCCCAGCCCTCCACACCAGGGAGGCATTTCTGCTCTGAGCTTGTCTGCTGCATCCTCTGGCAGCTCCCAGTTGGTGTTTGGGATTCTTCCTCCCACCCCCCACTGTTTTTCACAGACATTTTGCTGTGCAGGAGGAGCTCAGGAGGGGGTTCTGGGCAGCTCGATTCACCTGCAGAAAAACCCAAGAGGTTCCAGCATTAGGGGCTGGAACCCTAATTAGCAGTGGGGGCATCTGCGAGGCAGGGATGCATGGAGAAGGGCCATTCAAACCCAAACCAGCCCTGCAGGTGCTCACGTCCATTCCAGCACCTCTGAGAGATGCCCTTTGCTCCTGGGGAGTGGAGAGGATCCTGCAGAGCCAAAGCTGAGTGTCAGGGCACTGCAGATGCCAGGATGAGCCCCCCCTGGGATGGATCATGTGCCGGAGCCACTCGCAGCCTTGCACAGGCACCTTTTGTCGCCTTTCCGTCCTACTACATATTTATCAGCCTCATTTGCATGACCTTAGCATAAGCCACTGAGCCGGTCGCTGCGAAGTGTCTCTCTTGAAGACAAGCTGAAGTATTCATCTCCATAATTCTGCCGGCATTTTGACTTCCCAGGACAGAGCCTTTGTTTTATGCTATTGCCAGCAAATTCCTGGTCGGGTGGGCTCAGGTTTCCAGCGCGCCATTAAGCACACAGCCGTTCCCATCCAGAGCTCCGGAGAATTTTCCTGCTTCCTTCCAACTCCAAACAGCAGCAGCCCAGATCCTGTTGGGAGCCCTGCATCTTATTTAGATGCCTGAACACAGTTGGGATGAAAACCTTGTTTGAAAAGCTCCAGGGCCAAGGCTCCACAGGCTCTGCTGCCGTGGCTCTGCGGCAGCAGGGCTCTGGTCATTACTCACCCGGGCGCGTTAACCAAAAAGCTCCTTTTCCTACTTCTTACAGCTCCATTGAGTGAGAGGAAATAGGGTCGTTATGCTTTTGATTCCAGACCCTAATTAGGCCTCAGGAAAGGAAATAGTGCTCCTGAGGTAATGCGCTCCGTGCTCACCGAAGGGTCCCAGCGTCGCTCCCAGCTTTGGCAGGGTTCAACTGGGATGGTGCTTGGGGGAGAGGGAGGATCCACCCCCCCCTACAATAGCCCCATTGATGCTTCCAAGGGGGATGGGGAAAAGACCCACATCGCACGGGCAGAACAGGCAGGAGGTGATTTATAAAAGAACTAAACTTCCCATTTCTTGGTGAGAGGTGGCCATTTCTGAGTCATATTCCCAAAATCGGCTTCCACAGCACTGGTGGGGAAGAGCCCTGTGGGGCCAAAGCAGACAGCACAAGACCCTGGGACGGGGACACCACATCAGGGCAATTGATTTCACAATCCTGGAAAAGCAAAAAAACCCACAGCAACAATCTCATCGGATGTTCCTGCAAATATATCCGTGTCCATTAGCCTGCTTGGTGGGTCTGCTGCCTGGTGTGCTGACTGAGTGCTCCTGCCTGGATCGATGCTACCCGGCTTTATAAACCCACTAATCACCCTGATTTATAGGCAACATGTCTCAGTGGCACCCGGAGGCCTGTGCTTGTTCCGAGAGGAGGGTTTAAACCTTTCCTGCTTTTTAGTGCTCCTGCTTTGTAGAAACCTGTGGCTGCTGGCTGCCCCCAGCCCCTTCACTGCCCTCCCCAGGTTTGTTGGAGTGGATTACCTTGCCAGGGCTGGGGAGGCAGAGGGCTGCCAGCTCCCAGGGAGGAGGTTCCGTGAGCCCACAGATTTTGGGAGTCAGGGCTATCTCCAGGCCCACAGCACCTCTAAAGTACTGTATCTGCCCAGCAACTGCTCTGTTATCTGCAGGGTTCAGCTCATAGAAGTGGCTCTGACTACTCTGCAGCAACCCAGGGCTGAAAGGCTCAGAGCTGCACCCCAGCCAAGCCGGGAGTCTGAGAAATCCCTCCCTGCCCATGCCAGGATGCTGCAGCGCCAGCAAGGGCCCCTCCAGCCCCCAACAACATCCCCCCACTGGGCAGTGGGGGCAGGAGCAGCATCAGTGGATCCGGGGCATCTCCGCAGAGCGCTGGGAAGAATCTCCATGGGGTGCTGGAAAGCATCTCCGCAGGATGCTGCATCTCCACAGGGTGCTGCCCGCAGCCTGATGAGCCCAGGCACGGCCCCGTTCCGTTCCTCAGCCGTGTGGATCACCGCCTGTTCAGCTCATCAAAAGGAGCTGAAGTGCCGCTCTGATTACGGTGAGTAAGTGCCTCCGTGGGCAGCAAATGCCGGGCACTGGAGAGCTCTTCAATCAAACCACAAATAGATGGCACAGCCAGAGCCAGCAGCCAGGAACACTCGGGAGTTGCCTGGGGACCAGCGCATGCCTGTGAGAGCGAGGATGATGAGGGGAGCAAGGAGAGGGAGCAGTCCTGTCTCCATCTCTGGGTGTTGTGGTGGGCTGTAGGAGACCCATCAGGCAGGCTCAGGCACACTGACCTCATGGTGCTTCTGGTCTTCAAATCTGTGAATCCACAGAGTTCAAGTATTTTCAAAGAATTTCCTGCATTTAAGGAGAGGGCTGCTCTGGAGTGCTTCCCTGGATGCTTTACTCGTGTCTCTAAATAATGCATTAGTTTGCACTTACAGGAGTGAAAACAGCCCGGGTTTTTGTTACTGCTGGGGCTGCTGACCCAGCGGCTGCTCCTGCTACAGCAGCTCCCGGAGACAGAGCACAGCATCCCCCCTCCCCTGGGCTCCTTCCTCACCACAAACTCCGCTCTTCACTCTTAATTTCCCCTTTCCTATTTAATGAGTTGGTAAGCACAGGGATGATGACTGTCTCGAAATGCCCTGTGCATTAGCCAGAGATGATCCCATTAGGATCAGTCTAGCGAGCCTGGCTGGATACATCCCGTCCTGTCCGGGGCTGTCGGCCAGCACCACAGAGTTGCAGGGTCCCGTGGGACCCCCCACCTTCTCCCAGGGGATGAAAGTTCTCCTGGGACAGTGTGGGCAGCCCCACATCGGTTGAGCAGGCTGATCCAGCCCTTCCCCCTGATGGATCTGCACATCCCTGCTCTGCCATGCTCCACCAGCTCTGCCAATGCTGTGCCAAACACAGACAGCTTCACCTGGGAGATGGACAAGTTCCCAGAAGCGTGGGTCATGCTCCGAGGAAAACAGAGTGTTTTCAGCTGTCTGATAGTGAGAGAAAGCAGAAAAGAGAAAACAGGTTTTGTGTTGGAACCTGTAACCTTCTGGCCCAGGGATCAGGACGTGGCAGCTCATCAGCTCCCACCTGCCAGAGACACAGCAGGTACGGGGGTGTCACAGCAAAACAGCATCACTGCTCAATAATTCATCAGAAAAGGCCAAACAGAGGTGAGTGGTGGAAGCAGCCCAGGGGCAGGAATACGTGAGCAGCTTCTGGAGCACCAGAATTCAGCGTGGTCCCCACTCCACAGAAAGTGCTGCTGGCAAGAGCTGCTCAGAGAACTCTGGGTGGCTTCACTTCCAATAACACACCTATTGATTTTCCCTCTGTCCCTCCTGCAACTTTTGTGACAACATATTCCCTTTAGATCCCTCTTTCCCTTTTCTCTTTCAGGCTGCAGTGAGGAAGGAGAGCAGCAGGAGGAAGGAACCCTGGAGCATTCCAGGAGAGGCTGTGCCTGTGGCTGCTCTGGGGCATCCCTTGGTACCTGTCTCGCTGGGTGTTTGGGGGAGCCAGAGACCCCAAACAGAGGCTGCGACCCACAGCAGTGCTTGCAGACCCTCCGTGGCCTGTGCCAGCCCCACATACCTGGGCTGTGCCTCTGCTCCACAGCCAAATGATGCTGTGCCCAGAATTCGCTGGCAGGTTCCTGGAGCTCATCTTGCAGGTTAAATCTGTCCCTGGCCACAAATTAGATGTGTCTGTTGAGCTCATCTTAAATTACAGTGCAGGGTGGCCCTTGTAATTAGGAGCTTTGCTCTGGAAGCACATCCCTGCATGAACGCTTCCTCCTCCCCAGGGCAAATCGAGGCAGAAGGGCCCCATCCTGCCCACGGAACCCCTGGAGGGTCCAGCTGTGGGCACTGGTGGGAGTGAAGGCAGCATTGTGTGATGTCACCCTGCACTTCGTGCTGGGTTTTGGCTCAGTACAGCCCCAATTCCAGCTCTACAGAACTGTGACACAGGAGCAGCCAAACTGGGTTTTATCCCAATCCCCAGCCATAAGCCCTCAGCCCCTCACAACAGGTCTGGCTGTGCCAGGACTCCTGTCAGAGGCACCACCATTTGCCGTGGGGAGGGTGGCAGGGCTGGATCACCTCCTGCACCACTCACAGCCCACTGGCAACTGGACAGCACATCCATCCCCAGCTCCGGGGCCGCTGTCTGGACAGCTGTGCCAGGAATGGGTTTGGCTGCCTCCCTCTCCTGGAGCTGCCAGGGTCTGGAGCCAAGTGGCAGCTTCTCAGGTGCCCAGGCAGCTGCAGCATCTGCAGGGATGGGCTTGGCAGTGCTGGAGCCTTTGTCCCAGTGAGGGAAACTGCAAAGCACCCAGATTAAAGAAAAAAAACAGGGCAAAACCAGGGGCTGCTGCCTGTGCCTGACTTGAGTGAGAATGGCTAAGGGATGGCAGGTTGTTCCTGTGCCAGTGACTCCAGGCACATCAGCAGAGAAAAGGCACCAGGATGTTCCCACACAGACCTGGCCTTTGGGTCAAAGCAAAACAGGACAGAACATCTGGAGATTTTTTTTTTACTGAAACCTCACATTCTCTCTCGCAGATAAAATTTCACATTCTGGTTTGTTGTTTTCTAACCAGAATAACCTAAAACATTTCAGAAATGTGCTCCGTGGTCCAGCCCCAGATGACTCTCAGCATCCTCACTCCAACAACCCCAGCCTGCTCCTCTCCACCTCATCCCGCTGTGCCGGATGTGACCGCAGCCCACTGTGGCCGGAGAGCACCGGACATGTCCCTGGGCAGTCCCCTCCTGCCCACCTAATATTTCCATGGTCTGGCAACTGAGAGCCAAACCGCTCCCCTCTTCCAGCTGTGCTGCTGCCAGAGCCACCCCTGGATTCAGTGCAGGGCACGTACCAGCCGTGTGCCTGTGCCAGGCAGGACATCCCTGTGGAGCCTGAGCTGCTCCATTGCCTGCACAGCACTGGGGTCCTCCATGGGCCATTTTCCCAGTCCTGCCCAGTCCCTCCACTGGTCCCGTGCTGGGCATTCCCATTGTCCCTCCAGCAGCCAGCACAGTGGGTCCCTGCCATCCTCTGCAGCTTTATAAAACCTGGAGTGCAACACCACAGGGCAGAGGGCAGGTGCCTCAAGGTGTCACACCAGATGTAAACTTGGGCCATTGTCCCTCTAGGATGTTTGGCACCTGAAATACCCACTGTGTTTTCCTGAACAGTGCTGCAGTTTGTAATTGGTGCATATAAATACATACATATATATATATACACACAGAGGCACAGTGAACAGGGTCACTATTTAAAGCCTGGAGAAGGAGGATCACCAGCACCAAGCCTGGTTTTTAGGAATGGGACACAGGTGCAAGCTGAGGCCATGGCCCCAGCCCTGTGGCTGCATTCCAGAGCCATGGACCCCTCGCCCTGGAGTGTCCGTGGGGCTTGGAGCAGTTTAAATAACCACTGTCAGTGGGGCAGAGCAGCTGAATCTGCCTCTGCAGAGCTGTGGGTAACACCCTGCCCCAGCTCCCCTCCCCTCTGCATGCTACAGAACCCCCCAAAGGTCATGGCAGCACCCCAAGTACTGAACCCAGGAATGCTCAGTGTTAGCAAGTGCTGGATGCCAGGACAGGGGTGCCACAGAGGCCCCTGCTCTGCCCCACACCTGGGCACAAAGACAGGGACTGTGCTGGTCCCCCCCACACCTGCTGAGCCCCCTCCTCATCCTCCCCGGGGATTTGCACAACAGAAGCTCCGGCTGTGCCGTGTGGGAAGCAGCAGAGAGAATCCAAAGGCTCCACTCCAGCCCAAGCACAAACCACCTCCTGCCAGTGCGGATGCCGCGGCTCTGAGGGTTTGTGCTTCCTCCCCACCACGGATTGAGTCAGCCCTTCCTGAGGGCACTGGGAGAAACAGCCTTTGCCAGCACCTCTGTGTGAAGCCACCGAGCTTTCCTTCAGTCCCACCCCACCCCACAATGCCCCAAGTGACCCCTGGCACTGCATCAACCATAAGGATCCCATCCTGAGCGGGGTGCCTTGGCTGGTGGAGGCAGCGATGGGGACAGGGACTCCCTGCCCCCAGTCAGATGAGAATTGTGGGCAAGGAGAGGTGATGCCAAGTGCCACAGCTGGGGTCCCAAGCAGGCTGCAGCTGACAAACCCTCTCCAGTACTCCCAGTGCTTGGCTGCAGCAGGGATGTACCTGCCGTGGGCTCAGCCCTGCTCCACCCTCTGTCGGCTCGGCCAACTGGCAGGTGATGATGCTGGGGCTTTGTCCCTGCCCTATGATGTTGCCTGTGATTTATAGGTCATTTTACAGCAGCTGTAAAGAGGCTGTAAATTATAGGAGGGGCATAAATTAGCCACGGACCCCTTTACTGGCCATAAAGATCTAAGGCCCACCACAGCTGCCTTTGGAGCTGGCACCCTGGGACATTCCCGAGGACAGCCAGGGGTGTCTTCAGCCAGGCCAGCAGGGCTGTGCTGAGTTATTTAGCACAACTCAAATAAATGGGCCCTTTTATTCCAGCGGGGCCATGGAGCCAGAGGGTGACAGGTGGGGAGGGGCCGGTGCGATGGGGGCAGCCTGGGGGCTCCCTGCCCACTCCAGACCTTTCCCCCTTGTTTTGTTGGGGGGAGCACTCACTGCATCCCCCCAAGGGCCTCTTGGTGCCAGGATCCCCAGCCCAGCCCCAGGAGGGTTTGGTGGTCCAGCCTAGCAGCCATACGCCAACAAGCAGCAGCAGGACAGGGCATGGGGGACGATGCCTTTGGACTCACAGGTGGCTCTTTCTCCTACCTGGCAGCACCAGGGTACCTCCTCCCCATGCCACGTGTCCCCCCTGCCACGTGCCCCCTGCATGGAGGCTCCACATGCACCAAGCCCCCCAAATTCCTCTGCTGGCCGCCCTGCCCTGGCTGCAGTTGGTACCCTGTTGTTCTCCAACGTGACCCTGGAGCACAAACAGCTTTGCAGCTCCTCACCCTCCCGTTAATTACATTATGTCTAACGAGCAGGATCAGGCGGAAAGGATTAAACCTTGAATCTGCTTCTGCGGTCCCGGAGCACAGGAGAGAAAAGCAGCTTTATCCATTCAAAACGGGAGTCACTTTTCACACCGGCTCAAATCCCAGTGCTAATCTCCTTAGTTTGCCCAGTGCACTGCCAACACTGTGCACAGGCAGGGCAAGCAGGATGCTCCTGGTCCCAGTCTCTGGGATTTCCCTTCCATATCAAGTCTTGGAGCGTGCTGGATGTGCTGGAGGTGCTAGAGCTCTGACCAGACAGACAGAGGACTCTGCAAGCCCTGCCCCAGCACTTGGCATGGTCCAAGGACCCTTTCCATGGCTTCTCTGGTCACCACAGCACAAAACAGCAATTCTGGGGAGTTTCTGAGAGTTGCCAATAGCTCAGCGTGTCACCTGCCTGGGGCTCCAGCTGCTCACCTCAAGGTGGGAGTATGAGAAGTACTGGTTGGGATGAACTGTCTCCCCAGTTGCTTCAGGGAAATGCTTCCAAGCATTGAGTCCACAGCACCACCTGAATTCCCAGTCCCCAGGACCACCCAAAATCCTGTGGGTGGGCACAGGGTGAGCGCCAGGGCCAAGAAGGGACAGAGCTGGGCAGGGAGAGCTGCAGAGCTGGTGATGCTGCATCTCTGGGCTGGGAATTGTCCAGCTGGAGGGTAGGGATTCTTTTGCTCAACTACTGTCAGTCACAGTGAGACCCTATGGGCACCTCTCAGGCTCCTGTGTGAGGCATTTGCATGATTATTCAGCATGAATTTGCCTTTGGTACTGAGAGGGCACAGCTGGGGTCACTGTGTCTGCAGAGCTGCAGTGCCACAAACAGGGCTGCAGTGGGTCAGCAGTCAGGTTGACACCCCATGGCAGCAGGGTCACCCCTCATGTCACTCAGCCTGTGTGACAGGGTGGTTTGCATTTAGAGAGGCTGGAGCATCACCTGCCCCCACCTCATAGCTACACAAGCTCAGCCATGAGCTCCGGAAGCCACCAAGCTCCATAGAATCATTTAGATTGGAAAATAACTTTAAGATCATCAAATGCAACTGCTAAACCAGCACTACAGAGCCACCACCCCATGTCCCATGCCAAATCTGACTCTGCAGCCACCCAGCACACTCTCCCTGTGGATGCCTGACCTTGAGGTCTCTCAGGAACAACAAGGAAAACCTCTGCCCTCCAGCTGGGTGCAGGGCTCAGCTCCACACAGAGACACCCTTGTGCTCCACGGTGGCAGTGGGGTCACACTCCCAGCACAGGGACATGGCTGCCAGAGGGGTGACAGACATGGGGCTCAGCTCTGTGACACCACCCCCAGTAGCTGCAGCACTGGGAGGGGTGGGCACAGCCACTGACCCCCAGCCCAAAGTGCAGCTGTGAGGCGGCAGCAGTAAATCTGGGCTCGTTGCTGGAGACCCCAAGGAGAGCATCTGCAGCTTGTTTTCAGTGTGAACTCCTGTAAAAAGGGCACCATGCCTATAAATCCATCACAGGGAAGCTTCCTGGAAGCCCAGTTCAGCTTCTGTTCCTCTCATTCTCCATGCACACAGCCCCTGTGGCTGCACTGAGGAGACTGGGAATGCTTAAGGGGCTTCACACATCCCATCTCTGAGTCCCCCTAAGTGTCACATACTCAGAAGAGGAATGGAAGCCCCTATCCTTTGGGCACCAAACACCCCTGCAACATCTCCTTGTGAGCCAGGAGCCTCTGCCAGGGCCATCCTCCAAGCCAGGCTGTGCTCTGTGTCCTCTAGCATCAGCTCAAATGGTTTCTAAAGCCTCCTTGGCAACCACAGCCCAGCAGCAAAGAGAAGGGTAAATAAAGTCAAATGCTGGCAGGTGAAGGTACAAGAAGATGCTCCTTCCTGGCAGATTAAGCCCAAAGGAATTAATCAATGAGTTTAATTTAAGAAGCTTTTATGCACCTGTGCAGCTCTTGCTCTCTCTGTATAGACACCAGTCACCTGCTCTAGTACTGCTGGTCAGGATGAGACCCTAGGGAGAACTCATGACTGTGTCACCTCTACCTGGAAGTGCCCTGTGAAGTCATTCACCTCCTGGCAGTAAGTCCCTTCCCCTCCCCACCCAGGGATGTTACAGGGACGGGGGAATGCAGGAGAAATTTGGCTGTTTGAGAAGCAGGGAAAAGACAAGAGGAGTCCAGTTGTCCTGGACGGTGAGAAGAACCATTTGTAATCTGGAGGGGTGAGAGAGTTTAGGGTCTGTCTGTGGTTTGCTTTGCCTTCCTCCTCCTCCTCCTGTTTCCAGCGTGTGGGAGGCATCTTCGTCCGGCCTCGCCAGCAGCATCAGGCTCATGTGGGTTTGGCAGAGCAAACGGGCACAGCTCTCTGCCCTGGTCTATAAATACAGTGGCTTCTCTGGGGCTGTCTAGACAGGAAGCAGCTCGAGAACTGGGAGAAAACTCCCCACATTAAAAGGGACGGGGACTCTGCTGGGAGTCCAGGGAAAACTGGCTACTGAAATATCCAGATGTGCCCAGGGAGCCCCTCTAGAAGGGGCTGTGGACAGCAGGACTCAATGATCTTAAGGGTCTTTTCCAACTTAATGATGCTATAATGCAGCAAGGTCCTGACCCTGGGTCCACTGGGTAGAAGCTGCTCTCTGCATCCTATTCCCTGCTGCAGGCCATGCAGATCTCCTCCTGCCCCCTCTGTTCTGTCCTTCAGGGTGGAAAAACCTCCAAAATCCCTTCTTCTTCCCATGAATGACAATGGGGAGAGCCCTGCAACAAGCAACTCATTTTCAAATTCAGGGGATCTGAGGCTCTGAATGAGATAGAGGAGGATGGGGAGGCAGCAAGTGCACCCTGAGCAGTGACAGCCACCCTTCCATCCTGCCCTGGCCTTCCTCCATCCCAGCCCCTCTGCCTCCCATCCTTATGCTGAGCTTTGCAGAGCAGCTCCAGGGATGGGATCCACTGGATCCCTCACTCATCAGACCCTGAGAAGTACACAAGGACCCTACTGCCTGCATCCTTCCTTCCAGGTTCTGTTAGAACCTGTTAGAGTTTGTTTTGCATTGATTTCACTTTATAACCTTGCAAGAGTTGTTTTGTCCCCAGCTGTGGCTTTTTTCCCTATAAATATCCAAGTGGTACTTGAAAGAAAAAAACAGCTTGAGTTAGTGGGGGAAGAATCGTGGCCTGTGGGTAATGACACATAGCAACAGCTCTGCTCTAGCTGGAAGGAGCTGCCACTGGGCTCCCAAATGACAGTGTACAGAAAATGCCATTAGCAAATCATCCAAGTGTAGAAACTTTGCAGCAACAGAAAGGCAAAATGCATCCGGCCATGGGAAAAAGAGTTGCCAGCATCATCCTTGGCCACAGCCTGCACGGGAGCAGGAGGGGCAAATCCCATGGCCACACAGATCTCTGTGTCAGACCAGGTTGTTCCTGCACCAAGAGACTCACAGGGACCCCAGTAGCTCCAGGGACCTGTCCCTGTGTCCCTGGTTCTGGCCAAGTAGAGAGGTGGCAGCAGCCCTGGGTGCTGCTGCAGGGATGCAATAAGGCAGGGTGTCCTCCTCTGAGGAGATCCCCCAAATGATTTGTCTTGTGCCTGTATCACTAAAAATGCTGTAAATAACTGACATTTGTTATCTGGAGTGTCCTCCCCATGTGAAGGCAAGATAACAGCCTGAGGATGTGGTTGCTGTTGGTCTGATGGATTTCAGTGCCTTTATCTGTCCCTGGAGATCTTTTGGGGCTAATCCAAAGATAGCAGGAGACTTTCTCAGGGTGGAGAACCAAGGGGACAGGATGGGCAGTGCCCTGTCCCTGCCCTGGTTCTGGAGACAGCGACTCTCCTGGACAGACATTGGGGTGTCCTGATGTCACCAGGGCTGCTGAGCAGCAGCTGGCCACCAGAGAGCCCACCCCTTCTCCCCCTCACAGGCAGCAAACCCAGGGATGGACTGCACCATCCTTCAGTCTCTCAGCCTGCTTGGATATGCAGGCACTTGCATGGAGCCCAAGCAGCCTCGGGATGAGCTGAGCATCAGTGCAACTGATGGGAAGTGCCTGAGGTCCCCTGGGACAGCTTATTAAACATCCCAGCTCTGTGAGCAAGCTGGGGTGGAACAGTGTGACATTCATACAGCAGCTAAGCCTCAGTGCCAGAGGGGCAATGTCAAACAAACATAATTAATTTCCCTCTGCAAATCAATCGGGGGCAGAAGTTAAGCTCTCCCAGTGCAGAAGATACACTGCACTGGATAATTACACTCACCAATGGATAATCCATGCCACGCTTCCGAGGGCACACCACTCACCTCCGGGCAAACCAGAGCCTCCCCTTGGGCAGGACTCTTGGGCAGCAGGTTCTTGGGACTGATGGCTCAGCATGAGGAAGGCTGTGGCTTTGTTCCAGGAGTGCCTGAGGGGATGCAGAGCCCTGAGCATCCTTTGCCTCCACTTCCCCTCTCCCCCTGCCTGGGGTGGTTGTGGGAACCTGTCCTAGAAGGACACCAGTCTGGGGACATGCTGCAGTGGTGGCCCAGCCTGATTGCTGTCTGCAGACAATAAAATATCATGTGATGTCTTAATGAGCCCCTCAGTATGTGACAATTGCAGGGGAGCAGAGCTCCTGCCTGGCCAGAGGGGTCAGTCCCAGCACTGGGGTGTCAGTGTGGGAACAGGAGGAATTGCTCTGCCCCACCCCAAGTGGAGGCTCCACAGTGCACCCAGCTCTCAGGACTCAGTCCTGTGATGGGGCAGGGGCAGAAAGCTCTTATCAGCTGTGATTTAAAATGAGATACCACACTAACATCAGGGAAGTGGCAAAAAAACAGCCAGACTGGAAGCTTTGAAGGCAATGTGGGGTCGTGTTGGTGTTCTGCTCTCTCTGGATGAGCTCACTCAATCAGCTTCTGACAGGTCTTCTAAAACTGTGACTGTGGGTGCCTCGAGCACATCTGGCCCTGGAGCAGATCCTCTTCTCTGTGAGGGAGATGTTTGGACAGTTTGGCAGATGGAGGCTCCTGTAGGGTGCATTTCCCAGAGGAGCAGCCAAACAGCAGTGGGTGGGGAAGATTATGGTGCTGTTGAGATGTGAGTGAGGAAAGAAAAAGCCAGTTTGGGTCAATAAGTCTTGGTTGGAGGATGGCCTAAAAGAGGGGCTTGACTCCTCTCCAAGGTGGCATTGGCAAACCCCATTCATGCATCCCACTGCTGGTCTTGGAGCAGCACACTCTGTGACTCAGACATTCCAGCTGATGGGAAGTGGTTTGCCAAGGTCGGGCAATGCATCTGGAATCTCTGCAGGGTGCAGAGCAAACCCTGCAGCCTGGCTAGGGGGGGAGAGTGAGGAAAGGCAACAGTCATGTCCTGGAGATCAGGATGGAGGGTGATGTGGGCAGAGCCTGCCCTCAGTGTTGGCTCCTGCCTGGGGATGGACATGGGTGTCCTGCCTGGAGCCCCAGGACCAGGCTGCGTGCCCATGGACACGAGTGCACACATGTGCACACTCAGCCTTGCCACGTGGGGCTGGTGCACGTCCCACACACGTGTGCTCTGCCTGGCCAGGCTGGGAGCTGCCAGCCCAGCAGCTGCCTGCCAGCAGCCCCGCACCCTGATGTGCTCGGCCTTTTCAGGGAGAGATGGAGCTGACAAAGTCTTTGTCAGTCGGATCTGTCAGGGAAAGCTCTTTGTTCTTCAGCATTTGCTCTTGCCTCCCCCTCTCCAAACCTAAACTAGATGCATCTGCTTTTGTTTTCTAAATGCAGAATTAGAGACTGAAAGGAGCCCCTTTGTAGTGGGGAGGAGGGGAGAGCAGCAGATCTTTCACAGGGAAGGCAAGGTCAGGGGGGAGCTCCTCTATTGTGCAGGGCCTCTCCTCTGCCGGCTCAGCCCTTTCTGTGCCCCCTCTTCACACTCTGGTTCCCACTGGAACCACTCTGGAGACATGGGGGGACTGGCCTGGGAGGACGGGCTGTTCTCCCGGCTGCAGGGATGGGTCAACTCTGCCCGTGATGGGTTTTGCTGCTTCCGATGGCACAGCTGGGAGCCGGCGTGCGGAGGCGGTGGATGAGGAAGAGGACCACGAAGGCCACCCCACAGCCTTGTGCTGGGGTGTGGAGGCGGGCACTCTGACAGCGCTGAGTGTGCAGGCAGGCACACGTGGAGCTGGAGGGGATACGTGTGTGCACATGTGCGTGTGTGACACCGTGCAGGGATGCAGCTGGGACGTGCGTGTCCCTGTGGGGAGGGCAGAGGGTGGGTGTGTGCCGGGGTGGGTACAGCCCCTGCCCGTGCTCGGCCCTGTGCTGTAGAAGGAAGGGGGTCTTCCAGAAGGCTGTGCAAGCTCTGGGCTCTGGGAGCCATGTCCTGGGGAAGCTCCTCAGCCAACACAAAACCCTCCAAACCCTGGCCTCATAAGCCTCAAAATTGTATCACCAATGCAAACCTCCACGTGGAAGAGCCCAGCATATCACACCCCTCCTCCCCTGGTGCTGGAGAAGGGCTGAGGGCCAGCATGGGCTGGTGATGCCAAGGAACAGCCCAAGCCCCTGCCCATCCCTGCAAGTGCCAGCAGTGAGGTCTTGCTTGCTCTGTGGGCTCTGCTGCTTGTTAGTCCCAGATACGCCTCTTGCAGATCCCCACTTGCTCTGGGGGAGCAATCCTCTCCCTGTCCATCCTGGAGGACCTGCTGATGCTCTACATATGCCACCAGATGGTGACAGCTTGTGGTCACTCCTGTGCTGAGCCCTGATGTGATGCTGAGGCCAGGGATGCAGCTGGATCCTCAAGCCTGCTGGGAGCAGGGGACCATTTTCCCCACTTCCTGCCATTTCCAAACATCTTTACTGATAAAGGCCCAAGAAGCTGTGTTCTGTTGATGCAGTCATGCAGAAAACCATCCCAAGATCGGTAGCTGCAGAGGTGAGAGCCTGTCCATTGCACAGGATTACAGTGTGGCCCTGCAAGGTCCATTTTGGGGCCAGTGTGGAAAAGTCTGGGACAGAGGTCCAGTGGGAGTTGTGGAGAACAAGACCCAGCATGTGTGGGTTCCCCAGCAGCCTTGGCACCTTCAGCCCAAAGCTCCTGCCTGAGGAAGGCAGGGCTGGGGGTGGGCAACCACACCAAAATGTGCATGGGTCAAGTTGTGTTTGTGTGGGGCTGGGGCTGACTCTGCCATCATTGAAATGCTCCCCATCTTCAGCTGGCTTGGAGAAGAGCATCCCAGCAGCTGTGTTACCTTTCCCCCTTCTCTCTGTCCACAAATCACTCATCCTGGGAAGGAAATATTCCATGGGTCTTGGCATGGGGAGCTGAATGGTTGCCTGAAGCAGGAGGAAGCTGCTTCTGGGGATGGATGCCCAGCATTTGGTTCAAATCTAGCGCCGGTGACTGACAGGGCTAATTCAGCCTGTCCTCTTCCCTCTTATAGCTTAATCACTTACACATTGCCTCGGCAGGTCTTTCACTGCCGCCTGGAGATGTCTTCATCCTGGGATGCCCTGACTTGGATTCAGGGCTGTTCCCATAGTGCCTCCTGCACGGAGGCTGAATGCCCTGCACCACCCATGTTACCCCTAGCCAGTCCAGCTTTAGGAGGGGTCATCTGAGTGCCCAAATGGGCTCTGTGGATTTGGTTCCCATACTGGGGAGTACAGAAGTCAGGCTGAACTCTCTGATGTGGCAATATCCCACCTTGCCTTTTGGTTCAGGGGCTGAGCATGATCCCAGCTGAAATTGAGCAGAAAGTGCACGTAGAGAGTTTTGGGGTGCTTTGTGTTACAGCTGTCACGTTCCTGCTCCAAAACTCACTGAAAACAGTAGCGAGGGGCAGGGACTGTAGCAATGGTGGTTCCTGGGAGGGATTTGGGTCTGGTGACCCTTTAAAGATCTGCTCACAGCTGGTGGGTGGCCTGGGCCCTGCTCTCAGAGTGGTCAGCTGGGGGCTCCAGGCTGCCCAGAGCTCTGCCCACCCTGCAGCCTGCATCCCTCTGCCCGCATCCCGCTGCCTCCAGACTGGGTGCTAGACAGGGATAACAGTGGGGCCAGGCGATCCCTTCACCCCACGGGGCCTGAGGCTTCCCTGGTGCTGTCAGGAGCAACAGGGCGAGAGCGCCGAGGCGAGGGGAGCCTCCCGGCCAGCATCCCTGCGGCACGGCGAGCGCAGCCCGTGCAGCCTTCGGGGCGACCACCGCCTGCGAAACCCCGGGGGGACACCCTACTGCCGGGAGGCTGCGGGGGACTCCGGGATGGGGAGGAGAGGGGCGCGCAGGCGGCGACTACAAGCCCCATCAGGCCGCTGAGGAGGAGGAGGAGGAGGAGGAGGGCGGAGGAAGGCGGAGGAGGAGCCGCGGCTGTCGGCGGGGCGGTGCGGGAGCGGCTCAGTTCGGCGGCGGGCGCTCGGCGGGACGCGGCGGGCGGGCAGCGGCAGCGTCGGGGCGGCCGCGCCTTCGGGGAGCGCGTCCGGGAGCGGCTCCGGGAGAGCCTCCCGCCGCCTCCGCCGGCCGGGCCGGGCCGGGGCCGCCATGGGGCGGCCCCTTTGAGCGCGGCGGCGGCGGGGCTGCGCCTCTCGCCCCGGCCGGGGCTCCCCTCCATTGTTCCCGGGAGCGGCGGCACCGCGCCGCCCGCGGGGCTCCGGTGAGTAGCGGGCGCCGTGGGGTGGGGGCGGCACCGGGAACGGGACCGGGAACGGGGCCGTGGGGCGCCGCTTTGTGCTCCGCGGGGGCTCGATCGGGGGACGGGCCATGGTCGCGGCTGAATTGCTCCCTCCCCAAGATGCGCCTTGTCGCCCGTGGCGAGGCGGCTCCGGTTTGCGGGACCCAGGGGTTTGCGGGCAGCGGGGCGGTGCGGGGGTCGGGGGCCCCGGTGTGCCGCCCCCGGTGTGCAGCCGCTCGGAAAGCTGGGGGGCCGAGCCGAGGCTGTAACCCCCCCACAGCCCTCCCGGCCACGGGGGAGCCCGGCGGGGCTCGAAGGCCGGTTTCCAAGCCGCCGCTTGGTCCCTTATTCCCGAAAAGTTCCTGAGCGGGAGCCTCGCGGCTTCCAGAAAAAAAAAGAAAAAAAAAGATGGAGAAGGAGCTGCGTTTAGTTGCGTCTCAGATTTGGGATCCCGGGACCTTCAGCGGTCACCGGGGACGGAGGCGCCGTGCCGGAGCTGGGTTTCCCTTTGTGTGTCCAAGCTGGTGGGGGCTCCCGGAGCCGCCGCATCCCAGCGCTGTGCCGGGCTCCGGGAAAACCCTCTCGTCCTCCCGCGGTGAAGGCGCCGGGAGCGCGGCGAGGCGGCGGCGACACCTGCGATGCCTTGTGACCGCCTGGCCGGTGCGGTGGCCCCCGGCACCGGGGAGGGTTTGTTTGCAGAGGGGTTTGGTTTTGATGGTTTTTTGGTGGGTTCTGGGGCCGGCAGCCCGCGGGGGTGGCCGCTGGCCTCGTGCAAGGACGCGGCGGAGCGTGTCGTGCTCAGGTGACGCCGAGTAGCTCCGCGGCCACCTCGCTGTCGCCTCTCCGGCCGGATTGCTGAGTTACCGTCGCGGGTCACGGCTGGCCGGGGCAAGCTCCCTTTTCCCGGCAATGTTTAAACGCGGACAGCGCGGCGAGCCCAGCGGCTCGCGGGGTTAGACGGGCGGGCTCCGAAGCATCCGCGGTCCCGTCCAGAGCCGGGAGCTGGGACTGCGAGCAGGCGGAGGCGGTGGTTTGCTCTGGCTGGAGCTCTGCGGGTGCCGACCAGCTGGATGCCAGCACAGAGGAGCGGGGCGCAGGGACAGCCCCCCCCGCGCAGCCCGGGGACGCCGCAGGAGCGTGGGCCCCGCAGCCCCCTGCTCTGGCTAGCAGCCATCTTCCCCTCTCAGGAGCACTTCCTCCCTTAATCCCTGTGCTGGCTGGCATGCACTGCTGCCTTTTCCTTGTGTTGCTCCGAGAGGATTAAAATAAATCGCCCCTGCTCCGGCGGGGTGCAGGCAGGAGTGGTGCCGGGGCAAAGGCAGCCGGCGGGAGCATCCTCTGGGCTTTTCCGTGTGTGAGGTGCCTGCCCCGGCGGTGCAGGAAGGGGCTGGGGTCACTTTCAGTTGTGAACTGGAGCTCCTTTATTTACCCACCTGAAACCACGACCTGAACCAGGAGCTGTATTGCCTCCAGGCTCAGCTGGTGCCCCCCAGTGCTCTGGGCCCCCAAGCCCTGGCTGCTGCAAGGGGCCACTCACAGATGCTCATCCCATCCCAGTAATCTGGCTTTTTTTTGACCTTATACTTCTGGGCACGAAGGCAAATGTGTCTCCTTTCCCTCCCAGCAGCTTTCCTTGGAGGAGTGGAATGTATTGAAAGCCCCATCCAGCTCCCTTTCGGGCTGAATAACAGGCCTCTGCCCCTTCCAGGGGGTTGGCAGGCTGTGGTTGTGTCCCAATGTCACCATCCTTGACCAGTCCCATCCCAGTGCAGTCGGGAGTGGAGCCCAGTGGAGACTTTTGGGTGGCAATGGTTGCTCTGTAGATCTGAAAATCAAGCCCTCAATTTTCACACCCAAGTGTGAGGGCGCTTCTAGAACTCAGCTGGTTTTATGGAGATCTGTGGGTGAGGCTTGGCCTTTCCCTGTCCTTCCCACCCTGTGTGTCAGGGTCTCCCACCACCAGATGCCCACCGGTAGCCCTAAGTTCTGGTGGCCAGCTGGGAAGGGTTAATGTGCTCTGTATGCTGCACAGTTGGATATTTATTTTTCCAAGTGTGTGTCTGCTATAAGCATTATAGTTTTCCCCTACAGTTCCATTTGCAGTCGTGTTTGCTTTTTATTTCAGCAAATACTTGGTTCCTGACCTGAGCCGCAGGCTGGGGCACAGAGGTCTGGGCAAGGGAAAGGTTTTGCTTCTGTCGCCCACGGATTGTGCCTTTGGCATGTCCTTCCTCCCCAAGGGCGCCTGGAGGGCTGCTTGTGTTGAGCCTCAGAGGAAAACGAGTCTCCTTTCTGTCTTTTGGAGCTGGAGGGCATCTGTGCCAGGCAGAGTGGTCTGCTGGCGGTCACCACCTCCTCCCTCAAGGGGCAGGTGACCCTGGGTGGGCACAGCCCCCCACTGCAGGCTCCTGATGCTGTAGAGACCCAGGAGCCAAGCTCAGACTCTTCTGCCTGTTGGATTTTGCTTGTCCCTGTATTTTTCCTGCCTGCTGCGTTACCCACTGGCTGCTGGCTTGAGGCACCCTGGGCGCTCTGACGTGGTGGATGCCACAGGCTAGCTCTGCTCCAGTGGGGAGGCAGAGACCAAGGGGCCAGAGCCCCCCTAAGTCGAGAGCAGCAGCCATCTCCCCATCACATCCAGCAGTGTGGGCACACTGGGATCAGGCTGGGGCTCCCCTGTGGACATCACAGCATTGCAGAGCTCTGAGCCCCATGTGCTCCAGCTGGGCACGCTGCTCCAGCACTGGCTGCTGCGTTTGGCACCTCAGATGCATTCCAGGGATGAGCCACGGGACGGGAAGGGGCTTCCCTGCTCAGAACCACTCAGCTAAGAACCATGGGGCTCAGCTGCTGTCCAAGTGGGGAGGTCCTGTCTATGCCGTGTCCCTGGGACAGCTCAGCCCTGTGACTCAGGGGCGTGGGAGATGTGAGGGGTGAAAGTGCAGCCCTTGGGGTCCCCGAGGACAGCAGGGGGACAGGTTAAACTAGTCTCCTCATGGACATACCAGCATGCAAAGACGGTGTGAGAGCATCTTTCCTGATGCATGGGGAGCATGTGCCCCTGGAGGGTGCACGGGTGGGCACAGGGGTGTCTGTCACCACTCTGAAATAGCTCCGTGGGTGTAATGGCCACTGGTAATTGCAGTCTTGGAGGCAGGTCTTCGAGAGGCATTTAGCCCTGGCTTCTCTCTTATTGCTTCCATTTTTAGTTGTTTGAATCCACCCCGGAGCAGTAAATTGCAGTGTGCTGGGGCCATGGGGAGCAGGGATGGTGCCCAGTGCCCGGCAGGAGCCGGAGACCAACCCTGCCCAAGCTGCCATCCTCCTGAGCAAATGGTTTCCTGTTGGGATTTATATAAAAGCTATATAAACACAGAGAAGAGCCATGCCATTGTTTGCACAGGTAGGAGCACTCTCCCCACTTCCTCACCTCCTTCCCAAGTAGGCACCAAGGAGCCACAACAGCAGGTGTCTTGGGGCTCCCCAGTCTCCCTTGCTCCCTTGGGAAGGAGGAAAGGGTCTGTGCTGCCCCTTCAGCATCTCTGAGCACTGGGATTCCCTCAAGTGCTGCTGAGCCTGTCCAGGGGGAGTAGGCAGGATGCTGGGATTGGTCCCTGTGGTCAGGATGTGTCCTGGTCCTGCTGCCTTCCAGCAAAGTTATGGCTGCTGCCCCAGGAAGCCAACCATCATCAGTGTGCTCCTGCTGAGTCCTGGCACACTTCCCTCCCTCCCTCCCTCTCTCCCAGTGACCCTCTGAGCCACAGACAGCTCTGCACTGCCTGGTGATCCCTACGCCATGGAAATATGCTGCTGTCAAGCCCCTGAATCAGCTGGAAGGCGCTCGCTCTGAGGTGTATCTGGAGAAGGGCTCTGCTGTGCACAAGCCAGCACTGACTCATTTTTCAGGAACTGGAGGCACTGGGCTCCCCTCCATCCCTCCCTCCCTCCCTCTCTCCATCCCTCCCCTCGGCACGGGGCCGGCTCGGGAGGCCCACGCAGACGCTCCGCATTAGGGCATGTTCCGGGGAGCATGTGCTGTCGATAAACAAAGCCACTGAGAGACAGAAAATAATTTCCAGAAATACCAAGGACTTCTTTCCCCCCCCCCCTCAAAGAATTCCACCTCCCCTTTCCAAACCCTGATAAATCCTGAACATTCAATAACTATTTCCTAGCACTACCAGGCGCCTGGGAGCGCTGGCGTTGGAGATAACTCCGGTGTTTGCTGGGTGCCCTTTTCCCTGTCGGAGTCCTTGTGTCAATAGTTTAGGTCCCAAATATTCCTCTGCTGGCTGGAGCCAGAGCAGTTGGGCAGGGAGGAGGCAGACGGAGCCTCCAGCCCTGCATGCCAGCTGGGCTTCCTTGAGGTCTGGAGGCTGTTTGGGGGATCTGAGCCCTTTGGGACTGGTGGCTGCTCATCCCATCGCTGGGGAAAAGCTGGTGCTCCGGGCACAGGGAGCACAGGGAATCGGTCTCACGGTGGATCTCATGGTGGAGCAGCAGAGGTGGTGGCCAGAGCTCCACGGACCGAGTGTGTGGGGAGGATGAGTAGCGGTTTATTACTCACTACAATTATTACTCACTGGTTTTAACAGTGTGTGCTTCAGTCTGACGCCTCACGGCAAAAAGGAAGCGCCTGTTCACGCAGCAGGTTGGGGACAGCACTGCACGCGGCTCCGGGGGGCTCACGTCCCTTAGGAGAGGAACTGGGTGAGCTCGGGATGCTTGGCAAGGGCTGCGGGGCCTGGAGGCACAGCTGCACCCCAGGAGGTGCCTGGCAGGAGGGTTTTGGGGTTGGTATCGCCCTGTCCACACCCTGGTCCTTGTGCTTCCTCTGGAGCACAGCAGTGCCCTGGCCAGAGCCGTGCGGGTTGTGCAATGGGCTGGGCAGGATCCCTTCAGCAAAGCCTGGCGGGACCATCAGCCAGTGTTGGGACCTCATCCCAGGCTGCTGCCGAGGTGCAGATGTGGCGCGGGGGTGGAGCACAGGGGCTTGTTCCCATCCACACGGCTGGGAGCAGTTGGCCGGGGCGGTCGGGCTCAGGCTCCAGCGTCCCCCTAGAACGTGTCTTGGCAGAGTTCTGTGCTCCTGGCATGGTGGGAAGGAGGGGTGGTCAGAGGGAAGGAAGGGTGAGGGCCCTGGAGTGCACATCCTTGTGCCATCCTGAACTGGGATCAGGCTCTGCTGAATCTCGGCTCCGAAGCTGTTCTGCACGGAGCAGTCCCTGGGAAGGGAATGGGGACTCAAGGGGATGGGCGGGCTGGAGAGCCCAGCGTGAGAGCTGGCAGGGATGAGAGTGAGTTGCAGAATTGGCCGTGGAAGAAGGGGGATTTCTCCCCAAACAGCCACTCCAAAAACAGCTGTTGGTAGAAAGAGATTGGCCACAGCTGGCTGACCCTCTGACTCCAGGAAGGCCCTTCCGTGGGAGTGACTGCTGTGTGCCCTATAGATCCTATAGAGAATGGAGGGAATTGGGGTTTGCAGTGGGATCTGCTTTGTTGTGGGTGCATGGTAACATGGATAACATCAGATTTTGGTCTGGATATGAGATTTCCAAAAGCAAAGCTGTGGCTCAGCAACAACTGATGAAGTGCAGGAAGGGGAGAGCAGGAATCCCCTTTTCTTCACCCGAGGTTAATGTTTCTCCCACCATTCTGGGAAATCTTGCTGCATGCTTCTCTGCTTCGCCAGCGGTTTCACTCTCAACACATCAGCAGTTTTACTCAGGGAAACATAACCCTGGCAGTCAGTGCCAGGTCATGTCAGGCTGCCAGAGGGTCTGCAGGGACGTGCCACCATGGTCTGGGGACATCCCATGATCCCGGGACCTGGAGGAGCATCCCCTGTGATGGCGAGTCCATCCCTCCACACAGCCGTGCTGGGTGGTGGGATGTGGGGTCGCCCCTCGCCCTGCCCTGACTCTGCTTTCCTCCTTCACAGCTTGGAGGGGCTGACGGCCCGGCGGAGAGCCCCCCGCGCCCGCCCGGGGCCAGCCCGGGGTCCCCATGGAGTGGGAGTTGTGGAGCGCCGTCGCCGAGCAGTAGCTGCAGCAGTGGGATGTTTACCTGGCGGTGCCTCATCCTTTGGGCTGTGCTGGTCGCAGCCGCGCTCTCCGCTGCCCGGCCGGCCCCCACCCTGCCCGACCAAGGTAAGAGGGACACAGCGATGCACCGTGGCCGCGCCGGGAGCCCCAGCTCCCCCATCCTTTGCGTTTCTGTTTGGCCACATGGGCCGGTCTCCCCTGCAGCAGAGGCAGAGGCTGGTATGTGGTCCAGCTGTGGAGTCACCAGCATGTCCCTGGTGCCACCTGCAGTGCCACCTGGCTGCCTGGGAGCTGGTGCCCACATGGGGACATGGCACTTGTTGTCCTCAGAGCGGTGTGTTTGGGCACAAAAGCAGGTGTGTGGTTCCAGTGGTGCCTGGGGATGTTTTAATCCTGGAGAAAAATGGTGGCAAACCCTGGCCTGTTGGTTAGGAGAAGGATGCAGAGCCCTGGGGGCTGTGTCCCTGCCTGGAGTCACTCTGTGCCACAGCATGTGCGCCCCTGTGATGATCTGTAGCCCGGGATGTGTGTGAGGCTGCTCCCCCTCTGCTTGGCACAGGGGTGATCCTGAGCTCAGCTGGTGGGGACGAGGATTTGGGTGCAGGGTAGTGGTTCAGCTTTTGCCAGCTGGCAGTGCCAGGGATGAATTCACCTCGTGGAGACCCTTGGGATGCTGCAGTGTTGCTCCCAGCTGGGAATGGCCACGGGGGAGGGCTCAAAGCCAGGGCTGGCTCAGGTGATTCCTGCAGTCCAAATGTCTGCTCCACTGGGGCTGGGGAGCATAGTCCTCAATGAGGACATCCCCTCCTGTGTCACCACTGCTGTCCCCTAGGAGCCTTGCGGTGCTGGTGGCTGCAGTGGGCAGGCCAGGGGTGCCTGGTGCAGCTCCAGAGCACAGGGACACCCCGAGGCACAGCAGATGGGTCACCTGGCCCTGGGGAGAGCTGGCCCCAGCAGAGAGCCCTGCTCTGGCACGTCAGAGCCTTGGCCTTCCCCTTGGTGAGGTAGAGAATAACCAGACCCGGCAGCGCCGCGCGGGACTTTGACTTGCTGCCTTTTGGTTCTAATTACCCAAGAATGTCTGGTCTGTGGGCACTGCTTTGCTTTTTAAGACTCGCTCCCCCTTCCTCCTTTCTCCCACCAGAACCCTGAGAGGCAGATTGCTGGTGCAGCCAAGCATGGGCACAGTGCCTTATAATGCCCTGGGGTCCCCTCAGGGCTTGGGGTGGGAGCTGGCAGTGGCAAGTGGTCCGTGCTGCAGCTCCCAGCTGCACCAGCCTCGGTGGGGGATGTCTGGGTGATGCCGTGGGGCTGTGGGGTTGGTGCCTCTGGTCAGAGCAGCAGGTACCCTGGTCACAGGTGAGGTGACACCACAGGAGACAGCTGGAGTGGTCCCTGGGGAGCTGCAGCTCCGGAGAGGAGCCTGGGCAGAGCTTTGCTCGCATGGACCGTCGCTGAGATTTTTCCACTGGCATGCCTCCTCCCCACGTCTGTAAACAATGCGGTTGACAGTGGTAAACATGTTTTTCTCGGGAGATTGCTCTTCCTGGAAGAGGTTTTCTGGCGGTGTTTGGGGTAAGGATGGCTCTGTGCTGCCGGGAGAGCAGCACTGACAGCCTCAACCCCGGCTGTGGCATGGGGAAAGGTGTCAGGGAGTTCAGGCTGAGGGCTGGTTGAGCACAGGTGGGTTTTGGGGGTGTGTGAGGAGCCCTGCAGCCCCTGGAGGGTTCAGGAGCAGCGTCTGGCAGTGGCAGTGGAGGAGGAGAGGTTGGAGAGGAGGGAGCTGGTTCCTCGCCAGCCTCATGCCAGGGCTAACAATAACCTCTGGAAACGTTTCCCGACATGGTTCTCACCAGGGCGGCCCAATTAGTGCCACAGCAGGAGCCCGGCTGGGGCAGAGTCCGTCCCTTGGCTCCGGGGCCGGCTGGTGGGAACAAAATGTTCCCAGCAGGACATGTGGGATGGGAAGAGCCAGTGCTGGGCCAGGACCTGCAGCCGGGGCCAAGCCACCAGCACCTCGCAGGAGCAGGCTTTGACTCGCCCCCCTGGATTTTGAGGTCCCATGGGATGTGGATGGGGCTCAGCTCCCATGCTGAGGGGTGTTGTATCCCTGGGGCCGAGCTTTCTGTCCTTCCCCCACATCACTGTGGCTCACGAGCATCCCCCCATCGCCTCGGGGGCAGCGGGGGCCGCGCTCCGTCCCCTCTGTGGCAGAGGCAGCAGCTTTCCCGGACTTTGTTCTGCTTGTTTATGGGGTTTCAGTTTACTCCCGGTTCTGAGGCAGCTAAGCTCCCTTCTCAGGGAGGAGTAATCCCCCGCGCCCGGCCAGTGGCCCTGGCCTCGTGCAGAGGGGGGTTTCAGCCCTGACTCCCCTCTCCTCCTAATGTGGGGGGGGCATTTGGGAGCTCTGCTTGTCATGGGCTCCCTCCCTGTGCCGAAAAATCTGGAGCAAATAAAATATTAATGGGCACTTACTGCATTTTATAGTTACCTAAATTTGGAGGTGGTGAAAAACCCCTGGTTAAGGGGAAAAGCCAAGAAATTTCCGCGCGCAGCCTCCGTCTCTCCCTCGCACAAAGCTGCTCTTTGTCTCCAGGTTAAATAGAAACCTGCAGAAAATTGCCGAGGGTTTTTTTCCCCCTCTCTCCTTGTCTGCCATTGTCCTGGCTGCTGCTCAGGCATCTCCTCACTCGGGCTCTGCCGAGGGTGCCGAGTGGCCGAGGAGATTTTTGTGGGGAGCCATATGCGGGAGCAAAGGGGAATCCTGCTGTGGGCAGCTGGTTTTGGGGGACACTGAGTCCTGAAGGCAGCCCAGTGCAGCAGATACTTCCCCAGGGGGTGCATCTGCACTCCAAAGCACAGGGGGTTTGGCTGCAGCCAAACCCATGGGGCAGGGGCCAGGGGACTGCCCCATTTCCCGGGGCTGCCATCCGCCCAGCTGGCCACAGGCTTAACCTCCCCCTGCCCGTCTGCAGGGCTGGCGGGGGCCCTGGATCCCAGGGCTTTGTTGTCCCCGGCTCATCCAGGGGATCCCTCTCTGCACCCTACAGGAGCCAGAAGTCAGGGTGGGCAGCGTGCTCAGCCTGGGCAGCTTGGGAGACCCCAGGATCCCCACAGGCAGCACCACGAGGTTCTTTGGCTTGTCCCTGCTGCTCCCCAGGAGCACTGTTGGCCCTCGGCTCTGACCCCCTCCCTGTTTTTCTGCTGTTCAGTCCCCTCCCTGGTTTTGCAGCTCTCAGTGTCTCCCACCCTGTGCCCCAGGGAGCCCCAGGGGATCCGGTTTGCATCCTGGGGATCCCTTGGAGCAGCTGACTCCTTGCTGGAGCCTCACTAGCAGCCCGAGGATTCCCTGCCAAGCCTGCAGCCTCCTGCATTTCTGTGGTTGATGGCAGCAGCCCAGGAGTGTTCCCAGAGCTCGGGGGGGCCCAGCACCCCCAGCAGCACCCCCAGACCCCCATTGCTGCAGCTGCCCAGTCCCAGCTCCCCGGGGCATCACCGTGTCCTCCAGGGCATCAGGCTGCTGCCGTCCCCTCCCAGCCTGTCGGGCCGACATTGTTCCCTCCTCCCGCCTTTCCACTCGGATGGTGTCACTCCAGCCCTTAATTGAGGAGGAAAAAAAGAAATATGAGTCTTTGGGAAAAGCAGCCACGCTCTGCCAGAGCCTGGGCTGTGGAGCTGCCCTGGGGTGAGTGGAGCCACGCCAGGGAGCTCAAGGGGATCCCCATGTGTTTGGGGGCTGCCAGCTGTTGAGCCCCCCATGTGCAACAGCCCAGGGCTGTGCAGGAGGAGTGTGGGGAGAGGAACAGGGACTCGGCTCTGGTGGTGAGCCAGGGCCCAGGCAAAGCCAGCCAAAAACTGTGGATTGGGATGTTCATTTGTGACCCTCATCTGTCCCATGCCTGGGGAGAGCCAAGGGAGGGTGTTGATGCCCCAAGCCATTGCTCCCAGGGCTCTGAGCTGCTGCAGAGCTCCGAGCATGGCCAGAGGGTCCCGGGGGGGAAAGGGGTGGGTTTACCCTGACAGCTTTGCAAACTCCCAACACGCCTGTTAATTAAGTGCTGCTTCATTTGCCATGCATGCTAGGAGAGCAGGAGGGCCTGGAGCAGGACATAAGTCCCCCTCTCCCTGTGGAGGAAGCATCCAGGGACTGGAGGGTGCAGAGAAGCCCACAGCCCCCTGGGCTGACATGGACAGGAGAAGCCAAGGGGTGCTCTGAGAACCCCAAGAGGAGCCATGGATGGCTTGAGGCTCTGATGCTCATCTGTTGGCAGCTCCCTGCTGCAGCCTTTCCCTGGAGCAGAAGATCCAGGGATATGCATGGCCCTGGGAGCAGCTGGGGTGCTGGGATGCTGCCCCAAAGGACATGCCCCCAGCACAGCCCGGGCTGGGGGGCACACGGCAGGACGAGGAGCTTTTTAAATCAAAAAGAAGCCAATCCCCACTTCCCGGTAAGCACTTCCTGTTGGGATTAGCGGGGCTGCCGGGCATGTGTGTGCTTTTTCTTCAGGAAATACCTTCGGAAAGCCCTGCTGGGGTCTCCAGGGCAACCGGCGCCCGCGGCCCCGAGCCCCCTGCCCGCATTGTCCCCGCGCCGCTTTGTTGGCCCCTTTATTGCCACCGTCACCATCGCCATGGCCGGCACAGCCTGTGGCTCCCTCGCTCAGGGGGTGCACAGGCAGCACGGAGAGTAGGGGTGATGGTGAACCTGTGTGGCTCCTCTCCCCAGGGCTGCTGTCCTGGGTCCCCATCCCTGCTGTCCCCATCCCTGCTGTCCCCATCCCTGCTGTCCCCATCCCTGCTGTCCCCATCACTGCTGTCCCCATCCCTGCTGTCCCCATCAGGGGCCAGCCCTGGGTGAGATGGTGACAGTTGTATGCACTCAGTGACACTCTCCATCTGGCTGGTGCTCACTGGGCTCGGCTCCGCTCCCGATTCCATTTCAAAGGTGGAATAAAGTAATAAACCCAGCCGTGGCAGCACACAGCTGATGGGGGGGCTTGTGTGGGCACCATCGCCCAGAGCTGCCCCTCACCATGCTGGGGACCTCAGGGCTCCCTGCAGGCATGGACCCTCCTATCCCTGCCATAGCAGGACGGGATGGAGCTCTGCCCATGGGACAGAGACACTGGTGTTCATTTGCTCTCCTCGCTGTTGCCCTGTTTGCTCAAAGGGGCCGTGACCATCCCCACAGCTCCTGGCTGGGGTGAGGACTCCCAACCACTGACCTTTGTGCGGTGCAGGCAACACCCAGAGCCTTGCTGAGCCCCTGGGAGGAGAGCCAAGCGTTTGTCTGGCTGATTAACCTTTGGAGAAGTGGCCTGTGCAGGGCTGGCTCTTGCCTGGGGGGAGCAGCCGGCCAGGGTGGGCTCTGCCCTGGGGGTGTCTGCCATGGGGCTGTGCTCTGGGGCTACACCTGGTGCCGTGGTTTAGGTTACAGAAGAGCAGAACATGAGGCGGGGACGTTTCAGGCTGATGGAGTCCAGTGATCAAAGGGGCTCATCCGCATTACCCAGAGTGGAGGTACCACACTGGTACCACGGCTCACACCCAGCTGCTCCCGGTGTCCCCAGTGTCCCCGTTGCCATCCAAGCTGCCCGGTGCCACCCGTGCCATCCCGGCAGCCCCAGGGCTGTCTGCCTGCCAGGGCTGCAGCACCATCCAAGCCCTGCTCCTGCCGGGAGGCTGAGTGAACCTGGACATGCTCATTAGCCTGTGAATTCCTTCTCAGGCCGTTCCCACCATGCCGCGTTTTCCGCCTCATCCCGAGTGCCAGAGATGTGCCGTGGGTGACTGAAGGGCAGGGGCCGGCCGTGTCCTCTGCCTTCCCTCTCCGTCCATCACCTCGATGCCTCCACACCTCCCAGTCATGCTGTTGATGCAAACCAGCCCTTGCCTTGGCAGGGCTGGGGGAGGGGGCTGGGGGCTTTGAAAGGGGATCTGGCCACACATTGGCAGCCCCTTGTCCTCCCCTCCAGCCTGAGCTCCTCAGCCCAGTGACCTGAAGGAGCAGTGACACTTGCACAGGGGACTCGTGTGATGCTGTGCCCGTGGGAAGGGACCCAGCTGAGCCTGGGATGCTGTCTGGGCTGGGATCCCCCAAAATCTCCCCCACTCCAAAGACCTTTTCCAGCCCCAGGCCACCTCTTCTCACTCCACTGGTCCAGCTAAGGGGTGCTGGCAGAGCTCAGGGCTGGCAGGAGCAACACCCTTGGTTTCCCTGCAGGGTTTCTGTGTTCCATAGGGAAGAAATTGGTGTGTGGGAAAGGGCAGAGCTGG
The DNA here is from genome assembly GCA_035222235.1 of Margarornis squamiger. Taxonomy (NCBI): domain Eukaryota; kingdom Metazoa; phylum Chordata; class Aves; order Passeriformes; family Furnariidae; genus Margarornis; species Margarornis squamiger. The sequence continues at coordinate 2,243,222 of JAWWTY010000055.1, forward strand.
GAGCAAGATAAGGGCAGATGTGGCTGCAGCACCAGCTTCGTGGTGGTTTGTGTTTTCATGGCTGTTTATCACCCACTGACCTTGCTTTGCCTGAGGAGGGAGTCGGGATGGGGCAGGAGGACGTGGTGTTACCCAGTCCCAGGGTGTTCAGGCAGACAGGATGGGATGTCACTGCTGCTTTGTGAGCCTTGGGAGATGCCTGTGACTAATCACTTCAAACACAAATCAGAGCTGCAAGAAGTGCCTGTCCTGTGGGAGAAAATCAGAGAAAAACAGGATTGCAAAGCAAAGCCCTTCCCCCACCACCAAAGGGGCTCCTGTTGGTCATCCCCTTCCATGTTAAAATGTTTTGTATCCTCTGATGGATGGATCTGGAGCCCTGGCTTTGGTATTCGAGCAGCTGAGGAAAGGGATTTCTTCTCCATCCCACTGTTTTCCTTCAAATGCTGTGCAAAAGAAAGAGGAGAAACTCTGGATCTGCTCATGGATGTTTTCTCCATGAAGCTTCTCATCACTCCAAGGCAAAGAGAAGTGGCCAGAAAGCGAAGTGCAGGTCATGGTGCGGTGAACTGGAGTTTCTGGAGAGCCAACATTTCATTTTTGGCTGCACAGAGCAGCTGGTGGGTGCAGGGAAGAGCAGGGAGGAGCAGTGCCTCGCTGCTGGTCCCAGCCCTGTGTCACCTGCATGGCCCAGCTCTGCACCAGGGGATTTTGTGCCAGCAGAGACCCAGTGTCACTCTGCAACCAGCAGCCCAGGTCGAGCTGCTGTGTGGCTGTTCAGGGCACACATGCAAAGGAGGAAGCAGAGGTTGTGCTTGTCTGGCTCGTTGGGCACCCAGAAATCCTGGGGGGCTCAGACCTCAAGCCATGGATCAGCGGAAACTTGAACACGTCCTGGATGCTGCAGAAAGCTGCATTTATTGGGATTTTCTGGCCTTTTCTTTGGCCCCTGGGAGGAGTATCCACAGCAGTGCCATGTACCCCTTCGTGCTGCTCCTGCAGCTTCCTGATGGCATCCAGCTGGCCGAGAGCAAGCAGACAGACATTACCAGAGAGGGGACAGAGGAGAGGAGTTGGGCTCTGGAGCTGTGCCCACCAGCCTATGGTCTGGGATGATGTTCATGCTGCATCCACCCACATCATCGAAGGGAGCCCCAGCAGAGGAGCTGCAGCAGCCTGAACCCTTCTTTGGGCTGCAGAATTTGAAGAGGTGGTTTGAAACCCAGCATCTGCCCCAAACCCAGGACCGGGAGAGCAGCTCGTGCCCTGCCCGCCACAGAGGACCAGCACTCAAGGACTGACCAGGGAGGGCCAGGACAGACCAGGGCCAGGAGAGATGAGATCGCGGTGGAATGGAGAGAAAGGATCTTTGTGCTGCTCACACAAGTGTTGCCTCAGGGAGCAGCTGCAGCTTCCCTGCCCAGGAATGCTGAAGATGGGAACGCCACGGCCAGCACCTGTCTGGCCAGAGCTCCCCTGGGCTGACCTTTCCCCCCTCACTCCCTGCCTGCTGTCCTGCTGCAGCCTCCGGTCCCTGCCCTTCCAGCCCTGCCCCGCCGCACTCTAACCAGGGCAAGGGTCCTGGTGCCATGGGGACCTTGGCCTGCTTCGCTGGCTACCCGCTGGTGGTTGGGATCCTGGGACCCCTGCAAGGTGGCAGAGCCAAGCAGGGATTTGGAATGCTCGTGGGAGAGGCTGGATCCTGCCCAAGTTGTCTCAAGTTGCCTGTTTCTCCCCCATTACGAAGGCCCTGCCCTGTCATGCTCCATAAGAGCTGAGGGAGGTGAGGGCTTTGGAACTCCCCAGGCACCAAGCAGGTCCTGCTGTGGGGTGAAGCACTTGGTGCTGCTTGGTGTGCTCGCAGCCTCTGCCTCTGCCTCCCCTCTGCTCTGCTGCTGCCGCCAGCTCTGTCCCCTGGGTACTGGGGTCCCTGGTGCCACAGCAGGAGCATCCCAGCAGCGCATGTTGCCTCATTAACCCAGCAGCAGCAGCAGCAGCAGCAGCAGCAGCATGGTTTCCTTTGGTCTCTATTCCTTTTCTCCCTTTTTTTTTTTCTCTCCTTCTCTCTCCTAACGCCTCCAGCTCTGCCCAAAGCAAAAATCGAAGTGGAGTCCTACTCAGCCCACCCTGGTGACCTCCTCCAGCTGCGCTGCCGGCTGCGGGACGATGTCCAGAGCATCAACTGGGTGCGTGACGGCGTCCAGCTGGCCGAGAACAACCGGACACGCATTACCGGGGAGGAGGTAGAGGTCAGGGACGCGGTGCCCGAGGACTCGGGGCTCTATGCCTGCATGACCAACAGCCCCTCAGGGAGTGAGACCACCTACTTCTCCGTGAATGTCTCAGGTTCGTAGCAGCCCTGGCTGTGCAGGGAAGGGGCAGCCGCTCTGGGGCTGGGCTGTGGAGAAAGGAGCAGGCTGCCTCTGCATGCTCGTGCACCAGCCACGCGCGGTGAGTTTGGGGCCAACCTGCGACTTGAGGGTACCTGGAGAAGTTTCCAGCACGGTGCCATGGCTCTTTGGCCACTGGAGTGCAGGGAGGAGCAGCTGGAGGTCGTCATATGTTTATCTGCACGGGACTGGGGGGCTGCGGGGCTGCCCCAGGAGGGGCAGGATGGAAGCTGCAGTCTGTGTTGGTGCTGATGGAGTGTGAGGCTGGAGAGGGAGGAATGCTGGAGGTGGGGAGGCGTCCTCTGAGGCTGGGGCATTTCTGTGCCTGTGGGGTCTTGGCTCCCATCCCGGGGGGTTTGGTGGCACTGGACACAGAGTGAGGAGCTCCGAAATCACCTCTGGCAGCAAATTGCTTCACCATGTCCACGGCTGTGGGCACTGGGATGGTGGCACTGCTGGCCCTGGCTATGCTGAGGGGTGTGCAGAGCATTCCCTCAGGATCCCCGTGCCCTGGCCTGGCATCAACACCTCCCTGCCCCAGCTGCCCCACTGGGCACAGCTCCCTGCCACCCACCCACCATGCTCTGGTCCCTACCAGCCCTGCTTACAAAGCTCCACAGATGTTCAGCAGGGCCATCCCTTCTCTTGCAGATGCGCTACCCTCTGCGGAGGATGATGATGATGAAGATGATTCCTCGTCAGAGGAGAAGGAGGCAGATAACACCAAGCCTAACCGTACGTGCGGGCTGGGTTTGCCCATGGTGCTGCCCTGTGGCAGAGCAAGGGGAGGCTGGGCACACATGAGCACAGGGATGGAGAGAGGCAGGCGAGGATGGACAGGGGCATGTGGGCCAGCCTGGCCAGCAGCAGTGAGGGCACAGTGCACAGAGCAGGTCTGAGTGGAGCAACCAGGTCAGAGCAAGGGGATGGGCCAGCACAGTTTCATTGGGGTCACTGCTGCTGCAGCCACATGAGCTGAGCATGCACCCTGCAAGGAAAGGGCTGCTGGGACTCGTGGATAATGCCCCATGTCCCAGAGGTCCCCTCCCCACTGGACCCAGGCTGGACTGCTGGCATCATTCCGGATTCCTGGCTCATCCCTGGGCATCCTTGGGGTTACACCAGGAGCTGGAGGCTGGTGGGTCTGGCTGTGCTGAGCCTCCCCTCTGCTCCCCAGAGGCCATCGCTCCATACTGGACCTATCCTGAGAAGATGGAGAAGAAGCTCCACGCCGTCCCTGCCGCCAAAACGGTGAAATTCAAGTGTCCATCGAGTGGGACACCCAACCCCACATTGCGCTGGCTGAAGAACGGCAAAGAGTTCAAACCTGACCACCGCATCGGGGGGTACAAGGTACTGGGGGGGTGGGTTGGGGGGGAACAGCCCCTGTGCACCTCCAGGGCTGGGGGGCTCGCAGGGAAGGGGAGGACTGGGAAGGTTCTCTGCAGCTTAAGAGGCACCGGGCCCCTGTCTGCACCACCCTGGCAGGGGCAGATGGGCCCCTGTGATGTTCCTGTTGTTCGTAGTCACCCTAAGGCAGTAACCTGCTTCTGGGTCATGTCTGCACCAGCTCAGCCCTGGGGGAGGGAGTTCATGGGGGAGGGGGCTCACACCGAAGGAACCAGCCTGGCTCGGCCGCCTCTGCCTAATCCCCCTGCCGAGGAGAGGGGTCTGGGCATCCCCAGGGGCCTCAGGGTGGAGGAGCCCCTCCATGTCCAGCAGTGGCCAGCAGGAGCTGCACCAGCAGCCCAGGGGTGCCCCAGCCCATATTCAGGGGTCACATTGGCTCCCTGAGCTGGGGAGGGGGTTCAGGACTGCTGGTGTCACCCAGGTGGGATAGGGGCTTGGCTTTCCCCCTCCCATGGCTTCAGTCCTGCAGTGGGGTGCAGGAGAGCCCTGAGGGAGGGACCAGCATGCTGGGATCCCCAAGTTTCTCTCTTCCACAAGGGAGGGGGTAACCCTGACAGCAGCTCCAGTCCAGGGATCCCCTGAGTGACCCTAGAAGGCAGCACCGTCCCCTTTTTCCATCTCTCTTAATTTTCAGGAGCAGGGCTGCAGCCTTCCTGAGGCTTGAACCCCTCGGTGTGTGCCTCCCTGGCTGAGACCCCTGAGCCAGCCTGGCCAGGGGGCTGTGGGGTCACAATGGGCAAGCAGCCCTGTCCATAGCCATGCATACCAGGGCTCCTGCCAGGTGCCAGGGACAGCAGCAGCAATGTGGCCACATCACAGCTCCCAGCTCCATGTAGTGTGTCCCAGGGAGGGATGCAAGCTCATGGGTGGGGAGGAGAGAGGCTGCTGGCAGTGCCACGGCTCCTGGCCGATGACAGCACAGCCCCAGATAGCTAATGGGGCTGAAATGCAGGACTGTGGAAATAATCGGTTTCCAGCTGGGAGAGAGGAATGCAGCCACATGGAGCAGGGCTCGGGGAGGGTTTGTCAGGAGGAGCCGGAGCCGGAGCCAGTGCCCCGTGGCCAGAGGGACCTGGGCAGTGCTCAGCCCAGCTGAGCTGCTGGGACCCATCCCAGAGGCGATGCACTGAATCAGCAGCACTCACAGAGGACACCCAGGCTGCACCTGCCCACTGACCAGCATGGTGCCCACAGGCTGCAGGGAGCAGCGCAGGTCCGAGCCCCAGGGCCAGCCAGGGAAGCTGCTCTTCCCAGAGGAACAAAGCCAGTCTGTTCCCTGCACACGCAGGGGCCATTGGAGAGGGGTGTCCCCGCACGCCGGGCGAACCCATCGCACTCAGCTCACAACATCTGCTTCTCGGCACAGTTGGCTCCACGGCGAGGCTGTCCCAGGACAGCTGGGAGCAATTACAGCCCTTCTGTAGGGAAGGGGAAAGGTGACCTCAAAGGGAGATTTATGTCCTGCCCGTGCCGGGGGCTGGGGCTGAGCCAGCTCTGGTGTGAGTGGGACCAGGACTTGTGTGCACTGCACGTAACTGGCTCTGTTCTCCCCGTGCCCCCAGGTCCGCCAGGCGACCTGGAGCATCATCATGGACTCAGTGGTGCCATCTGATAAGGGCAACTACACCTGCATCGTGGAGAACAAGTACGGGAGCATCAACCACACCTACCAGCTGGATGTTGTGGGTGAGGAGCTCAGGGCTGGGGGGCTCAACCCCCTCCCCATCCCCCAAAACCTTCCCGAGCAGGAGTGGGTACTGCACCCTGGAGAGACAGGGGTGGGAATGCTCATGGGGAAGGGGCTTGCCCGCCATCCCCATGGCCTCCTGTCATCCCTATGGCCTCCCACCCCAGTGTGCACCTCTGTGGCACAGCAGGCCCACGAGACAGCCAGGCAGAAGGTTCACCCCAGCCTGTTCTGGGGATTTTTAATTGTGGTGAAAATAATTTCATAGACCAGACAGAAACTTTTTCTAATCGCCTTATTAGCCATAATTCCCAGCTGGGAAGGCTGGTCTGAGCAGTTCCACATGTGGAGCTGCTCTAAATGCCAGTAAATGAACCATTAAAAATGTGATTTAATTTGATTACACTGAGCAAACTGAAGGGAACAGTCAGCGAGGTGAACAAAGGGGTTTGTTAATGCTGACTCACCACAGTGGCCACCTCTTTGTTAAGGACCGGGGCCCTCTGTAGGTTTGTTGGACCTCTGACCCCCCAATAGGTGCTGATGTCCGTGTGCCAGTGTTTCACCTGTCCCTGTCCCTGGCTGCTCTCACCTTGCTGCAGGGATGCCATGGCTATGCTGGGTGTCCCAGTGCCCATGGCAGCCGGGGGTCCTGGGCACGGGGGGCTGCAAGGTGCACCCGTGGGTGGGCAGCCAGGCACCCTGGACCCCTTTGTAAGGCACCTTGTGTCCCCGGTCCCGCAGAGCGGTCCCCGCACCGGCCCATCCTGCAGGCAGGGCTGCCTGCCAACAAGACAGTGGCCCTTGGCAGCAACGTGGAGTTTGTCTGCAAGGTCTACAGTGACCCCCAGCCCCACATCCAGTGGCTGAAGCACATCGAGGTGAACGGCAGCAAGATTGGCCCTGACAACCTGCCCTACGTGCAGATCCTGAAGGTAAAGCCACACGCTGGGCAGCCCCAGCCTCAGCCCTGGTTCACCTGAGCCTGGGGCAGGAGTGGGGCTGTGGCAGCCACATGGATGGGCCAGAAGAGCCCTTGGGGCTGGGACTACCAGCTTCAGGGCAGCTGGAGCCCCAGAGCTGTCACCAGCCTGCCAGGGTGCACTGCAGCATCACAGGGTGAAGGGCAGGGAAGGCTTCCCGGTGCCACGGCCACGTGCTGGAGGTGTGGTCCCTTTGGAGCCCCAAGGGACTGGGTGGGCTGCCCTGGGAGTGAGCACGGTGCTGGACCTGGGAGCTGAGCCCTGGACTGTCCCAGTTAGAGCAGCTCCCTCTGCCCCCAGCTCAGTGGGCAAACTGGCTGCTGGTCTGGCTGCTGTCCCTGCCGTGTCAGGGCGTCAGACCGGGTGGCCTTTAAAGGTCCCTTCCAACCCAAACCATTCTGTGCTTCCATCCACAGCCATCCACAGCTGTGCCCCTGTCCCCAGGGGAGCAGGGTGAGCAGGGTTACACCCCCTTGCCTGTCTGTCCCTTCCTCCTGTGACCCGCTGTGTGCAGCCCCATCCATCCCACCTGGTCGCGGGTACCGGGGGGAGCAGCCCCTGCACCAGCAGAGCTGGTGCTGATGCTCCGTGTGCTGCCATCCCTGAGCACATCCATGTGACTCCATGTTGTTGGTCTGTTCCAGCACTCGGGGATTAATAGCTCTGATGCGGAGGTGCTGACCCTGTATAATGTGACAGAGGCGGAGAGCGGGGAGTATGTTTGTAAGGTTTCCAATTATATTGGCGAGGCCAACCAGTCTGCGTGGCTCACTGTCACCAGGCCCCTGGCCACAGGTAATCGGAAGAACGCCTGGCGGGGTCTTTCCTTGGACCGTCACTCCCCGACGGTGGAAAATAAAACTCTGGGCTCTCTTGTTTCTGCTGTGTTTCTGGTGCAACAACCATGGAAAAATACCCAGCAGGGCCGGCTGGGCTTCGTGCTCTGTGTGTGTGTGTGTGTGTGTCCTGGTGTCTCTCCTGTGTCCCAGTGTCTCTCCTGTGTGCTTCCCACCCTGTCATCCAGACACCGGTGCTGCTCAGGTGTCCAGTGGGTCTGGCACAACCAAATCCAGGTCCCAGCAGGTGCTGCTGTCAGGCCAGTCCAAACACCCTCTCTGGGGATGACACTGTGCTGTGTCCCCCATCTGTGCTGCCCTCCCATCTCCATCCTCCCGTGTCCATCCTCTCATCTCCATCCTCCTGTCTCTGTGCTGCCATCCCCACCCTCATCCTTGTCCCTGTACCTCCCCATGTCACATGAGCCAGCCGGCCGGCTCTGCCTGGGCTGATTTCTCCATGCAGCCCATCGCCAGCATGTTCAGATGGGCAGGACACTCAGTTTGGTGAAGGGTTTTAACCAGCATCTCCGTAGGTCCACCGGGATGAGTGGTCATCCCTAGGGTCTCTCTAGCAGGTCTGCAGTGGTCTCTGTCTGCTCCCTTGGGGTCTGGCAAATGAGACTGGGCTTTCCCTCCTCTCTGGCCTCCTTCCCAGAAGATCTCATGTGGTTTGCTTCTCCGTTTTTTGCTTCCATTTTTCCTTCCAGACGGCTGGCGTTAACACAACAGACAAAGAAATGGAAGTCCTTCACTTAAGGAATGTCTCATTTGAGGATGCTGGGGAGTATACATGTTTGGCGGGTAATTCTATTGGGATCTCCCATCACTCTGCATGGTTGACAGTTCTCGAAGGTATATACTCTTCTTCCTCTCCCTTTCCTCCCTCCTTTCCAATTGTATGCATTGCAGTCCGGGAGAGAGCATTTCCTGGCCCCTGCTCCCTGGAGTGGATCAGCATGGATGCTGCAGGGCTGCTCTGCAGCTGCAGTGGGATGGGGCAGTGTCCCCCCCACTCTGTGCCCACCTCCACCCCAATTGGTTCTGCCCCCTGCTCTCTCCCTGGCCCAGGCAATGCATACCCAGGGGAACTTAACCAGGGGAACTTAACCAGCTGGAGCAGGACAGTCCATGCCCCTGGGGCCAGGCCAGCCCTGCCCATACAGGGCTTGGGGGACTGGCAGCACTGCCCACCCCCCTGCAGGGGTCTGGCCTTGCCCTGTGGCACCGGACCGTGCTGGGGTTGTATGTGCTTGCTGTGGGGACGGCTGCCCCATCCCCATTGATGCTGCTCCTTGGCATCAATGCACGAACCAAAGCCAGATAACAGCAGTGGGAAAGTTTTTGGGGTGCTGCATGGTCACTGCTTTCCAGCCAAAAACTTTCCCCGTTATCAGCCGCTGCTTTGTCAGCCGGGTGTGCTCAGAGGTGGGGCAGGGATCTTCCACTCCCTCTTACACCTCTCTCTGAGGCTCTGCTTTTTGAGGGGGGTGGGTCAGGCTGGGGGTGCTGCAGGGGGTGCAGTGGCAGCCCCCACCCTGCTGGACTCACCACGAACCACGGCACATGCTGCAGGCTCTGAGCTGTTCATGGCTCTGACACCAACTTGGCCACCAAAGCAGGGTCTGTGGGTCCCTCCTCCCTGTCATCCCAGGGTCCCACAGCAGGTCACTGCCACCAGAGGTGCCACTGCCCAGAGCTCTCCCTGGCTCTGGTGACACCTGGACTCCTGCAGCCCCAGGCACTGCAGGACACCCCCCTTCATCCCACTGTGTGCAGGGTAACCCCAGATCCCAAGGGACCTGCAGCTCTGAGTGTGGGCAGGGCATGGCAGCTGGGACAGGAACCTGTTCCTGGAGGTGCCTGTGGTGCCACATCCCTGTGGGGTGACTCAAGCGCTGCCCCCCCACTTCATGCCTGTCCCAGTTGGCCCCATCCCACCCCAGGCACCTGCAGATGTGGCAGAGGCATTGCTTGGCCTTGGGGATGAGGAGCTGGGGGGTGCACACCACTGGGGTGGGTGGGCAGCCCCCAATCCCTGATGCACTGAGGTCTCCACCAAGTGTGGGGAGGAGCTGGGGGCCCCCCCAGCGCTGCTCCTGAGCCCTGGGGGCTGGTGGGTGCTAATGAACACCCTGTTCACGCCGACCCAGCTATTGAAGACACCCCAGCCATGATGACGTCCCCCTTCTACCTGGAGATCATCATCTACTGCATCGGGGCCTTCCTCATCTCCTGCATGGTGGTGACCATCATCATCTACAAGCTGAAGAGCACCACCAAGAAGACAGACTTCAACAGCCAGCTGGCCGTGCACAAGCTGGCCAAGAGCATCCCCCTGCGCAGACAGGTAACAGAAAGTAGAGAGGGGGTTTGTTTGCACCTACTGCCCCTCCTGAGCCCGACCCTTCCCAGGGGATCTGGGGGAGGAGGGATGGGGAGACCTGGGACCATCTCACCTTGCTGCACATGCAACCTGCTCCAGCCCTGTGCCCTTCCATGGCATGGCATGGGGGCTGCCTGGGCTGTGCCTCCGATGGCAACACAATGATTGGGGAGGCAGCACAACCCCTTCGCCTTCCCGTGCTCAGCAGGGCTCACAAGGAGAACCAGTGAGAATGTACAGCAGTTCAAGGTTTGAGCAGAGCGGGGCAAACACACTGAGGAGACAGGAGACCTCCCAGGCTGTGCCTTTTGGGTATACTGCGATGCAGATTAATTAAAATTTACACAGTCCAGGTCTCAGGTGTGAGCAGCCGGGCAGGGTGAACAGGGGGGTGGTGCAAAGGCTCCCATCAGCATCTCCCCCAGCGGGGCAGCTGGTAACCCACGTGAAGGTAACCCACGGTCCCACTGCAGGTGTCGGCCGACTCCAGCTCCTCCATGAACTCGGGTGTGATGCTCGTGCGGCCCTCCCGGCTCTCCTCCAGTGGCACCCCCATGCTGGCTGGTGTCTCCGAATACGAGCTCCCCGAGGACCCACGCTGGGAGCTGCCCCGGGACAGGTGAGGGCCAGCCCTGCCATGGGTGGGAGCTGGGTGAGGATGGTGGTGCTGATGCTGGTGGCTGACCTGCTCTCCTCCCCTGGCAGGCTGATCCTGGGCAAGCCCCTGGGAGAAGGGTGCTTTGGGCAGGTGGTGCTGGCAGAAGCCATCGGCCTCGACAAGGACAAGCCCAACCGGGTGACCAAGGTGGCGGTGAAGATGCTCAAGTGTAAGTGGTGGTGAGAAGGGGGGTTGTGGCATAGTGCTGGGGCTGGGGGTGTGCAACTGGGAGGAACTCAGTCTAGCCCCCCCAACCACTGCCTTCTCTGCTTTAGCTGACGCCACAGAGAAAGACTTGTCCGACCTCATCTCCGAGATGGAGATGATGAAGATGATCGGCAAGCACAAGAACATCATCAACCTGCTGGGAGCCTGCACGCAGGACGGTGAGGGCACGCGAGTGGGGAGGGGGTGTCCCCTCTGCCACCCCTCCACTGGGAGGGGCTGGTCTGGCACCCATGGGGTCATGAGCCCCCACTCCGTGTTCCAGCCTCTCATCCCGCCACCCCCTCAGGACCCCTCTATGTGATTGTGGAGTATGCCAGCAAGGGCAACCTGCGGGAATACCTGCAAGCCCGGCGGCCCCCGGGCATGGAGTACTGCTACAACCCCACCCGTGTCCCCGAGGAGCAGCTCTCCTTCAAGGACCTGGTCTCCTGTGCCTACCAGGTGGCCCGGGGCATGGAGTACCTGGCCTCCAAGAAGGTGAGAAGCCCCCAGGTGGCTGTGGTGGGATGAGGAGCCTGGGGGGATGCACATTTCCATCGTGGGGAACCATCCAGGGGCTTTGGGGACCAGCTGATGGTCCTGTGCTCGGTCAGTGCATCCACAGGGACCTGGCAGCCAGGAATGTCCTGGTGACAGAGGACAACGTGATGAAGATCGCTGACTTCGGGCTGGCCCGTGACATCCACCACATTGATTACTACAAGAAAACTACAAATGTGAGTGCCAGGCGAGGGGTTTTGCTGGGATGGGGATGCCAGACATGCCCTGACCCATGCTGGGAATGTGGGAGGTGTGCAGGGCTGCCCCCTGCCCCAAACCCACCCCACATTTGGGTGGCACAGAACCAATGGGGGGTTTTGTGTCCCAGGGTCGCCTGCCAGTGAAGTGGATGGCCCCTGAGGCTCTCTTTGACCGAATCTACACCCACCAGAGTGATGTGTGAGTATCACCTGCTGGGAGAAAGGCATGGATGGGATTTGTCTGACTACAATGAAATTATAATTAGCATCAGCCAACTGAATATTTCAAATCCAAATTGTATTTGGTGCTGGAACTCATCTGTCCTGTGGGTGCTTGTCCCTCCCAGCAAACCAACCTCTTAACCGTGCCCAAACTAGGGCCTGGTGGGGTGTGAGCCCACCCAGAGCCAGTGCCCCAGCGCCCTCCCTGTGTTCCCAGGTGGTCCTTTGGGGTGCTGCTGTGGGAGATCTTCACCCTGGGAGGGTCACCCTACCCTGGCGTGCCTGTTGAGGAGCTTTTCAAGCTGCTGAAGGAAGGTCACAGGATGGACAAGCCCAGCAACTGCACCAACGAGCTGTGAGTGGGGCACTGGGACAGGGAAGAGGGAGGACACTGGCACCCCAACACCCCTCCCCAGCTGGGAATGGAAGTCTCTGGGTGCAGGGCACAGGCTGGGGCATGGAGGGGGACAGCCAGATGTTTGGAGTTACAATCCCAGCAATTCCCAGCCCTGCAAAACCATCAGCCCAATCTGTTTGCAATAATCAGCATTTCCCTCCATTATCCCTTGTCAAGAGGGAACTCCATGGTGACCCCAGCACGGGGACCAGCCCAGACCATGTCCACCCTCCTCCCCAAACAACCCTGTTGCAAGGGCAGCTGGGAGCATTCCTTTCACACAGGGGATGACCCTAAATCCTGGAATAGCATCTCCACTGGCCATGAGTCCCAGCCCAGGTGCCAGCCCCTGTTCCTGGGTGCTGCACCACTCTGGTGGGTGGGGGTTCCCAGCTGCTGGCCCCAGGCTCAGCCCTCACCTTCCCCCTGCCCTCGCAGGTACATGATGATGCGGGATTGCTGGCACGCCGTCCCTTCCCAGAGACCCACCTTCAAGCAGCTGGTAGAAGACCTGGACAGGATTGTGGCCATGACCTCCAACCAGGTAGGAGAGCTGGCACCCACAGGCACCAGCACCCACCCTATGTGGGGCAGGTGCTCCCTGGGGGCTACCCAGTCCCCCTGCTGAGTCTGTCGTCGGGGTTTGTCCCTCCCAGGAGTACCTGGACCTCTCCATGCCGCTGGATCAGTATTCTCCTGGCTTCCCAGACACCCGCAGCTCCACCTGCTCCTCGGGAGAGGACTCTGTTTTTTCCCACGACCCCCTCCCGGACGAGCCGTGCCTTCCCAAGTTCCCTCCCCAGCACATCAACGGTGGACTGAAGCGACACTGAGGGTGGCACTGCCAGCAGGGACCGGTGCTGTGCCATGCCACACTGTGCCATACCACGCCGTGCCGTGCCATGCCGTGCCTGTGGACGCTGCCTGCACAGTCTGGTTGTGCTGAGCTGTTGCAGAAAGGATTCAGAGACACCTGTAGCATCTCATGTAACCAAAACCACCCACCTCCTGCCAGCTTCTCCTGCCACCTCATGTCAGCTCTCCACAGCCTAAAGGGTTCGTTCTGGTGTTTTTATGGCATTTCCTCCTTTTTTTTTTAAAAAAACCCCTCTTTTCCATGAGTTCTGTGCTTGAATATTCCCACTTGGTTGAGCTGAAATCCTCTCCCGGGTGCAGTGCCTGGCTGGGGAGCCAGACAGACATCCCAGGATGGCAGATCTGGCAGGGCATGGAGAGCCGGGCTGGTCTGCAACTTGGAGAACTTGCTAAGCCAGGAGCAGCACCAGGTTCCTGTGGCTGCAGAAGCTGGGGAGCCTCGGTGTGCTGGGAGCCTTGGCCACAGCAGGTGCCTCACCCAGCACTGCTCAGAGACAGCCGAATCCACCCGTGCTAAACCCAGAGTCCCGTGTACATAACGAAAAATATGTATAAATATGAATATATATTTACATGTCTTTTTAAAAGGGTTGTTACCAGAGATATACCAGTTTGGTAGGAAGGTACTAGTGGCTGGTAGATATCAGTTGCTATAAAAAAAAAAAATTCATATATTTTGCTACTTTTGCTGTTTTTATTTTTTTAAATTATGTTCTAAACCTATTTCAGTTTAGGTCCCTCGATAAGAATTGCTGCTGCTGCTTCAGTTTTATATGGGGTTGTATTAAACAATAATAATAATGTGTCGATGCCTTTTGGGAATCTGTTGTCATTACGTACCTGGCCCTGCCCTGGCCCCTGTGTCCCCCTGCTCCCTCCCAGGGCTCTGGCACCATATTGGTGTGTGGGGTGGGGACAGCACCCTGGTGAGGGGCTGCAGCCCCTGCCCGGCCATCAGCTGCATTTGGGGAGGAACAGGGGGACACAGGTCACGCCAGGCCCCAAAGGCACTGGGATACTGGAGTGGTACCGTGCCATTCCAGCCCAGCTCAGTGCCTGGTGCCAGCCCAGCTGTGCCCTGGCCGGGGAATGTGAAGCCCCCACTCCCCGGGCGATGCCAGCCAGTGCCTTACCAGCGCCTGGGGAGTGGCCTCATCCCAGCTCTGCCTGTCCTTGCCCTCCCAGTCTGTCCCAGTGCCTGAGTTCTGCCCCCACAGAGCCAGTGCTGGGAAGGACAGGGCATTTCCCTGGCCAGGGCAGCCCCTCACCAGGGCAGGGGCCACGTGTGCCCCTTCCCTCCCCATCACCGGTGTGGAGATGCCAGAGCCAGGCCGCTGTTACTTGAAAAGTTTATTTTGCCTTTGTATGGAGAAATATTATTTGTTGTAAACTCTTCTGTAATGAATCTGGAATTCTTGTAATTATTAAAAGACTTTAACCGCGACTTTCCCAGCCACAGCCTATCCCTGGTGAGGGGCGTGATGGGGAGGGGGCTGTCAGGGCTCTGGGTGCTCAAGCTCATCCAGGCAGTGGTTTGGGAAAGTGGCATTCAGGGAGTAGCCTGAATGGTGGCTGGTTTTGTAGGAATTCTGTTTTTTCAGGGCTCCAACGCTCCCCATTAAAATGATTTAGCATCCTGCACCCCACAAGCTGCTCTGGCACGCAGGGTGCAGGCAGGGGGGTGAGGGGTGGGGGTGAGAGCCTGCCAACCCCTCCTGAGCCCTTAAATGCTTAAGCTGATGCAGCTGTAGCATCACTGGCCTCCCTGGCCTTTTTAAATGCATCTGCTTGTTGCTATTTCCCGGTGTAAATTAAATCGATCAGCTGCGCTCTGCCCACCCCCCCTCCTTTAAATTAAGTAGAGCTTTTAATCAAGTGATTTATGTTGAATTTGCAGCCCTGGATTAAACTCGCAGTCCAGGGCGGGGGGAGCAGGCCTGGGGGGCTCCATAAATCACCACTCTCTCTGGGACTGGCTTGGCGAGGCACAGGGAGAGCTGGAGCTCGTGTTTACATCATCCCAAACTGCTGCTCTCACCATCTCCTGCTCATTTCCTGGGGTTACCAGGAGGGCAATTAAATATGATAATAAGCAGAACGACTGCAGCAGTGCTGGTGGTGCTCGGTGTGGGCTGGGGAAGGGGCACATGCAGCTGGGTGCCCACTGCATGCCACGGGGACATGGGGACATGGACACATGGACATGGATGGTTCCCAGGGAGCTGCGCTGGCTGGCACCCAGCAGAAACCCCCGAGGCTGATGGGACAGGGCTGCCTGGATGCTCGACTCCAGCAGGGAGATTCAGCTCCTCTTTGCTCCTCCAGGTAAGACATCCTCTCCATGTGGGCAGTCCAGGGGATGGACATACCCCAAAAGCTGGCATTAGCATCCTGCAGGTCCCATCCAGGGCTGTGGGAGACCTGTGGAGCCAGAGCCACCCCTGGCACTGCTGGGGTGCCTACAGAGCCCTTCCAGCACTTCTAGGCACCAGGCTCTCCCCTTAGGAGGTGGGTGGGATGGGGTCCCTTGGGAAATGACCCCAAAGTCATGGGTGATCTGGAAGCACTGCTCTCAGGACCCTCCCTGAGCGGGGGACAGGGAACTTTGGGTATTGGTGGCTGCGGAGCACTTGGCCCACCCCACATTTGGCTCTCACAGCAGGTCCTTTGTCTCCTCTGCTCCTTGCCTTCCTCTTTCTCTCCTTTTAAAGCCCTCGGGCTGTGCAGGACAATCTCTTGGCCTCGGGCCACAACGTGGCTGCTCTGCCAGCGCTGAGCTGGGCTTTGTCCCTCTGCCAGCCATGGCAGGAACCTCCCGTGCCACTCCACCTTGGCACAGGGTCCCACAGCTCGCAGCATGGCTCTGGGTGTGTGGAGAGCAACCCACCCCCTTCAACCTGGGGGCTATTGCTGCCTTGGACCCCTCAGCCACCCTCCATCCTCCACATCCCACCCAGCTGCAGTGTCAGCGGGACCCCCAGGTCTGGCTCCAGCCCACCCTGGCCACCCACAGCTGAGCAGAGACAGCCAGATGTGCACAGCTGCGGCAGAGGCAACGCGAGGGGGCACGTGGCTCCACCAAACCCTTGCTGTTGTGGGCCCTGCCCTGCACAGTGTGGGCAGCAGGATGGGCAGTGGGACACGTCCTCTGGGGACACCCTGGGGACATTGCTGTCTGCGCCCCATCCCGCTCCACGCAGGGTCTGGTGATGGAGCCCTTGTCCCACGTCACTTTAGGCTGGGATAAAGCTCTGTCTCCTTTGTTACACGTTTATAGCAGAGGCAGAAGGGCTGCAGGAATGCAGCGCTGGGATCCGGGAGCTGTAAATCCCAGCCTTTGTTGTGCTTGGGCTGCGCTAAATCACTGCTTTTCCCTCTGAATTTTAATCTCTTCCAAAAGTGCTGACCGGGGCATCTTTCCCCAGCAGCTTTCAGGGGAAGAGGCTGACGCAAGCCCCGGGGCTGGCTTTGGCACAGGAGACATTCCCAACAGCATCCAGCAGAAATCCCCCACTCCCAGGCAAGGCACTGCCCTGGCGCCAGCAGGATGGCATGGACACAGTGCCACAAAACGTAGCTCTGGGCTGGGAGCAGCAATAGCATGGGAATGCCCCGGGGGAAGGATAAATGGTGGAGGAGCTGGTTCTCCAGGCTGAGGGGAGACTTGAAGGTGTTTGGCACCAGCGTGGCTGGAAAAGCTCTCCTCACGCCAAAGCACACACAGTCTTGGATCTCTGCAGCATTTCATTTGCCCAGTGTTGCAGAACAGAATCCCGTGATTTATGGGGCTCCACGGGGGTCGTTTCCTCCCCTAGTTCGGGGGGGTCCATGGAGCAAAACTTTTGCCTCTCCCCTTTGTGTACATGCAGGGTCTGAGGGTCTGGGAAGGTGCCCGTGGTGCTGGCATGCCAGGCAGAGCCAAGGCTTGGGCATGTTCTCACAGAGAGCCCTGTGGTGGGAACGACCTGAAAGGGCTGGGAGGCAGCTGGGGTGTGCAGGGGTTTTTGTTGTGAAAAATGGGTTTGTTCAGGGGTGTGTAAGGGGTTTGGGATTGCACTGAGTTCATCTTGCTCCACCCGGCTCCCCCGGGAAGAGGGAGGCTTTGCCACAACCTGTGCTCACTTCAGGCTGAGCATGGAGCCAGGAGCTTGGCCATGGCACTGGGGGTCACCGTGGGAAATCCAAGGAAGAGCAAGCCCCTGCTTCCAGATCTTTCTAAATTGAAAATACAGGAGGCAAACAGACATGACATGACCCCTCACGCACACGCCAGCATGACGTGGTCTTGGCAGAACGTGGCTGGGGACATGAGGGGCACCAGAGCCCACCCAGAGCTTGCCCATGGCTGGGTGGTGCCCAGGTGATGTCCAGGCTCCCTGCCAGCTCCACTTCACCCTCCACCTGTGAAACCTCTCAGCAGAGGAATGTGCTGCTCCCTCTGGCTGGAGCAGGCTGGCTTTGCCCTCATCCCACCCAGGACACCCGCCAGCCTCCTCTCCCTCCACATGGAGCAGGGGCTGCCAGGCAGGAGCATCCCGAGGGAGTGCTGAGAGCTGGCACGGGTCAGTGCTCGGATGGAGCAGGGAACCCTCCGGGCTGGTGGAGCCCTGCTGGCAGAGGAAGGAGCTGTTATCTGATCATTTCACCCCAAACTTCCCCAGGGTTGCAAAGGCTGCCAGGAGGAGTTCAGCCGGGTTCAGGAGTTGGAGCAATCATAGGTTGGAACACCGAGCAGGAGGAGATGCCTTCCCTCATTATCCTGCATTATGAGCTTTAAGATGTTCCCTTTGAATGCATTTAAGGACTACAGAGTGGCAGTTTTTCCAGGGAACATTACCCATTTGTAGGAAATTAAGGGTATTATCTCAGTAATTTTCTGCCAACCTCTTGCACTGCGACCGGAAAAGCCCCTGACAGAAATTCAAATTCTCCTAACACCCTGAAAACTTTACAGGCTCCCAGAATAATGTGGTGTGACCCTGGCCAGGCTGGCCACCAGTCTAGGGAGGACAAGGCTGGGTGTTGGGAGGGAATTCCACCCTGGAATGGGGACACTGAGGGACTCAGGGCTTGCTGGGCTCCCCAGGTGCCATTTCCAGGGCTGGCACCCCCTTCCCGAAGCCCATGCAGGGCTGGATGAGGTGGGTGAGTGCAAGTGGGTCCCTCTAAAAGTGGAGCAGGAAAAGGGCTTCTGTCCTGCAGCTGCCCTGCAACCTACAACCCCAGAGCATCCTGGCTCCAGGGCTGTGTGCTCTGATGGTGCTTGTTCTCTAGGGAGCTGTTTGGTTTTGTGTAACTGAGGATGTGAAAGGGGCTGAGAGGGGTTTCACCCCGCAGGTCCAGGCTCCTGCCCATGCCCGGCTGCTCACCTGCTGGCAGCCGAGTTTCTCTGCGCCCGTTTGAGAGGCTTTGGGGTCTGTTTAGGTGTGTTCCCAAATGCTTCACCTCCCAGCAAGCCCATTTTGAGGGCTTTATGTATGAGCACCGAGCGGTGCTGCGACCTGCCGGCGTTCGGTGGCGCTGGCCGTGGGAGCCTCCCCACGCCTTTTGGGGCACGGGCTGTGCTGGTCGTGGGGCTGCCAGGCACAGCCCTGCCCCTGCTTCGCACTCTTCAGCTCCAGGGAAGCTCCAGCTGGCTGGTGCAACTCCGAATTACTTGTTCGTGGTACCAGGAAAACATCCCCTGGGAATGGTGATGAATGAACAGGGTTGGGACACCGTGGCAGGGCTGGGAAACTATTGGTAATAATGGAATTGTGGCTTGTACGTCAGTGTGGGAGAGGGACTGGTCCCCTCAGGTGGCACTGGGGAATGGTGCCCGTGTCCAACATCCCCCACGACCCCCTGGAGGGCAGTTCCCAGCCCTGGTGCTGCATCAGGGACCCGTGGGTTAAGGAGGAACTTCTGGAACTACACACAACTGGCTTCTCAACTGTCACAGCAGCTTCAGGGATCCAACAGTAACACCTCCCAAGTGCATGGCTTGTCTAGGAGTGTCTCAGTCCCTGCAGCAACAGCTTACCCGATTTCTTTCACTGCCTCTTTCCTTTTGCACTTCAAGAAATCTTGTCCCGTTACTCCCAGCTTACCTGAGCACAGCCCAACATTCCACCTGTCTGTGACATCCCTGTGTGATACACAGCGAACTGGGCTGGCTCTGTGAGCAGTTTCTGTGCTTTAAACAGGGAGATTTCCCCTTGCACAGCAATTCCTGCTCTGGCATTCCACCTTCCTAGGTACATGCTTTAGCCATAACACAGAAATTACTTGTTTTTATTTCCACTCATCTTTCACAGAACAATCCTCTACCCAGCCCTTTCGGGTGAAATGCCTTTCTGGGCTCTGCAAATGTTCTGTCCAAATAACTGACATCAAGGAGACCAGGTTTCTGCTCAACAGACAAGTGGCAACCAGCACCACCCCTGCTGTGCTAAGAGGCAACAGTGACTCCGCAGCAATGAGGTTATTTTATTGAAATAACATTTGTTCCCATTTATTAAACACAGACCCAGCACTGCAGACAGGCTGGATGAACAAGGAGGGGTTGCAGGTACAGAGCTGAGGACACAGAACACCTGACAGATGGTTCTGCATTGCTGTAGGAGCCTGAAGTCACAGGTTTAAAGTGCTGTTCACACCTGACCTTGGAGAACTGGCTTTTCAGAGTCGGGTTGTTCTAAAGGCTGTCTGACCTCTGGAAGAGACATTTTATTCTACTTAGCACCAAATCTAATTTTACAGTAAGTATAAATATACATATTTAAAATCCATGTGAGTAATTTCTGAGCATTTACATAGGACAGAGTAAAAAATCTAAGAAATGCTAAAAACAGCTTTTCAGTATCCTCTGAGAGTCTGGCAAAAATTCAGTCCTTGCTGGAGTCTGTGAGGAGTCAGATTGTAAATTGTGAGTCTGAGAGCACTTGGTGTGTAGTTTTGAGCCTGGTAAGGGTTAACCAAGTCTTCAGGCTTGGGAAATGTGTGCGGGTCCCAGGTTGCTCCCTCACATGACCAAGAGGGATCCTGAAAGTGCAAGTCTGCTTCTGTCACAGTGTGTGGCACCAGCACAGCTCTCACTGGGGAATGTAAATGCTCACAGGTGGAGGCTGTTCCTGTCACTGCTCTGCTCCTGTCCAGCAAAGTCTGAAGTCTTTCTGAGCAGTTCAGCTGCTCCCTCCTTTCCTGTGGCTATCTTCCTCAGTACAAATGTGATGGTGAAATACAATGGCTGCACAGGTCATTCTGTGCTGGTCACTGGTTAAACCACCCTATCCAGGACCAAGAGCCTGAGCTGTGATGCTCAGGACAGGCTGCTGGGCCTGGGTGCATGGGGATGTTCCTGCAGAGGATTTCATACTGCAGAACAGGTTTTGCTGGACTCCCAGCCCAGCTCATTCTGTGCCCAGGCTGTTCTGACATGAAAAGCTGCCATTGCTAAGGTCTGGGAGCACAAACACCTGCTCAGGAACAGCACAGACAGCAGCACCGTTATTAACATATTTACACCATAAGTTAAAGTGGCAGGGAGAGGGATCCAGTACAAAAGAGAAGCTGGGGCCATCCAGACAGCACTGGCCTAGTTGCTAGTAAGCTTGGGACAGAGAGGCCCCTGAGGGCTACTGATGCCTTGTTGTGTAGAGCAGCCTCCTGGGAAATCCCTTTTGCTGGAGGTATGGAGATGGAAGCTGTTCCCTCCCAGTGCTGACTCTGGGTTAGGCTCCATTGGCACCGGCCTTGCTGCCCTGGGACGCTTCCATTTTGGTCTAGGGGCAAGAGAAAGGGACAGATTTTAGGCAGTACGAATGCTTCTTGAAATTCAGAATCTTTTCTGAAGGTGTCTTCACCTTCAGGAAGCCACTCTGGAGAGTAACAGCTGATGAAGAGCAAAATTTTTCAGTTAAAGGAGGTAAGAGTCCATCTGGACTCCCAAACTTGCCTCAAGCAGCATCCCACTTGTGCACGTAAGCAGCTAAATTGAAATGAAATATTCAAAGAAAATGGGCAGAAGAAAGACAATCACTGCAGAAATATTTTTACAGATACGAAGTGGCCCTAAACACTCCAGTGGTTCCGAGGGAAGGACAGTCTGTCCTCGTGGCCCAAAGCAGATTATTGAGAGTACAAGGACATACTGGTATTTCCCCTCAGTGCTCTGCTCCCTTCCCCAGTTTGACAGGTCTCTGTCACACGTGGTATTTTTGTATTTAACAGCCCTCAGTGACTCAGTTCTCATGCAGCTGCTCCTTGAACTCAACATTCACAACACCTTGTAGCACAAACTTCCACAGTTTGGCTGTGAGTTGCGTGAAGAACAATCTCCTTTGGAAGGTCTAAGGATTCTCACAAGCTCACCTCTTGTGGAGGAGGCTTCACCGACACTTCTGAGACTGGCAATTTCTCTGTTGGCTGGGACACAAATTCTTCATCCTTCAAGGAAAAGGCAGCTGTAAGTCACACAAACCTCTTGGGAAGGGCTAGACTCTATAGACCCCCTTCTCCCTTCTGAGTCAGGCTGTTCCCTGCTCACTCTGTGAAAGCTGTGTTGGCATTCCCATTGTTTTCCCAGCACAATTTAAGTATGTGGAAATATTTCTGGCACTTGACACAATATTCTCTAATTTCTGATTTTATCAGCTGGGACTAATCTAAGGAACTCCCTGCAGCCTGATGCTGAGAACCATATGCTCTGGCTTTCTTAACTCTAGTTATTTTGGCTCCTTTTGTCCTGGACAACTGAGACCAAATTCAGTAGAACTGAAAACATGTTCCCTTTAACTGTGTTTTCTGAGCTAAATGTACCTAGATGGAGGTCTAAACCAAACTAGAAGCTCATGAGTGCTCCTTGGCTGGAAGGCAGTACCAGGGCACTGAATAACCAGCAATGGGACCAGTTGTGTCACAGCAGATCCTTGTTCCCTTCCCTTGTCTCCTAAGTCAGAATAAGCAACTGTGAGGCTCTAGGGGGGCAAACAGGACAGACACTGCTCATGCTCTGTGCCATGATGTCAAACACTGGTTTTGTCTAGCTTTAGAAAGGTTTTTTCACACTCAGTTCCCAATGGTTTCAGCACTACAGACATTTTCTAGTTTGCAGACTTTTTCTAACCTTCCTTCCCTGTACAACAGGAGCAGGATCCAGGAGGGTCTCCTGACCTTCAAGCACGGATGTCATCACTCCAGCAGCTTCACCTGTCTGGGGAAGAACACAGAGTCCTAACTTCAGTCCACTTGTAGGATCAAAGAACAAGATTCCTGTCAAGCCCTTCATTTCTCTAATGGGTAATGGTTGAACTATTAACCTGAAAGTTTTATTCAAGCAACTCACTTTGTTCTGGGGACCGAGAAGAGACTGCGTCTTTATGTCTACTAAGTACAAGGCACGGGAAAGCAGGAGAAGAGAAGAGGGAACGTTCTCCTTTAAATGCAGATCCAGCCACTGTCCGAAGAAAACAGAAGGAAAAGTTATTTCATATTACTCTATCGAGGTACTTATTAATACAGCACTCTTTGTCCTTAAAGCAATCTTGAGTTTGGCTAATACAATTTTAAGTTACCACAATGAGAAGAAACAGTTCTGAAGAGTTAGGAATACTGTACGCAATAGACATCAGAGAGGAAGTTTCCAGCACTAGGGAGGTACCAACATCTCCACTGATAAACAGCCAAGCACTTGGAATTACCTACAGCTTACATGAAACACAGCACCCACACCAGTGTCTCTAAACTGTCTAGAAGCTTATAAAGACCAGCAATGTCTCTAATAAAAGTCTTGGCTGCTTTAGAAGCTTAAAAACATATTTCACTCCCCCCATTTCACCTTGCCTCTGGCTGGTCCTGGTGCTTCTTGGTGTCCTCTTTAGTCTACGACATAATCTGGACACTTCATGCCTTAGAGCTCAGCTCTGCAGGCGACGATCCACCTGAAACTCGTGCATAAATTCTCAGGTGGCTGCTGTACCTGACACTGCCTGACATCTGCCCTCAGAGGACCCCTGTCCCACCAGCCCAGGCCAGGGCACACTCACCTGCCCGAGCTGCTCCTTCAGCTGCTCCTCGGAGAGCCCCAGGGAGCGCATCCCCCGGGCCCTGCAGGCGCTCTGCAGCTCCGACACGCTCAGCACACCAACCCCCTCCTTGGTGATCATCTGCAAGGAACAGGAACCTTCCTAACCAGGCACAGGGTAGGCCAAGCCCTCTGATGTACCTGTAGGGACTTCTGGAGGTCCACAGTTCAAGCTCCTGCTCAGAATTGCTCAGCGTTTCCCATCTGTGCTTTGAGCCTCTCTAGGGATGGGGATTTTATAACCTTCAGACAACTTATTCTATTGTTTACCCACTCACTGATTATAATTCTTTTCTTTTCATGTTGGAGTTCTTGCTGCAACCCATGGCCATTACCTCTCATCCCTGCATTCTGCACCTGTAAGTCTGGTTCCATTTTCTAAATAACCCTACTATGCAGCTGAAAACCACAAGGGGATTCTCCCTCAGCCTTCTCCAGGCTAAATAAATCCAGCCACTTTATACAATAGACTCCTACTGAATTCAGTTGTTTAAAATCTGCTGTTTCCATACAATATTTATTCCAGAATTAGAACCTCTCTTTTTTCACAAGTTAGCATGACTCCAGAATGAAATGTTTTAAACAGTAGCAATTTCTGCAGTGCCACCTTTGTTATGGTTCCCCAAAGACTCCAAGGAGATGAGCCCTCATTCTGGAATCTATCATGGGGAGGATCTGACTCCCATCGATATTGAACTGAGATCGGTGTGAGGGCAAGGACACTCATGCAAAGCCAGCAGTGGCTCAGAGGGCAGAACCTGAGAGCCCATACCCCACCAAGCAGCTCACCCGTGCTGTTCCAGACTCACCTCATCATCTGCCTTGATGGTCCTGAGCCGCAGCAGCAGCTGGAAGCGGAGCAGGTTGTTGGTGCCAATGGGCTGCAGCTCCAGCAGTTTGCACAGAGCCACGAGCTGTGGCCTCTCCAAGTGCTCCAGGGTCAGCTCGTCCTCAAAGAGCTTGGAGAAGCGGAGGATCTCCTGCGTGCTGGGCCTGTGGCCGCTGTGACGGATCTGAAGGAAGAGCCACAAGCCAAAGCTCAGCAGGATCACCCTCTGGAAACACTCTGCCCTCACTTCTCCCTTCCCCTTTCCTCACGCTGGAATTCCTCTTTGATGGAAATGGGAGGATACAGTTAAAAGTCACAGTGAAACTGTTCTAGGGAATTCCTCTTTGATGGAAATGGGAGGATACAGTTAAAAGTCAAAGTGAAACTCTTCTGGAGTGGCCAGTGGAAAGGTTGCACAGGGTGAAACTTCAACCTTCTGGGATGGGAATTCCTGTAAGTGCAGCTCTGACAGGGGGGCAGCAGGTGTTACCTGGGGGAGGCACCCAGAGGTAACAGCACCTGATGGGGCATCTCTGTGCTGTCAAAGCTCTCCACATCCCCAGTAGAAATCCCGTGTTCTCTGCCCAAACCAGTCACACCAAAGGAGTGTGGGTGCCATGGCTGCCACCCCCAGCACGGCCAGTCCTACCTGGTACAGGTAGGAGGAGAATTGTTTCCCTTGTCCTGTGTCTGCTTTGTTCCTTCTGGCCATCTCTGTAATGGTCTCCCGCAGGAACTTTGCCAGCTCCAGCTTTGCATTTAACTTCTTCCTCTGCTTTTCCTCCTTCATTTGGGAAATAAAGCATAATTAGAAATTCCACTTGGAAAACAGGCAGGAGGGGATTCTGGGAAAGACATAAGGCTTCAGTTCTGAAAGCACCAGGTTCTGGTTGCTGTGGGAAACGGAATTGCTGTGCACATTCCTGGAGATCCCTACAGCACAACCTTCCAGCTCTGCTGTTCAGCTCAGGAATAAGCTGGGGATGCCTGACCCAGACAGGTGAGTGAGGCTGATCCTCACTTCCAGCTGCAGGCAGGGAACAGCAGCTCTGTGCAGCTGCCCAAATGTTCTCACTAAGGAGCTGTGGACACACTCCACAACCTCAGTCAGGGCACAAACCTTTTTTGACTCCGTCTCAAACGTCGAGGGCAGCATTTCAGGGAAGAGCTTCAAGAACACAGGTAACAGAAACTCCATGAAGGGGACAATGACAAACACCAGGAAGGGAACCAGCCGGAAGAGATCTGCACAGGTTCTCAGCAGCTGCCCAGAGAAGAACACAGCAGAGATCATGCAGTGATCACCACCCACCCAGAGGCACAAAATGTGTCCAGAGAAGCAATTAAGCCTCTTACTGCACCACTTTAGCCAGTTGTTGTGACACTTACCCTCCGCCTCTCCCTCCTGGTGAGCACCTGCCCATGGAGCAGCCTCCACACCATCCTGGCAGCCACCTTGGTGTCGATCCAGAGCAGGTGGAACCCCTTGTAGTAGTGCTTCATCTCCTCCACGACTCTCTGGCGCAGAGACCTCTTGCCCGTGGGGGTCTCCACGACCTGTCCTGTCGCTGCTCTGGCAGGTTTGGCTCCCTGATTTCGAGTGGGCTGTCCTGGGAGCTGCTGCTGCCCTGGGCAGCTGGAGGTGTGCAGGGTGTGGGCAGGCGAGTGGGGCAGGGCAGTGCCCAGGCGGGCACGGAACGGCCACGGAGGGGCTTGGAAGTCTCTGGAAGTCCAGGAGAACTGGGAATCCACCAGCTGGCCGAGAGCAAGGGCTGGAGAGCACGAAGGGATGGAGTGTGCCAGGAGATGGGAGCCCCTGAGGCTGGAGAGGTGTTTCAGTGAGGCCAAAGCGTCAAATCAACGCCAAATTAACCCCGTGCATTTGACTCTGTGCAGCTGATCCTTCGCAACGAGTGAAACACCGAGGACTCGCCCCGTGCTAAAAACCTTTCCCTTATCTGTGTGTGTGTGTGGGGGAATAACCCAAGGAATAACCCAAACCCCCACATCGCCTTCCCTTTTACGGGCGGAGCGGGCTCAGACGCGCCAGCTGCAAACAAAAAAACCCCAAAACCTTCCCCCCCACCCCATGAGGGGCCGGCAGGGCTTACCTGGCCCTGGCCGCGGCCAGCAGTGAGTGGCACCCACAGGCCATGGCTGCGGATGGGGGGCACTGAGGGACCCCCCGCTCAGCGCCCGGGGGGCGCCGGGGGGCTCCGAGGCCCGGCCGGACCCATCCCCGTCCCGCTGCCGGCAGCCCCGGGAGCGTCGGGATGGGGCCGGCCCGGCCGCGCTGCCCTTCCCGGTGATCCCGATCCCGGTCCCGATGCCGATCCCGGTGCCCCCCTCAGGGCCCGGCCCGTCCCGTCGTGCCCCGCGCGCGCCGCTCTGACCCCTCACGCCCCCTCTCTGTGGTTCTCGCCATGACTCCGGCGCCACGCCCCCCTCAGCCAATCAGAAGGCAGCGTTCCCCAGGCTCGACCAATGGGAGCGGGAAAGGGGCGGGGCTTGGCCTGAAGGCTGTGACGTGACGTCACAGCGCGATGCTTAACGTCATATCTCAATGCGTGACGTCATCGCGGAGCGGAGGGGGCGCGTGTGACGTCACGAGGTGGCGATGGCAGCAAAGGTGTGACCGGGCTGGGGGGGTACAGCCTGGAGAAAAGGGTAGAAAGGTCGGCCAAACCACAGGGTTTGGCCCCAAAGGTTTAGAGTTATATGCCTAAATGTTGGTTTTTGTGTATTTTTAAATGTCTTTTAGACATTTAGATTTTGCCTAAAAGAGGCTTTTCCTGCGAGAATGAGGGAAGAGGCTCCTAAGGGAGACAATTCCTAAGGATTCCGATGCATGGGCTTTTGGGGAGGTCCCCAAAGCAGCGAGCTGAACCACTTTTTAAATTCCCTTTTTATAATATTAAATATTAATTAAAAATTAATAAAAACAGCCGTTCTGGGGTTGGGAATCACCACTCAGGCCATGCTCTGTGTCTTCAGCTCCCTCCTTCACGTTGGGTCCTGTGTTTCCCTCCCTAATTCTTCCTGATTTATTGCCTGAATTTTTTTCTGCCCTCTGTTCCTTCCTTTTCTCCTACCCTTTTCTCGCTTTCCATTTTCCTTTTGTTTTCCTTGCCTGTGGGTGCTTTTTGCTGCGGGGGCACATTTTTTGCGTGCACTTCATCTGCAGAGCCTCGAGGGTTGGGGGAGAAAGGGGATTCACTGCAAACATATTAATGTTATCTCTTTCCAGCCAAAACGGGGGGAGAAACTCCTGTGAATGACATGGAAAAGTCACTTTTAAATGACTGCATGGATTGATAAAATACCTGTGTGGATTGGTGGGATACGTGCATGCATTGATGGGACGGCCAGGCCCCCACTGATCCCACCCTTCTCCAGCCTACCCAGGCCCATCTCCTGCCGTCTCCCCTCCTCGGGGGGATTGTCCCAATCAGCTCTGTGTGCTTTCTCACACCTTGCGCGGTGTGTCTTTGCGTTTCACACCCTTTAGCACCACAGGCCTGGGCACAGCCCGCCCTCCCCTCACGCCCCCGGAACTACACCTCCCATGGTGCCCCGCGGCGGCACTGACCAATGGGAGGGCGCGGCGGGGCGCGGCGCATGCGCGGTGCGGCGGCGCGGCGGCGGCGGGGGCGCTCGGCGGGGCCGCACCGGCAAGGCCGCTCCACGATCCCCCCGCCGCCAGCGCCGCCCTCCTTCCCGGCCCTCCTTCCCTCCTTCCCGGCCCTCCTTCCCTGCCCGCCCGGCCGGCCGGGGCCCGCCGGGGGCGGGAGGGCCCGTGTGTTCCCCCTCCCTCCGTCCCGCCCTCCCCCCCGGGGCGGGGCCCGGCGCCAGCGGCGGGGGCGCGGAAATCGAGGCCGGGGCTGCGGCGCGGCCTTCGCTGGTCCCGCGCGAGGAGGAGGAGGAGGAGGAAGAGGAGGAAGAAGGAGAAGATAAAGGAGGAGGCGGAGGTTGCCGCCGCCTTTTGTGTGCGCGGGGCCGTGAGAATGGAAGTGACTGAAGGTGAGGGGGAGCGGCGGGGCCGGGCGGAGGGGCCGCGGCCGCCATGTTACTGCGGGGCCGGGCCGGGCCCCGGGCAGGCCGCGGCTCCCCCGGGGGACCCTCGCGGGGCACCCTCCCGGTGCTCTCCGTCCGCGGCACAAACCCTGAGGGCCGCCCGTGCTCGGTGCCAGCGCGCCGAGGCCTCCCCCGGCGCCGGGAGAAGGGTTGTGCCGCCCGAGGATCAAGGTGGTGGTTGTTGTTGTGGTTGTTGTTGTTGTTGCTCGGATCTTGGTTATGTTTTGTTTGGGGTTTTTGGCGTGGTGGTGTCGCTGTGCTTTCTGTGCGGGTGGCGATGGGCTCGTTCGTTTCGGGGGGTTTGTTGTTAAAAAAAAAACAAAAGCAAAAAAACCCCTTTATGATAACATAATTATGTGTACACCAACCAACGCAAAGGACGATATAAAGTAGCCAGCAGTCATAGCTGAAGGAAAAATTGTAGAGTGTTTTGATGACTGTTTAGGTCTTCCATTGGCCTTTTGTAGAGATGCACAATGCTATGGTGGTTAGATTCTTTTTTTCAATGTTTTAATGAACTGCTTGAAGATATTTTGCTCCAAAACGCGTGCTCTGTGAAGGTATGGGGTAAGAGTGGAGGATGGTGGTCGAAAACTGTATGTTTTGTTTTAATACAAACATTTATTTTGCATTTTTCAGTTCAGCAGCTTTGCCTGAGTTTGAGGTGATTCACATGAGACACATTGTGGTTCTTGCCCTGATTGATATGTGAGAGCCTGTCGCAACATTGCAGTGTTTGGTATTGCCAGAGACCTGCCTTGTGGTTTCATGTCAGTACCAGCCCAAGACTTTCCCTGAAGAACCAAAGATTCTGTTCCGCGTTTCCTGTTTGAATCCCGCGGCTCTCAAACCAAGCGAGTCTCTAAGCTCCTTTTCCAGGCAAACCCCTTTCCTCTGCTGGCCAGGTTGTTTCTTTCCATGGCACCGTGGGAAACTTGTTCAAAGTGGCCTTATCAAACCCAGTTACAGATGTGACTGTTTCTTCTGGCATTCAAAAACCAAACACAAACCACCTTTACAAAGGTGCACAGGGAAGCAGCCTCACCTTGTGCTTTAAAATCTGTCAAGAGGCCTCTGATTCACCGCCAGTGTCTGCCAGGAGGGACAGCTCAGTGCAGCTGGAGTCAGGAGAAATCCACAGGCTGCAGGTTTCCTGTTAAGGAATCCTGTGCAAGTGAAAACTTGGCGTTGTCTTAACGTGTGTAAATAGAGCTCTGCCTGTGGGGTTTGCCAAGGGCATGCAGAGCAGAATGGGGCAAAGCAGATGGCACAGACTGGGCACAGGGATCAGCAGGAACAGTTGTTTTGTTTCTGTCTGCAGTTGATACAATTCCAACACTCCAAGATGCTTTTCCAGGCGATAAGGATGTCCCTCTGGGTGATGTTTGATGTGACAGAAGCAGTGAGAATGCTCAGCTCTGGGGAGGAGTGAAGTGCCAGGGGTGTGTGTGAACTGCAGGCTTAAGGTTTTCAGAGGGCAGGAGTGATTGCATCACTTCAAACACCTGCCCAGCCTGGCCTGTCCAGCCAGGCAGCTCTGTCTGTCAAATAACTACAGGAGTGAAAAGCCACTGAGAGCAGTTGATGCCTGGATTGGGTGCTTGAGAGGACCAGCACCAGTGCAGACTGGATACACTGGGAATGAAACAGCACAGAAAATAGCAGTGAGCACCTGTGGGGTAAGGAGGAGGGGTAGTCTGTGAGCAGAGGTTTGAATCTCTCTGGTTTAGGTCTGTTTGGATGGGAGAGCTGCATTGGTTTTTGTACATAAAAATGTCCTGGAACTTCTGCTTTCAAGCCTGTTGATAGAAAGCCCAGCTGGGTGACGAGGCAGTGACAGTGCTCTGAGCACACAGGGCTGACTCACAGCAGTGATCCCAGCTCCTCAGGGAGCCAGCAAGCCAGGTCCTGTCTCACAGCAGACACTTGCCATCTATAGAACACCTGCCTCTGACTGTGCCAACCCCACATCGGGATTGTCATCAGTAAAGGGTGAAAAAAGGTTTAAAATATGTGTGTGCTGGGCTTTTATCAGTAGCTGCTGTGTCTTTCCCCACTGTGGCCACAGCCAGCCTCAGCCAAACCTGCAGAACTCCCTCCTTGGGAGGAAGAAAAGCTGTGATCACATAAGTTGGAATTGTTCAATAGTCTGAGGTCAGTTATTTAGTCTCTTGCAGCATGAGAGCAAGGTTTGAGAACTATAGGTTTGTTTTCTGAGAGCAAAGTTGCAAAATTTTCATGCTAAAACTCACTTTAGGTGAGTGCAGTTGTTGGTGAGAATGTGAACCTGGAGGATCCATAATTTCTGTGAAACCTTCCTGTGACTGAGTACTCACTGTTGGAGGTGGAACTGATTTTTCAAGTTGTGCTCAGTTGAGCTCAGAAGCTCAGGATGGGAACTGAAACCAGCAGTGTTCAGTTAAGCAAGAGCTCTGCTAGGCTGACCTGCCTCATCTTGTACTGCTTATATCTTTTATTTCATTTACCTTTTCCTTTGATACTTTGAGTTGTGACTCTCATGTGGGCACGGGAAAATATTTACTGAAGCAATGTCCCTGTGTAGAGTGTTTGTAAACAGTCTTGTGTCCCTGTCAGCCCTAGGAAAGGACAGGCAGTTTTAAAGAGGAAACTCTTTCTCTCATTAGGAAATCCAGTTGCAGTTTTGAAGGTGTTGATTTCAAGTTGTTTCGTTTTTGATTTCATGTTGGTTCCAGCTGCTGTGAGGTGTTCCTTTCCTGTAAACCTTGAAATACGAAACTGTTTATTTATCTGTTGAGCTCCAGTGTTGTATCAGTCCAAGACCTGTTATGGATCATGTTTGGAAGCCAAATTGTACAGCTCACAGGAGGCTGATGCTGTGGGTTAATAGAGTAATTGCTGGTGTAGTGAGAAGAATTTATTCTGGAATACCTCTCTGCAAGATCAGCTGGAAATCCTGTTCCCCTGTGATTTGGGTGCCGTTGCTCTGCTGCAGGGCCAGCTCTCTTCGCTGACAGTGGGCTGTTCTCTGCATTAATGCTTGGGAGTGATTTATACAAGGCAATCCTTCCTTAGGTTTGGATATTGAGATTCCTGTGAGCTCAAGATTCCTCACTGTGTTCTGTTAGTTGGGTTGCTCCAGGGCCTGTCCTCACTGTAACACTGCCCAGATGCCACTTCCCAGGGCAGCATCTGGGAACTGCTCCACTGGTGCAAAGTTTTGGGCACGCAGGAGGGTGGGAAAGTCTGGGTGTGTTAACAGTGATGACAGCGAGAGACTGGGCAGGAAGAAGCTCTCAGTGATGTCAGAGCTGTGGGAGGAGAGTGGCCTCGGGTGCTTTGGGGCTGCTGAGAGCAGTTCAGTGGAGCTGTGGCCCTGGTTCCCAGCCTGCACACAGAGTTACTGAGTTATGGATTCGGGATGGGATGTCCCACCTGTTCAGCACAGACTGGCACCAAGGCTGAGTGACACAGGTGAGCTCCAGAAGGAATGAAAAAGAAAACAATTAGAACTATATTCTTTAACTGGTAGTGCCTAAGTCAAATATAAGCAGAGTGTTTTGAACTTGATTAATCCACACTTTTGTCATGTAACAAAACAAAGAGAATTGACAGCCTTCTCTACAGCTAGTGCCTGTGGGAGCTGCATTGGCAGCTGGGACTGTACCCCTTCCAGCTGTGGATGTGCCTGGAGTGCTGTTGCAGCTTCTCAAGATAAGATTTTTTAGCAAGTATTCAGAAATAATAAAAAAAAAAAGATTGAACCTGGGTTTAGTTAAAAATAAAGCCCGGTGGGAAATCTGCTGTTTGCTCTTCGGTTTGGCAGATCCAAAGTAACAATTTGGTGGTAAATAGTACAAACAGTTCCACTTCCTCTTCCCAGAATGGGGGTGGTTTGGGGTTTTTGACCTTGCTGTGCAATCCCACGTGCTGCCCCTAAGATCCACGTCCCCTGACAGTGACAGTTGTGTTGTTTTGGTGGCTGATGTACAGAGCTGTGGAGGAAGGTCTGGTTTCACACCCCCGAGGTTTAAAAGTTCCTGCAATGAGTAAATTCTGTGCAGAGCCTTGTGCTGTTGTTGGTTATTGTGCTTTAGTGGGAGTCTCTTAATTACAAATTAAGTGATGAATGTGCCCCGAGTTGATGTCACAGGGCAGTGAAGAGAAACACAAGCATCAATTTGAGTGTGAAGTCCCCAAAATATCCATCACAAATCTGAAGAAGTTCTTGTTCCTGTTGTAATTTCAGGGAAGTTCTCAGTGTTTGCAAAGCTTTTAGCTAAGATATTGGGATGCATAGTTTTGGAAGGGTGAGAGTTCCACGTGGGCAGGGATTTACGGAGATTCCTGTTAGGAGAAGTTCTGTGGGATGCATTAATGTAATTTCAAAACCAGACCAAAAGGGCACAATAACCCTGCTGTGTGCCCACACAGGCAGAACAAACACCATGGGGCTGTGTTTGCTTTGAAAGGGCTGAGCTGACCTTGTGGGAAGCAAACAGGTGTTTCTTACCTGCAGGTCAGGTCACTTCTTGTTGTGTTCCTTCTTGTTGAACACTGAGCTGCTTTAGGTGAATGCCAAAGCCTTCTCTAAGCCAGTAGTTGAGTTTTGGACATATAACTTTGATTTAGTGTGATTCTGGTGTTTTAATATGCCCTGTAAAGTTGAAGGTGTGCATGCCAGTGCTCAGCTGGAATCTCATTCTATAAGTAGTCTAAGGATTTGGAGATCTGTTGATGCTGAGGCTCAGAACCACATAGTGCTTCATATTAAAATAAGGTGGGAGTGGGAGGAAAATAACCCTCCTCATGTAGCTGCTGAGAGCCAGTGAGTGCAAACTACTCTGCTTTTCTGGGGAGGGAAGAGGCTGGGAAGCCCCATCTGAGGCTGCTGCAGGGCATGAACTGGTTTCCCAGCAGCTGAGGTGGAGTGACCCACTTGCTTTCATTGTGCCATTGTCAGAGCAGCCCATGGCTTTGAGCCCTGCTAGCCTAAGGGCTGCTTATGTCTTGAATGTTGGCAAGAAGTTGGGGAGAGAGGAGAAGAGGTTTCTCTGTTGTTTGAGGGTCTTTCTGTGGTGTTTCTGGCTCATGCAGTTCACAGTGATTGTGATGTAAAGAGAACTCCATGTCTCCTGTGTGCTGGAGGGTGAAAGTGCTGTCCAGCTGCGTTGGGCTGAAATAATTCTTCCCAGTGCAGAATTGGGAGGGCTGTAGAAAGTGGTGGGATTTTGGCACCGTTATTCTGACTTTGTAACAATTGGGCTCAGTTTTTAAGCACTCATAGCTGCTTCTGATACTTCTTTAAATGTCTTGAAAAAGAAAGTGGTCATGTGAAAGATGTGCCATTAGCCCTTTTTAAAAGCTCAGTAACACCAGTCCTCTAAATCCACGTGAGGGTGGCTGCTGAATGGAGAGGGGGAAATTGGTCTTAAGATCCCTTTCTTCCTCAACAGTTTAATTTGCTTAATTATTGTTTTTTAATTTACACTGACTTCTTATTTCCCTTCCCCTGCCTCTAGGCCCTATGAGAAAAAGGGAAAGCTAAGGATGCTGGAGCAGAACAATGGATTTCTCTTTCTCTTTCATGCAAGGGATCATGGGAAACACAATTCAGCAACCACCTCAACTCATTGACTCCGCCAACATCCGCCAAGAGGAGGCCTTTGATGGCAGCAGTGACATTGCTGAGGATGGGGGCCGGACGCCGTACGAGCCGGCGCTGCAGCAAAGCTTCCAGTACCCCACGCCCACGGCAGAGGAGCTGCCCCCCATCACCAACGGGTACCCCCCGGCCATCGGCATGTACGAACCCCAAGCCAAATACCAGGCGTATGCTCAGTATCCCAATGGCTCGGCCAATGGCTTTGGAACCTCAGTCAGGAACTTCAGTCCCCCCGAGTATTACCAAATGGAGAACTCTAACGCGAGGCCGCACGAAGTTCTGGAGAAACCTTCCCCTCCCCAGCCGCCACCTCCACCACCTCCTTCAGCTCCACAAGCGGGGATTCCAAAGAAGACTGGCTCACCAGAGATCAAACTCAAAATAACCAAAACTATCCAGAACGGCAGGGAATTGTTTGAGTCCTCCCTGTGTGGGGACCTGTTGAACGAAGTCCAAGCAAGGGAGTACGCTAAGGCGAAACATGAAGGGAGGAAAGAGAAAAGGAAAAAAAGTAGCAAGCATGACTCTTCCCGATCGGAAGAGCGCAAGTCGCACAAAATTCCAAAATTAGAACCAGAGGAGCAAAATGTAAGTGGAATGCTAATTTCAGCCATCTGTACTCCTTGTATTGCTGATGGAGTCCGGTTTGGAACAAGGGTTTGTTCCTGTTCTGGCTGAGTGCACACTGAGTGCCAAGGCTTTAGTTACTTGTCACATCCTCAGGATGAGGTTGCCAGGAGCTGTGTTTGTAGGACAACGCAGTGTTGGTTAAAAGACTGCATATGAAAAATGTTAGAATAAGGTTATATATTATTTTCTAAATACTATTTAATGTTTTTAGCATGTTTAGAGTTTGCTGCACTGTGGCCAGTGTTGAATATGGAGTCTTTGGGACAAAAGCACACATGTTCCTAAGATTGCCTCTAAAAATAGTACTGCATCACTCAGTGAAAAGTCAAGTTACTTGAGGTATTCAGCACTGAAACGTCTTATTAATCTTTGAAAGATAGTCTAATATTGTGATGTACAAACCCAAGAGCTGTGTAGCATAGGTAGAACCAGTAAAAGTGAATATTCTAAACCAGCAGGGGAATGAGAAGTACCAGCTGACTCAGCAAACTTTGGGAAGATTCAGTATTGCTGTCTGTTCCTGTTTCTGTCAGGTTTTGTACCATATTGTCCATATCCAGGGGGTGTATGTGAAGTGGTGTTAACTGAGATTACCTTTGTGATCTCTCATTCTTTTTCTTTCAGTTTCATAATCCACTTCAGTACTTCTGTTTCCTTTTCTCTTGCTTGTTCCTGCCTGCTCGGTGGTGCTGGTTTCTGCCTCTCCCAGTTTGAGGGAATGGGTGGCAGAGAGGCTGGCGAGTGCCAGGAATGGGGAAGTTGCTGTATCCAGCGCAGGCTGGGCTGGACTGTTACAGAATGTTGCTGAGTTTCTTCCAAGGTCTGTAAAACCCCCTGGTCTTGCTGCTCTTGGGAAGTTTGGGAGAAGATCCTGTCCTGCAGGGGTCGGAACTCTGATCTGGTAGAGCGGGTCCTGTGCCCGATGGAGTGATAGTGGTGGTGGTGTTTTCAGTGGAAGATGGACTGGTTTCACATCCACACCCTCACCAGGAATATTTACAAGTTTATAACTATTTCACTTCCCTCCTGGGAACTGGACTCTCCCAGACACCAGGTTGGTGATGTGTCAAGACTTTGAGCATCTACCATGTTTGAGTATCATAGCTGACTAATGAAGCTCAGTAAGATGTTAATAAAAATAATAGTTCAAACTTGAAATGGACCATCCATTTAAAATCCAAGCCATCTGTGGCTGCACTGGAGCAGGATTTTTTTGCTCTTGGAGATGCTGTTGGAGCTCCTGTGAGATGAAGCTGCTGTGTCCTGAGCAGCATCTCTGTTGTATGTGCCTTCTGACCTCTCCTCCAGACTCCATCACCCTCACAAGTCAGTTTGGCTTTACCAGTTTGTCTCCCCTATTACCAGGAACTCTCATTCTACTCCTGAAGCTTCATCTCTGCCTGTCCCTCTGTTTGGCTGCTGTTACCTGCTCACCATGAGAATGGAATCTTCTTTTCCAGTCTGCTGTCTTTCCCAGATTGAACTAAAATCTTTTCTCTCAAATTCCAAGTTCCTAGCCACTTGTGTCATCCAGAATTTACCAGAATTCTTGGTTTTGCTTTTGTCCTCCTTGTGGCTTCCATTTCCCTTTCCAAAGCTGTTGCAGTAAATGTTTCATGTTATCCACCCTGTTTTAGACACAGAGTGCTCTGACAGGAACAGGGTTTTGTGCTAGTGGCTTTCAGTATGAGTTGGCCAGGGCAGTCTCAGGTCCGTCTTCCCACCCTTTTGCTTTCCACTGCACAATTTCATCTTCATGTATGTTCACCATGTGCACTTTTGTCATCTTTAGATTTAATGGTGTGAGACTTGTGACTTGGGATCATCCTCGTAGGAACAAACACCTTTTGGTACAACTTTGGTTGTTTTACAGCTTTACACTCAGCAAGGCCATAGAAAGGCAGGTGATCTGCAGTTGTTCCTTGTTCTGACACTTTAATCTTGTTGGAAACCGTCTGACTGAGGGGATGCTCATTCTGGAGAGGCTGATTTGAAGTGGAAATGCTGTAAGAACATTGGTGAATGTTAAGCTCTGAATCCTTGTTTTAAGAATCAAGTCTCTCTGCTTGTTAGCTGTGTTTTGTGGAGGCCTGGAAGTTTGCAGTGCGTGTGCTCAGCTGGGCTCTCCTGGCAGAGGGAAGGTTTCACACACTCCCTGTAGTGAAGGAAAGGCAGGTATCAGTGCTAGGCTTCCTGCTGTACAGGGAGGAGGGACTCCTGCCCAGCAAATATGGATATTATCAGTCTGAGGTGGTCATTGTGTACAGACAGCTCCAAATGAGGCACTGGCCTGTGTCACTCCTGACCTGAGCTGCTCTGGGCAGTGTTTCCGTGTGTCCCTGGTTCTCTGGAAGGCTCAGCATGGACTGACAGAGGGTCTGTGCTTTGAATGGCCTGAGTGTAATGTGGATTTATCAGCATTATTAGTTTCTCACTGCTTGTGTTTGACTCTCTCTTCTGCTCTTTGAGTCCTCTGACTCTTGACTTCTCTGCTGCAGGAAAAGCAAGTGTGGGCTCTGTCTCATGAGATAGTTCCCAACCCAACTTTATCTCTGCTCCTGTCCCCTCACACCTGCTGTCCCAGCCACTCAATGATGGTGTCAGCTTCTGGTCAGGGCTGATTCTGCTCTGTCTTGTGGACTTGAGGTCCTCCAAACATATTTGCCAACTATATGCAATTTAACATCGTTTTTACAATGATCATACTGTACATTTAACATGACTTATGTGCTGTAGTTCTCGCTCATAACTGGTGTACAGTGAGACTTGCCACATTACTATGGATATCCCCACATGTAGTTCTCTCTTTTTTGAAGTTGTGTATTATTTTAGGTGGAGAGTTATTTGGATTTACTGTCCCTGAGTGTATGTTCTTCTGTCATCTGTTACAGGAGAACATTGTTGTATGCAGGTGTGATTGTAACGTAAATAGTGTAGGAGAAAACAGGTATTTTTTGATTGTGATGTTACTATGTTTTGAATTGGGCACTGGGAATCATATTTGTGTTTTCTGGGTTCATGATTGCCTTTCTCTCAGTGAATTATTTTTTTCTGCCTGGTTTCACAATTATCTTTTGTTGTTTTGCTGTCCCCTTACCTTGTTTGTGTTTGTTTTCCTCTTTTCTCTTCGTTGTTGCCCATTTCCTAGAGACCAAATGAGAGGCTTAGCACACTCTCAGAGAGACCAAGAGAAGAAGCCGTGCTGGAGGAAGCCCCGGTTAGTACATACACCAATTAACACTTTTGGAATTTACAGAATGTTACTATTTTTGGACTGTTTATTCCATTGATCCTTTAATTCGTCTGATAAATCAGTACCATTTCTTTAAACTCTTATTAATCATTGCTACGTTAATGCATCTCTCATTGTACTGGATTTATTGCTTTATTTTATCCCAAAAATAACATTTTTAATCAACTGAGGAAGCAGAAATGTTTTTGGGGTTGTGGTGGGGGCTGCTCTTTTGTGTCTTGTTTTGTCAGTGCCTGCGTTGTGTAAATCCCAGCTGTGTGCAGCTCCTTTCTGGGATGTTTCTAAGAAATGTTTCTCTTGGATTATCAAACCCCAGGGATACTTGAGAGAACAAGTCCCAGCAGCTTTAATCTGGTGTCTCCCTTGCAGGTCCAGCAGCTCTTGCCATCCCTTCCAACACAAGTCCCCCATGATGTCAAGTTCCAGGTTGGCGATCTGGTTTGGTCCAAGGTGGGGACATACCCGTGGTGGCCCTGCATGGTGTCATGTGATCCGCAGCTAGACGTGCATACCAAAATTAATACAAGAGGTGAGAGAGGAAGGCCTTTGCTGCAGTCTGTCTGTAGCTGTTCCTTTATTAAAATTATCTCTGCACTGCCTTTGTGGGGTGAGTTCTGTGTGTGTGCTGAACAGGACAGTCCTGACATGCACAGAACTGGTACCTGGTAAATCACCTGTGCAGGGGATCCTCTGCAAATTGGGCTTGTGCAGAGATGCTTCTGCTTTTCTCAAGTCAGTGTGAGAGTGTTCAGTGAGGGCAGGGTTTCCTGACCTTCCACCTTAAACTACTCTGGATCTAGACCTGTTGTATTTCTATACCTTAGCCAGGTACTCCCAGCTGCAGGAATGGAGCGATAGCGGGGGGAAAGCTGAACACACAGAGCCGTGTTGGTACAACTGCTGACTGATGTTTTCCTGTTCAGGTGCCCGGGAATACCACGTCCAGTTCTTCAGCAACCAGCCAGAGCGGGCCTGGGTGCACGAGAAGCGTGTCCGGGAGTACCAGGGGCACAAACAGTACGAGCAGTTACTGGCTGAGGCTGCCAAGCAAGCCAGCAACCACTCTGAGAAGCAGAAGGTATGGGGGGCACTGGCTGTGGGGAGTCATCTGTGTAAGGGAAACGCTCCAGGGCAGGTCTGGAACTCTGCAGTGCTTCATGTCACTGCCAGGAGTGTTTCTGGCAAAGGTCATGGAAATGTTTCCATACTCTTATGACTTTCATGTGAAAAGGCTGAGAGCTGAACCTGCTTTATTGGCTCCTCATGGAGTATTGGAGATAATCTTACATCCATATTAGCATTTTAAATAGAAACATGGCCTTGTGTGTTCACTGTTAACCTGTTCTTTGGAAAACATAGTTTTTTAAGGACATTCTTCCAACCCCTAATACTAGCAGATGTGTTCCTTTTCTATTGTTGTATTGGAAAGGAAGTTTTAGCTGCAGGAATTACTTACTGTGTAGATGAACTACTTCAGTCAGTATTTATGCTGATCAAAATACTGATGTGGAAAGAAAAGAATGTTTATAGAAAAATAAGGAGGATTTAAAAAGTAGCTAAGTTAGGATGAATTCTGTGTCTCATAATGGAATTATGGATTGAATACTACCTGTGCCTGGCTTTAGTGAAGTTGTAATTCAGGGCAGACACTTAATTGTGATGGTCTTATAATCCAGCTTGAGTGTCTGCTTGTACTCTGAGCAGTGTCCACCTGTCAAAAAATACCCTGTAAATGGAAAGCAAACTTCAATCTGCTGCCTGAGTGTTGTAAGGACACTCAAGATCACATTTTAACTGCTGTAGTGACAAAATCTTCAGTTTAATCAACTACTTGTCTTTGTCCCTTAAGATCCGCAAGCCCAGGCCACAGAGGGAGCGAGCTCAGTGGGACATTGGCATTGCCCATGCTGAGAAGGCACTGAAAATGACCCGGGAGGAGAGGATAGAACAGTACACCTTCATTTACATAGACCAAGAGCCAGAGGAGGCTTTGGCCAAGGCCAAAAAGACTGCTGCTTCCAAATCAGAGGCCAAGAAGAACCGACGGCCGAAGCCAGCGCTGAACACGCAGCCGGAACACGCCAACGTGGTGGCAGGATCGTCCCCTTCCAACACTGAGGCACGGAGGCAAGGCCAGAGGAGACAGTCCAGTGTGGAGGAGGAGGAGGCACCTCCTGTGAAAATCGCTTGGAAAACAGCTGCAGCTAGGAAATCCCTACCAGCCTCAATAACCATGCACAACTTGGATCTGCAAAAATGTAACATGTCTCCAGTTGTTAAAATTGAACAGGTTTTTGCCCTTCAGAATGCTGCTGGGGATGGAAAACTCATCGATCAGTTTGTTTATTCCACCAAGGTACGTGGTTGGTGCAGTGACCCTCTTTTGTTCCTGAATTATCCCAAGCCTGCCTTACTGGAGAGCTGGAACTGTGTCCACCAAGCTTTTACTGTCCGTGTTCCTTTCATTGGAGAGATTAAATCTCACAGATGTGACAGCTGAACCTTTCAGTGCACTGAACCCCACTTTCAGTGCAGCTCTGACAGTAACTGTTTTGCTGGTGGCAGAGCAGCTCCCTACAGATGGTCACATTTTTGTTCGTAACACATCCGAATTATTAAAGCTGTTTCACTCCAGCTGCCTAGTTGAAATAATCCAGAAATTCTCTGTAAGTCTTAAAATCAGTGGTTTTGTGGGAAACAGATAAGATGACAAAACTGTTAATAATGTACTAAAAAGTAATAACTACATTCTGTGTAACAGACTTTTAAATCGAGTTCTGCCTCTGAGCTTCCTTCAGGTGCACAGCAGCTTCCCACAGTCAGTGTAAGGAAAAGGCTTAGGACTATTTCTCTGCCTCCTTCTTCTGCCTCTCTACCTGGAGAGTGTTTATTTCATCCTAAGCCCTATAGAGAAGGTAATGTTTAGAAAAGTCACTGGAATTTTTTTTTTCCTTGGGTGTAAGGGGAGATTGAGAGGGGTGGAAAGTTCTGCAGGGAGGTGAATCCATAGTAGATTTATCCTGTGTATGTGTTGGGTTGGAGAGCACTGATTGTTTCTGTTCTGA
Organism: Margarornis squamiger; assembly: GCA_035222235.1. NCBI lineage: Eukaryota > Metazoa > Chordata > Aves > Passeriformes > Furnariidae > Margarornis > Margarornis squamiger. The sequence continues at coordinate 2,283,593 of JAWWTY010000055.1, forward strand.
GATTCAAGGGCAGATCTATTACCTGGTAGCAACACGCCTTCATAAACAGGGGAAGATGAACTTTTTCTTTTTTCTTTTCAAGGGAGTTGGTAACAAAACGGAAATAAGCGTCAAAGGACAAGAGAAACTTAATTCTACATCAGCTCAGAGAAGTGAAAAAGCAGCAGTGCAAAACGCGTCCTCTCCTGAGACAACTTCTGGGTCAGCAGGTAGGGAAACTGCAGAGTCCTGGTCTGAACCTGAGCCCTCAGCATTGAAATTCGAATATCAAACCCAGCATTTTCTCATTACTTAAAAATTGTTATTAATGTCTTTCTGTTTACACAGTAGTTGTAACGGGCATGGCTAATGTCACACACGGTGAGCCCAGCACACACAGCACGGCTGTGGGGTGGGATTGGTGGTTTGGCCCCTGAACTTTGTGTCTGCAACTTACAGTCTGAGTCAACACACTCGAGGATGGATGTCCTGTGCAGAGCAGATGGCAAGTTGGTTAAGAAGACAACACAGTGGATGTGTGTTAGCAGGGTATTGCCATGGCTTTTGGCACCAAATGTAAAGTACAGGAGCTGGAATCAAAGGAAGAGACTCGGGAAGTGGCACAGTTCAATAGGGAATGGCTGATTCAGGATGGGGCTCCCTAGGCTGTGTTGTTGAGTTCCTGCATGACCTGTTAAAGGACAGGGATTTTTTTTAAGACTGCTTCAACTAACTCCATCAGCCGAATGAGGTAGTGCTTGCCTTCTGAAGGCATCTCAGGAGCCCCATCATAAAGCACTGAGTTTTGAAGTATCAGCTCCGAGGGAGAAGAACCACTGAAGCAAATAATGGAACTTGGTCCTGAAAAGGGAAAGCCTGGAATGAGCTATTTGATTCTCATAATGTTGCCAGGGTCACTTCTACTTTAACTATCCGTCTGTTTGGTTTTTTCTCCCTTTCCAAACATGAAATAAATGAGATCTGGAGTCAGAAACCTCAGTGGTTTGTGTCCATGAGTCCTCTGCAAACACACTTCAGGTCCTGTCTGTGTGTAGTTTTTAGGCAGGGCTGTTTGATAGGCACTGGTTTATGGACTCTTTGGGGCTGCACAGTACAGGCTGAGTGCTCTGGATTTCCTGGTGTGACTGGGGTTTCCCCTGCTGTTGTTGACAGTGGTGGTTCTTTCCAGCTGTAGTTGCTGGGGCTACTTGAATTGCCTTGCAGCAGGAGAGGCCATCACTGTTCTGCCTCTCTCACCTGGGATCTAAAGGCTTCACCTTCCCAATGGCTCCTCAGATGAAGGGGGTGAGAATTCTGAGCCTCTCGTTTTTCATTTTCTTAGGATTTTTGGATACATAACACTCCACCTGCTAGTTCCCTGTAAGTGCCTGAGCTTTCCTGCAGTGCACACTCCAAACAGTCACTCTCAAAGCCATTTCCAAAGTCCAGTTATTGGTCCCCTCTCGTGGAACATAACTGCCAAGTCTTTTTTTTCAAATGTGAGGTCACTGAAACTTCAGAATCCCTTTACAGTAAAGTATTTTCCACATTGACTCTGGGAGTCCCTATTGATAACCTGCAGTTAGACACACAGAGTTCCATAATGCCAAAAAGATAGTTCTGTTACTTGAAATCTGCTACCAAGTTTTATCTGTAGCAAGGCAGGTGGCTGGTCCAACATTTGCCCCGAAACTCTGGATCAAAATATGCCTGAAGATGGGATAGGAGCATTGTGGAACTGGTGACTGGATCCTTGGAGAGAGGGAAGAGAAGAAAGCGCCAATTGCATCAATCAATGTTGCTGTCAGCCAACATTAGAGGTGCTGGTTCAGGAGTTCTCTGATCCAGGGCTTGATCTTAATTCCTTTGCTGCAGTGGGGCAGCTCAGGGAGAAAATCCATTCTTGATTAAATGAACTGTTTGGGTGCACCTGCTCAAATTTACCTGAAGCTGTTTCAGGGGATTTTGGCCACACACCAAGGTGCCAAAAGATGTTCCCTAGCTCTGGTGTGGAGACCCACTGCAGCTGTGGGAGTCCTCAAGGGATGGGGGTCCTTGGAACCAGGAGTTACGTATGGGCAAACAGGAAGGGTGTTGACCTGAATCATTAATTTCTGAATTACGGAAAACTAATTGCTATTATTAATTAGTTACTATGGTGTAAAAGTTTTTTCCCTTAAAGAAAAACAATTTATCCCCTCAGAAAGACAATTATTGTAACATGGTAACTTTTCCAGTTGGATAGTTCAGTTACTACGATACTCCTGAGCTGTGCAGCCATGAGTAAAATGCTCATCCCATGCATCAAGAGCAATTTTCATTCTTTTCTCTGGAGTCCTTATTGAAGGCTTTCTCTTAGTCTGGTTCAAGCCTGCCTAGCTCTCTAGGTACTTTATCTCCTGACAAGACCAGGCACATTTACAGCTCCTAACAGCTCTGGCACAGCTGATTCCTGCTCCCAAGAGTTTCCAGTTTTGCTTGGAAGAATACAGAGTATGTCACAGTTGTGTCTTCTTTAGGAGAAACCCCCCAAACTGAAAACCAAGAATAATGCTTCCCAGCAGCTCATTGTAAATCCTCAGGTGCCAGTTTTCTGTCAGCTCCAAGTGTGTGCCTGTTCCAACAGCTGCCCGTGGTGTTGAGTGTCACGTGTGTGGTTCTTGATGTGTCCTTTCGGGAGGTGCTGGAGCACAAAAAGGTCTTCTGATTTTGCCACCCTCATTACCAAAACCCAGCAGCTCCTGCTTCATCTGTTGAAATGTCACAATAACCTTCATTAATCTGAGCTTGTTCTCTATGGTATTATTTTAAATTTCTCACATTCATTAATGACAATAACATGTTGTGGTCACTGCTGCTGTTTGTACCGAGTTTTTCTTTGCCTGGAAGCCTTCAGGTGAGCATTGAGGTGTGGTGTGGCTGCAGGTGTTACAGTGGGGGGCTGGCTGTAGTTCTTGTGTGACCAGGTGTGACAGAGGCTGTTGACCTGCAGAGGGGGCACAGAACTGGCATTTTGGGGAAAAACTTGAAGCTGTGCTTTGCGTCTGAAATTTCTAGTTTGGTTTCATTCAAGTAGTTGGTTGTGGCTGCCTTCCCAAAACACCAAAGATGGACTGCTTGGTTCAAAATTAACCAAGTGAAGACTGTGCCTGAGAGGTCTGTTGTGGAAATCTGTTTGCCCTAAGCTGGATTCCAGCTTTTTGTTCTGCTCTGTTCCTGGTGTCTGTTTTCTGAAGCTGATCTGTCTCTGGAATCAAAATGTTTGTCTGCAGCCACAGCATCAGCTGGCCAATAGCTTGGAACTGAATTGAAAAATAAAGCATTCAAAAGAGGACAAAGTCTTGGTTTCATTCCTTTACCTGTTGATTTGGCGTTGCACGCTTGCTGTACCTCAGAAATACAAGGAATCATGTAATGGAAACCTTTTTCCTTCTTCAGGTTCTGTAGAAAAGAAGCAACAGAGAAGATCGATTCGAACCCGCTCCGAGTCTGAGAAATCCACCGAAGTTGTGCCAAAGAAGAAGATCAAAAAGGAGCAGGTTGGCTTCCTCCATGTAGAGAGTTAAAATATATTGTATTCATAAATGTTGTGGCTTATATTGGTGCCTTTTTATTTTTCTCCATTTTTCCCCATCGGGTTTCGGTTTGGACTATCCTCCATGAAATCCCCCTGTCAATGCCATTGCTGTGACTCTGCTACTGGCATCTTCTCAGTATCAGTCAGGCTATGGAAGTGGGAACGCAATGATGGATGACTCCTAACGAACCTGCCATGTTTCCTTTGAGATTTCTGTTCTGAGCAAAATGGGTTTGTTTCAGTGATTTCTCTTGGAATTTTCACCAGGTTCCTTCCTTTGCCTCTTGATTTAGCTGCTGGTTTGTGTTGAGGTTTTGTTTTTCAAATGAAGTTAGAGTGATTAATCTGACCACTTCTGAAAATGGACTTTAAGAATGATTTCACTTATAGATGAATAGTCAGACTTTCATGTTGGCAGACATCAGCAAAACAGATCTGGTATATACCTTTTTTACCTGAAATAGCTCTAACATGTACAGGGCATTCCTTTAATCTGGATATCAGATAGACAAATGTTGTTGCTTTAAAAAAAATGATAAAAAATTCTGCGTGGAAATGAGTAGGAGAGTGCAGCGGATGGGCAGAAATATTAAAACCTGAATACACTTTTAACATATTTGTAAAAGTTGTTGGTTCTTTTCCTTACATGGTCAATTTTTCCTCTTCAAGGGCCTTTCTGTCTGAAAGCTGAGACTTTTATATTAATGTTTCATAGTTTAGCTTCTCCCAGTGAGAATTTTTAAAGAGGGACAGTCAGGATGAAGATTTATATGGGAAGGGGAAAAATGTTTTTATCTCTTTAATTTATTCTTTGCCCCTTGTGCTTTGTTTTGCACTTCCTTCACTTCAGAGACTGAAAGTGAACCCAGTTGCCTTCCCCCCCCCCCCATTTTGCCTTTGATGCAGCAGCATTCCTGCACTGGTGTGCAGCAGGGGAGTGCTCCAGCTCAAGACAGTTTCTTGCTGAAACTTTAAAGCAATTTAGACGTTGGGTGTGAGACACCTGACGAGGTCCCTGGAGCTTCTTGGCACGAGGGGTTGCAGCCTCCCCCTTTTAAAGGAGTTATTTTATGTTTGTAAATGTTTCTTAATTTAACAAAGGTATAAGAACCAACAAGATGAACTTCATGGATCCCAGGTAGCTTCGTGTGCTTCTCTTACCTGGCTAACTCAGTCTGTGGACATTAATTAAAGTGCTTTTCTCAGGAGAAGTATCTGACTAAAGTGAAACCCAGGGGCACTGTAATGCGCAAAACCTTGAATGTATTAAGTTATATTTAAAACAAAATAATTTTACTAACTTCTTACAATTATGCAACAATATTTGTTACCCAAACTCAAGTTTTCTTGCAACTGATTCCCCAATTAGTCTGCAACAACTTGGTATAAAATTATAACTGGAACAAGTACAATTAATGGGAAAAACAAAATGTTGATGCTACTGTTACAGTGACTAGTGGAGGAATAAAAGTGATTGTTTAGATTTTATATTTGTATTACAAAATGTATCCTATACAAATCCTTCTATTGTATGTTTTTACCTATTGTACAACAAAATAAAATATTTTTTAAAAAAATTATAGAATAATCCTTAAATATTTACTAAATGTGTTTCTCCATGCATATGTAACCACATTGCAAAGAAATAACTTGTAATTCTTAACCTTAAAACCAGAATTTTAGGCAACAGCTTTCCTCTATAATTATTATCCAGTCACCAAATTCCCACGTCTTTCATGTATGTTGGCAGAACAGTTCCTAAACTCCATAGGGTCGAGGACTGGAAGTGCTTATGCGAGATTGTAAACTTGTACATTTGTGTGCTGAAGTGTTTGTGCCCTCGAGTTCCAGCTGTGTAGAGCCCTGCACCCGGCCTGTGCAGTGCTCTAGACAGGGAGGAAGGGCTCCAGGAGCTCCAGGGAGTGCTGGTGGGAGCCCCTGAACGGCCCTGCATTGTCTCGCTAGCCCAGTGTCACCTGTCCAGGGGAACGTGTGCTTACACAGGTGTGGGGTTAACAGAGCATCAGGGTTGGCTGCCCAAAGGCCCCTGCTCCTGCCTGCTGGACACGGATACAGCGTTCCTGTCACCTTCGTGCCCAAAGGGAGAGAGTGAAAGGACCTGGCTAGTGACCTCTGGCTGCCGTGGCTCCGGGCACCAGCGTAGGCAGGAGGGAACCCAGCGGGACGCGGAGGCTCGGGCTGAGGAGGGGATGGCAGCTCCCACCCCGACTCTAACCCCTTAAACTGACCTGTTTGCTTTTTGGTCCTAGGGAGAAACATTCCTCTGGTTTTAACTGTGGATTTTCCTATTCAAACAGGTTGAAACGGTCCCACTGGCAGCAGTGAAGACGGGATTGCAGAAAGGTGAGTTACAGGCAAAAATGAACTTCACTGCTCATGAGTCTTGGGCAGAGGGTTTGTTCTGTGGAAGTTGCTCTGTGGGGCTGAGCATTGGGGTGCTGAGCTCAACTTCTCTGGTGAGGGGGTCTGTTTAGGCTTCTGTTGCTGGTACTTGTTCTTTTCCTGGGGGACGGATGGTGTTCATGTGCTGTGAGCACCCAAATCCTTCTGGTCACTTCTTGAAAGTCTTTGCTTAGCCAGAGTAAAAGATGGATGATGAAGAGGAAACCTCCTGAGGGCTTGTCCTCATTTAGAGACAATTTCCTTCCTCCACTCTGTCAGCATGTTCAGAAGCTCTGCCTAAGGTGGTTTTCAGTTAATGAACTTTTCAGGGAGAATTAAACTAATAACAAAGTTGCAAACTGAAAATTAAGGCAAATAATGTAATCCAGGCTCTCATCTTTCTTACTGCTTTATTAATTTTAAGCAAAAAAAGTTGAGAACATATATTAAAACTAATTTTAGCATGTTGTGTTAAGGTGCCAGTGAGATTTCAGACTCCTGTAAGCCCTTAAAGAAGAGGAGTCGTGCCTCCACAGACATGGAACTGACCAGCTCGGCCTACAGGGACACATCTGACTCTGATTCCAGGGGCCTCAATGATTTACAGGTAAAGATGTGTTTGTTCTCATGGGGTCCTGATTAAGCTGTCAGTGTATAACAGGCTTTTCAGTTAATTATTGCTAAATACGTGAACACTCCTACAAATTTAGTGGGTTTTATTGTCTGAAAACATAAAGCCTGGTCTGTTTTCTTCTAATCCCCTCCACTGGATTGATACAAAATCACAAAATTTATTTGCAAGTTTTCCTACTACTTTGCCTGGCAAAGCATTGGGTTAGATCATGGTTTCCTCTGTGGAAGGTTTGAGATTCTTTGGGAATTGGGAGTTGCTGCTGTATCTAGGGGAGGTATGGAGAAGTAAGAGAGCTCTTCATGGTGTTTTGCTTGTCTGGGTACAGAATATCAAGAAGGCAGCACTTGTATCATTCCAGTAAAGTTCAGCATCTTTCCAGGACCTTTATATCTCTTGATGTATCAAATGGTCTTTCGATGAACACTGACAGAAATACATTTCCCAGTGTGGTTGTCCTTTGGAAGTGTCTGGTTTGAGTGCCATGGGCTTTCCCTCCTTGCAGGGCAGTTTTGGGAAGCGCTCAGACAGCCCTTCAGCCACTGCTGACGCCGATGCCTCGGATGTGCAGTCGGTGGACTCCAGCTTGTCCAGGAGAGGAACTGGAACAAGTAAAAAAGACACTGTTTGTCAGGTAACAGACGTTACTGGGAAGTGATGGGTACTAAATATGTATCCCCCATTTCTGTTAACTTTCATATTACACTGCTTTGTTTTAGCCATGTCTCTCAGATAAAATATCCAGGATTTTAGGACTTATGCCCTGGAAATGATTCATGTGGAATGATCATAAAGTTATTCTTAAGCCCTCCTGCATCCCAGAAAGCTCAGAAGCTGGAAAGGGATGTCCAGTCCAGACCTGCCAGTATCTGTAGAAAAAGTAGATGCCGTTTTCTGTTCCATTTGAAGATTTCCTGTATTGTTCAGGATAGGGCAGAGTGAGAATTTTTCAAGAAGAAATGCTGGAATCTTCTTGCCATTTTCCTGGTCAATAGTAAAGGACCTGAAGAGCAAGAACAGCTTGTCCCTGAAAAATGAAGGAGTGCAGGTGGATCCTGTAGTGTCTCTTCTGTCTGGGCTCACATTGTTCCCAGGACAAGATGCAGGGAGTGCTGGGATTGTCCTCAGCCCAGAGACTTACCAGGTCCAGTTCTCCTGCCTTACTGTAGCTCTGAAGTGATTGTAGCCTGTTCTGTTGTTGGCACCTGGCAGTCATTGGCATTTCAGGGTGTCAGGTACCCCTTCCCTGCTGAGCTCTCTGCCTGTTCCAGATCTGTGAGAGCTACGGCGAGTCACTGCTGGCCTGTGAGGGCGAGTGCTGCAGTGTGTTCCACCTGGAGTGTCTCGGCCTGAAGGCTGTGCCTGAGGAGAAGTTCATCTGCACCGAGTGTAGGAACGGTGAGTGTGTTCCAGTGCCTGGAAAACTGGGGGGGATTTCTGTCTTTGCTGAGGAGCTGCATTCTGGTCAGAGCAAGATGGTGTGTTCCGAGGGTTTGGGAGTAAGTTTGGGTTATTCTATTACTTTTTTAATCTGGGGACAGGTTCTTATTTTCCACTTACCAAATATCTGATAAAAAGGAAGTAAAATTGCTTAGGGTTTTACTTGGAATAAGAGACTTTTGTGTGAGCAGCAATGCCACAGTTATTGTGGATCACAGTAACCAACATGCCTGTTGGGAGGGAAGGAGCCTGTGTTGCTCACACCAGTGGCTTCAGAATCTTTTTGACAATACTGTACCTCAAAGAGTTGGCCATTATAGTTGTACTCTCTTATTCCATCTTTTCCAAGGAGAACACACGTGCTTTTCCTGCAAGCTCCCTGGCAAGGATGTGAAGCGCTGCTCCGTCAGCACCTGTGGGAAGTTCTACCACGAGTCCTGTGTCCGCAAGTTTGCCACGGCCCTGTTCGAGTCCCGGGGGTTCCGGTGCCCCCAGCACTGCTGCACTGCCTGCTCCATGGACAAGGACATGCATAAAGCCAGCAAAGGTGAGGGCAGCTGCTCCAAGCAGGGAGGAGGCTCAGCTGTGTCACCACAATAACAATTGATCCAATTCCACCCTCTTAACACAGCAAGAAAAAAGGGTTTCCTTCTCAACGAGGTCATTAACTGAAATCTCTCTGGGTGGGAAGCAGCTGGCAGCCCGAGACTGCCCTGGAGTGTACCTGGATCTACACTCCTGGTCAGCTGGTGGTGCTGGGTTTAATGGAAGCCAAGGGTTTGTAGCAGGAGGCCAAGGAGTGTTGATTTTGAAAGACAATTTGTAGTGGCCTTTAGAACAATTATTTGTCAAGGAAAAGATCCATTTAGAAAAGAGTGAAAATTATTGAAGCAAAACAAATGGACTCTAGAATGAAGAAAGTTTTTCTTAACAGTTTTAAAGTGAAAGTGAAGAGTTAACACTTGTGAAACTTTTTTTTTTTTTTAAATATGTAACTGTTTCTTTTTAACCCAGTACTGCCACTGGAATAGACCCAGCCTGTGGGGGAATTCTGCCCTATCCTGCCCTGATCTTTGGCTGGACTGGATGGTCCTGGAGGCCTTTGCCAGCTGCAGTGGTTGTGTGCCCCCGGGTGACGCGGTGCCTCTCGCTGTGTTCTGTTGCACAGGTCGCATGGCGAGGTGTTTGCGGTGCCCCGTGGCCTATCACTCGGGAGACGGCTGCATCGCCGCCGGGAGCTTGTTTGTGTCATCCCACATCCTCATCTGTAGTAACCATTCCAAAAGGACTCACTCCTCATCAGCTGTAAATGTAGGCTTTTGTTTCGTTTGTGCAAGAGGTGAGACACTTGGTTTTTCCCTGTTTTATAGTTCTGTTGTCACTTGTGCAGTTTAGTGGTAAAAATGAAGTATTTCATGAGGAACTCCTCCCTTAGGGCTCACTGGGGTTAAATGGTGCCTGGGATTTTTTATTTTATTCATTTTATTTTGATCAGCAGTTCTCATGAGATTCCACTTGCTGTCCATAACATTTGATAGTCAGAAGCAGTGATAGGCACTCAGGCTGACTGGTTTGGCCTGTAGAGAAGAGTGAATCCTAATCCCTCAGTTCTAGCCATTGCACACTGAGAATGGCCGCTGGGTTATTAATCATGGTATTGAGCAGAAGGGGATTCTTTCACTACTCACAAATTTACAACTGTTTAAGTTTTTAAGGCTAAAGGAAGGATTTACTCATGAACTAGAAAAAATCATTTTAATTTATAACTGCCATCACATTTGAGAACTTTGAAAGAAAACCTTTAGCAGTACTGTATGAGCAGATTTCATGCTGGGCTTTCCTGTATGCCAAAGTTCTCTTTTTTATTTCTTTTACTTTTTTCCTTTTTTTTTCCCATGTGTTACTTTTATGGCTCTTCAGTCCACCAGGGTTCTGCCAGACAACAACTTAAAAAATGTTGGTGCATCAGTTGCTTTGGACTCAAAATTCAAAAGTACCAGTGTTCTTAGGTGTTGGAATAATACTAATATGTACCTTCTACAGAATCTCAGCAGTTTATATTGGATGTGTTCTCTGCAGCAGCTTTGAGAGTCACTAATAAGGAAGTGAAAGTGAACTGGATCCTGAAGTTACTTGGGTTCATTCAGGTGGAGATGTAGTTTGCCTTGACTTTGCAAGAGCAGAGTAGTAATTACAGATCTCTGAATGGTAAGGGATAGTTGGCGCCGCAATAATTTCCTTTCTACCTTCTTTCTTTTCCTTTCCTGTTCTTACTTCCAAGTAATTTAGGAGCCATCATGAAGGATTGCGTTTAAAAGAAAGTATTTTAAAAATCCAGGAGCTCACAGTGAAACAGTGAGATTTGGAATGTGTAAAAGGATTGTTCACAGTATGCTTCGGTGTTTCTCCTTTTGTGGGCTTATTTAAACATTTTGGGGGCCACCCCTAGGCAGGATATGTGTGATGTGAATCACAGCAGAGATGCTTTAGGGCATTTCACATCAGATGGAATTCTGAGTAAAATGAACGCCCATCCTACAACTTTGTAAGTTTTGTCAATAGTTATGTCCAAAAGCCCAACCAGGCCACGTAGAAAGAAGTTGGTTGTTTCTAGAGCCAGAGGAAAATCAGTAAAAACAGTTTCTGTGCGACGTAGAGCAGTTCCATAATATTTTCAGCACTTTGGTTTTATGTTTTTCTATCAATTGTCTGGAGTCAGACTGGTTCCAGGATCAGGTAGAGTTTTCTCTGGACCTTCCTGGTTTGAGTGTCAGATTAGGGATGTCTCTTGGCAAGGTCCACAGTGGGAAGCAGAGTCAGGCTGCTGCCAGGGGCTCATCCTCAGTGTTTTGTTCTCTTCCTCTTTCAAACCACCTTTCAGCTGTGGTATCAAATACATCTCACAATACAGGGGAGCTAAATCCAGTCCTTTGAGTCCTTTATTAATCTGTGGGCAGCTGATCCAGGTGTCTGAAGCTGATCTGAGATCAAAATATCCTGGAAGAGCCTCCTTAGAGGTTCCTCTCCTGAGCCTTGGCAAATGGAATTCCCTGAGTCATAGTTATGAGAACTTGAACCATGAGAACCCACTGCCTGAATCCTCTGTGTCTTACAGGAACTCTGTACTTGTTCTTCTAGAACATTCTTGTGGGGTTTCTTTCCACCAGGCCTAGCTGGAATCGGGAGCCAGAGTGTTCAGAACAGCACCTGGGGCAGGGGCACTGATTCAGTTAGTGTTGGTTGCTATCAGAGCTAGGAACTTTTTATTTAGTTGCAGTTACTGAAGTGAGGAATGTCGATGTGAGACAATCTATAAATACTCTATAAATATATAACCTGTTTATTGTGAAGTACTTGAAATAGGAGATACTGTAAGGCTTCTTATTCACCTTCCTGCAATAGCCTCCATTAAGCATGTCAGAGTTCGTGACTGCATGTGTGGATCACCCTTGTTTCAGGAATTCTCCTGAAGATGTGTGTCCAGGGGGGCTGACACCATTCTCTTTACAGCACTGCCTTAGGCACCCTGTTCCAAGAGCTTCTTTACAGCCCTCTGCTGTGTGACCCCGGGGGAAGAACCAGGGGCTCTCTTGGTAGCTCGTCTTTCCTGCTTCTTTGGGGCTCAGTTGCTCTGCTCTTCCCATGAGTTACTGGCCAAACTCTTCTGCCCTGTAGCTCTGGACTCTCATCTGGCCTGCCTGGCTCTTTGGAGCAACAGGGAGAAACTCCTCTTGGTGGGAAGGACAGGGAAATGCAGAGGCCTGGTTTGGAATGGGAGCATGTAGGGAACAGCATCATGGACTGCTCTGGGGCAGCCCTGGCAGGACAGGGTCAGGGAGCTTCACCACCATGGCCTAGGGCAGAACCTCCATCTGTGGTTCCCCCCTTGGTGCCTTGCAGAACACTGACCCCCTCACTGTTTTCCAGCACAACTGTAGAGGCAAAACACTTCCACAGCCAAGATCTCAGGGGTAGATTTGTAGTGAGTGGGATGGTGAGTTCTCATACCCAAAGCCTCAGTGTTCTGTTTGCAGCCCCAGCTCAGAGCTGGACCCTGCTGCTGCAGTGACCATCATCCCCTGCTCTGCCATGTGGGAGGGAGGGAGGAGCCCACAGGTTCAAACTTGCTTCTCCTGTGCTTTTCTGTAGGTGCACAAGTGAGGGATAAAAGCACAATTGAAATTCCACTTAGAAGCAGCATATTCAGCACAAGATTTTCCAGTTAAGTTTTGAGTCTCTCCAACACAACCTCTTTGTTAGCAAAGAAACTTTCTGTCAGACTTTCCTTTTTCTTCATTTTATCCTTTTTTCATTCCCACATACACATTAGAGGTGGTCATTGGGTTTATTTGATTTTTCCTTCATGGAATCATGGGTAGTTTCATTGCAACTCATCTCTTTCTGTTTGTTTCGTATAGGGCTGGTAGTGCAGGACCATTCAGACCCCCTGTTCAGTTCCTATGCCTATAAGTCCCACTACCTACTGAATGAGTCAAATCGTGCTGAGTTGATGAAATTACCTATGATTCCTCCTCCTTCGTCAGCTTCCAAAAAGAAATGTGAGAAAGGTAACCAAAATAGTTTCTTTCTCTTTAATTTACTTTCGCTTTTTCTATTTTTTTCTCTTTAAATCAACGGAGAAATGTCTGCTTGTCTCCACACTGACTGCTTTCAGTGACCTTCACTCATGGTTATTGTGAGCCTGTGTTCATGTTGGCAATTTTTATTTATTTATTTTTTATTATTATTACAAAAGGGCTTAAAATAATTGCTGTCACTAAATTCTCCTTGGAAGAGGTTCAGTCACTCTGTATCTGGCCTGGGCTGTTCCAGCTTCAGGGAATTGTTTGCACAGCAGTGTGAAGAGGAGGCAAATGGATCTCAATACTGTTGCAGTTCAGTGTTTACCTGGATGATGTAAAACCACTTCTTAAATTGATTTGATGTGTGGAAAAAGAGAGGGATGTGCTGTTTCAGATCTTGTGCAGAGCCTGAGAGAAGAGAGGGCATTTGGGGCTGGACGAGGGTGGGTGTTGTGTCCATGCAGAGGGTGCCAGAGGCGGAAGGCAGTGAGGTTTGACCTGTGTGTGTCCCCACTAGTCCCTGAGCCTTGGGTCCCACCTCTACCACTGAAATTCCCCACAGAAATTTGATTCTCAGGGAGCGTTCAGAGCCAGTGCCCCATTGCCAGCCCAAGTCAGGTTCTTTTGAGCATTTCTAGAGCGATGGCTTCCAGTAGTCCTGTAATTCCTGAGAACAAGAATTATTTTGAGCCCTGTGCTTAGCTTGAGCCATATCTGCCTAATGCATCCTGAGAGCAATGTTGAGTTTTTTCTTGCTTAGCACTGACAGTTTTGTGTTTGATTTTGTTTGATTTTTTTGCATCTCTTGGCATTTTCCCATCTCAGATAATGTTTCAGTAATTTGTCTGTATTTCCTCTGAAGTTACATTTGCAAAAAAATGCTTTTAAAAATTTCATTATGGGTTTGTGGAGCTCAGAAGACCCCATATGGCTGGATTTTACTGGTTTTTAGCAGAGGAAATACAGTGTTGGTCATGCACTTGGATTGTTTAAGGAATGCTCATTGTGACATGCAACGATCAATTAATGCAATGGTATTTTGGGAAGTCTATAGGTGGACAAGATTTTCTGGTAAAGGTTTGAAAGTGACTGTTTGCACTTCTTTTGGTATTGTGATTGAAAATTGCTTTGTGTACTCAAGTCTCTCCCAGACTTTCCATCTGGGACACAGAAACTTGATAGTTTTTAAATATATATATATTTATAAAAATGTATGTTTTTATATACTTACAGATTTAAAATATTACAATATATGTATCAAGTCATATTGTATGAGCTGCTTTGTTGAGGGTGGCTTAGAGATGTGCTGTGTCTCTCCACACTTAATACAGCTGCCAAAATGTGAGCCAGGCAAAACAACTTTTGCCCAATTAAATGTAAACCTCAGAAATTCATGTGAATTCTTGCGCTGAGGTTCCCTTTGTGCATCAGGAACTTTTGGGATGGGGACAACTTCTGTGTGTCTCATTCTGCTTTACATACTGGGCTCATCCTGGTAAACTTTTTGTGGGATAAACACATTATTACAATTGTTTTTCCTGTTCTTGCTGCTGAAAAGCATTGATCAACCTATAGGCTGCAGGGTTGGTGCTTGCTAACGATTGCTGGGGACTCAGTCAGAACAATGTTGATTGAAAAAGGATTCGTTAAAAATGTGGGGGTTTGTCATTGTTTTGGCCATTACCAAAGAACTAAAAGCTGGCAGCACTGCTCTCAGCTTCAGTGCTTCCCTCAGGAGTGGAGCTCCTCCTGCCAACTCACCTCATGTTTAAATCCTCAGCTTCTTTTTTGTGTGTCTGATGCAGTTAAGGGTCACAACTTGCCCTCAGATGAATCACTGCACAGTCCTTTTTAACCAACATTGTTAAGTTTGACTCGATCCCTTTCTTTTGCCATTTCTCTGTGGGGCAATAGGAATGTAGAGTGGATGATGTAAAGTGAATGTCGATTGCTGTGCACGTAGGGAGCAAATCCTGACTTCTACAAACCAAGCAGGGCTTCTTTGTTTCAAGGTGGCAAACTGTTGTGCTGTGAGTCCTGCCCAGCTTCCTTCCACCCCGAGTGTCTCAGCATAGAAATGCCTGAGGGATGCTGGAATTGCAATGACTGTAAAGCTGGGAAGAAGCTGCGGTACAAGCAGATCGTTTGGGTCAAGCTTGGGAATTACAGGCAAGTTCACCACTTGGGGGTTTTAATGCTGTGAATGTTTTAATGTACTCTGGAATTGCAGGAAATAAAGCAGCTCTGTCGTTGTGATCAAGAACTAGAAATGCAATAATTCATCTGCTTTATGTCAAGCGTGGATGTCACCCTTGAAATGCAATTCGCCTGCTTTTCCAGGCAGTGATGGACATGGGATTGTACTTACCTTTGCTCTGTAGAGTGTGATCATGGTATGGAACACCAGGGGCTGGTTTGGAGCCCAGCTGTCCTTGCTGCTGTTTGCTTTAGTCACCTGCAGCAGTACAGGTGTTTACAGGGGATCCTGGAAACCCACTCTGGGGCCACAGATGCTCTTAAAGGGCTTTTCTAAAATTGGGAGCAAGAACTTTGCTTGTGTTTTGCATGGAGCTTCACAGGTGTTGCCAGAAGGAGCCTTGACCATGTGAGAAAGGAGTTCATTTACTTGTGAAAGGAAAACTGGCTTTTATTTCTCAATCCCATGAGTAAACTGGCAAACTCTCGTTCAGGGAACTTATATTGTTCTTTTCTCTCCTCCTCTGCAGGTGGTGGCCAGCAGAGATCTGCAATCCCAGGTCTGTGCCTCTCAACATACAGGGCCTCAAACATGATATCGGGGACTTCCCAGTATTTTTCTTTGGTTCACATGACTACTATTGGGTACACCAGGGCAGAGTTTTCCCTTATGTTGAAGGAGATAAAAGCTTTGCTGAGGGGCAAACTAGTATTAACAAGACCTTCAAGAAAGGTAAAATCAAACAAAGTTTATAGTGGTTTATGACAAAAATTCCACGTGTTTGTGTCTCCATCACCACTTAACCTGCATGGGAATATTATGTGACTAGTGTTCTGTGTTCACGTGAAATCCAAGCATTGTGTTGATCCCTTGACTGCAGATAAAAATGTGTTTCTTTAAGTGCCTACTCATTGTGTGTCGTTGTGGGCCAGTTCAGTTCTTCCACAAACTGGGGAATGTTAAGATGGAGCTCGGGCTCTGCTGCATGGGATCATTGTTCAGTATCTTGGTACCTGCTGAAAGTACCTGATGATAGAGTCATGATAAACTGCAATAACTCATTTTTAGCTTGTCTTTTTGTTAATACAATTCTATGACTAGCATTAAAAAAAATAAATTTAAATAGATACATGTACATGTTTGTTGGCAGCAGGTGGGGCTAATTGCTTTCTGTTCTGAACTCCCTGCACAGCACTCGAAGAAGCAGCAAAGCGCTTCCAGGAGCTGAAAGCACAAAGAGAAAGCAAAGAGGCATTGGAAATTGAAAGGAATTCAAGGAAACCTCCGCCCTATAAACACATTAAAGTGAGTTGGCTTCTTTCTTTTTGGTTTTTAACCTATGTATGTGTATGAGCAAGTACTGCCCCATCCCTGGAACTGTTCAAGGCCAGGTTGGACAGGGCTTGGAGCAGCCTGGTCTAATGGAAGGTGTTCCTGCTCATGGCAGGAGGTTGCAATTGGATGAGCTTTAATGTCCCTTCCAACCCAAAGCATTCCATGATTCTGTGATTCTGAGTTGTGTACTTAAACCAGTGTTTGCAACAATTGAAGCTTAAAGAAATTCACATAGATCATTTTACTGTTCTTTTCACAAATATTTTGTTCTGTCTTATAGTGCCATTAAAACATAGGAGGAAACAATTACTTTCTTGCCTTCTCATGCCAGTTGTTGACTCTGTGTTCCTTGTGCATTGTCTTCATCCTCTATTCTTCTCCTCCTTCGCTCCCCAGTCCAACAAGGTGATAGGGAAGGTTCAGATCCAGGTGGCTGACCTGTCAGAGATCCCCCGGTGTAACTGCAAGCCTTCAGATGAGAACCCTTGTGGGCTGGAGTCGGAATGCCTGAACAGGATGCTGCAGTACGAGTGCCACCCCCAGGTGTGCCCGGCCGGGGAGCGCTGCCAGAACCAGTGCTTCACCAAGAGGCTCTACCCTGACGCCGAGATCATCAAAACCGAGCGCCGTGGCTGGGGCCTCAGGACCAAAAGGAGCATTAAAAAGGTACACTGACCCAGGGCAAAGGCTGTGTGACAGCCATGGGGGTGGGTCTAGGTGAGAACACTGTGCTCTGTACCTCCAGCGAGTGCACTGTCAGTGTTTTAACCCCTCAGCAAATGCCTGGCTGCACAGAGTGATGCCCAGTGCTCAGTGTTGACACCTTATATTGAGGTCTGTCATGTCGCAGCTCTTTGGAGTTCTCTTAGAACATGCTGTTGGCTTGTAGGACTACTTTTAAACGTGGATTTTAGCCATTAGTTTTATTAAACTTACAATTTTTGAAATCTGTGTTTTGTGAAAATAATTCTTGTAACAGTTCCCGTTCCTGAGGAGTCCATGAATATTGTCACATTGTCCTTTTAAAAAGAAAGCAGGAAAGTTGAAAGGATTTAGAGAACTGATGACTGTCTTGTTAGTGAATGGAAGAACAGGGCTGGGCTCTGCTGCCTTTTATTCTGAGGGGATTTATTGCTTGGACAGCAAGTACCTAGTATATGTTTTCACATTGTGCCTATGAGACCATTAAAGTGTAATGCTTTTTGTGCTGATTAGAGTATTTTTTAATAGGAAATGCTTTTTTCTGTGTTGCTCCCTTTTATCATCATGAGTAGGATGCATGGATTTCTTATTTTTGTTCTCCTTCCCTCTGCAGGGTGAATTTGTGAATGAGTATGTTGGGGAGCTCATTGACGAGGAGGAGTGCCGGCTGCGGATCAAACGTGCACATGAGAACAGCGTCACCAACTTTTATATGTTAACTGTAACCAAGGTGAATATTATGTCTTGTGTGATACAAACTGTCCCTGGTCAGCAGGAAACCTTGTTTCCTTTTTAAAGTACTAAACACATCTTTGTCTCTTTCCTTGAAGGACCGAATAATAGATGCTGGCCCAAAGGGGAACTACTCTCGTTTTATGAACCATAGTTGTAATCCAAACTGTGAAACACAGAAGTGGACGGTGAATGGTGACATTAGAGTTGGACTGTTTGCTCTTTGTGACATTCCTGCAGGTAAAAGGATGGCACTATTTGTCATGTTTACTTCTGTCTTCCAAGGGCCAAGTTCCTCACTTGGGTTTTTTTTCCTTGAAGTTCCTTAATACTAGTGACATGTTTAGAAACTTTGTCATCTATTGGAGTGAAGACAATATTTAGATTCCAGTTTTAGCAGGGGTCTTAGGGGTACAAACACTAATGAAATGTCATTGTCACAGACCTGTTGTTCCTTGGTGTCCATGTGTGTGAATTGGCTTTCTTTGAATTGTAGGAATGGAGTTAACATTCAATTACAATCTGGATTGCCTGGGCAATGGCAGGACTGAGTGTCACTGCGGAGCAGAAAACTGCAGCGGCTTCCTGGGAGTGCGTCCAAAGGTACGTGGATAAACAATGAAGGTTCTCCTCCCAAATCCAGAAATTTGGGGGGGCAAAGAGAGGGTTTTGATTTATTTAACTCTTTAGCCTGTGTAATACTTTCCACCCTTGAAAGTCTCCAAAGGATTTTACAGTGTGCCCTGCAGTGTTGTTGTTTTGGGGGGGAAATTGTTAATTTACCAAACTGTTAATTCAGAAACATCTGGATGGGCACTTCTGGCTTTTAGATCCACTTTTTTGAGTGGATCTAATTTAAGCAGAAGTCATGCAAATAATAACTTAAAGTTGTTTTAATGCCAGGGGTTTGTAAGTGACCATGTGCTGTGATTTTGCCCTTGTTAGACAGCGTTTGCAACGGCAAATGAAGAGAAGGTGAAGAATGCAAAATTAAAGCAGAAGAAACGGAAAATAAAAACAGAACAGAAGCAGATGCATGAAGACAACTGTTTCCAGTGTGGAGATGGGGGAGAGCTGGTCATGTGTGATAAGAAGGACTGTCCCAAAGCGTACCACCTCCTATGCCTTAACCTGACTCAACCACCTTTTGGTAAGAGCAATTGTGTGCCTTTTGTTTGTCTTTTCCTTCCTGCTGCAAGCAAATGTTTGAGATGAAATTCAATGCTCATTTGCATGAAATACAGCATATTTGCTTTTGCATTGCCACTCACTTTTAGCAGTACAGCAGGTGACTGTTCCTAAACAGAACTGATGGGTAGAGGCTTTGTCATACTTTTTAATGTTGTTCTTGTTGCATCTCTTTCTTGGATCCAATTTCCTCCTCTTTCTTTGGTTGGAACACAGGCATCATCTTGGTGTTCCAGGGGTAAACAAATCAACTGACAGTTCAAACATTGGCAAAACCAACAGAATGTTTAAGGCTGAACTAAAGCTTCCTTTGGGGGTACCCTCAGCAGGGCAGTGTCCAGGGCAATGAGAGATGCTCACAGATCAGAAAATGTACAAAACAAACTCCATCTTGCAAGGACATTTGGTGACTTGGTGCCAGAGGGTGTAGTTCTTACTGTTTTAAGCTCTGGTTGTGCATGCAGCAATAATTTGGGCCAAGAGAGACCTAAAAAATGCAAAATAAGTACTGTATGCGGTCAGATTCTTGTAAATGAGAAGTAGCAGACACAGTAAGAGCTGATTTTTCTGAACTTTGTATTCACCTGAGCAATTCCAACATGGAGTGAAGGTTAAAGACCAGTGCTGTCCCTCAAATGCACTAATTCCAGCTCCCTGTTTTTCTCTCCTCACATCCTCAGGAAAGTGGGAATGTCCGTGGCATCAGTGCGACGTCTGTAGCAATCCTGCCGTTTCCTTCTGTGAGTTTTGCCCCCATTCCTTCTGTAAGGATCACGAGAAGGGAGCCCTGGTGCCGTCGGCGCTGGACGGCCGCCTCTGCTGCTCCGCACACGACCCCAAATCTCCTGTGGCCCCCGAGTACTGGAGCAAGATCAAGTGCAAATTGGAAGCACAGAATGCTGTGGAAGAGGCAAAGGAGTGAATTTGGTTAAAGACAAATGCGGGAGGGGAGAAGAGGGGCAACAGGCGACGAACTCGGAGAGACTGTGATGCCACACTCAGTCTTTGTCCTCGGAGCTGTCGCGTGTGAGCTGGAACGGGACCATTGACCTGAGCGAGCAGAACCAGGCAGTGGTGTTTGGTTTTTATTGTTTGGTCTTTCTTTTACCCTTGAATGTGCTACAGCAGCTCTTACTTTTGGAAACCAGGAACGTCTTGGCCTTCGAAGAAAACCGTAGACCTTTTGACAGTGAAAAGAATATTCTGTTTAAAATAATGTTCTTTGAGTGTAGAAAGCAAAGCATAGCAACATATTTATTTATTTAATTTTGCAAGGGTGTTGAAGATCTGGCTTTGATCAGTCAACGTGTCTTTAAAAACAAAACAGCGAAGCCAACGTAACTTTTGTGTCTAGTTTATGGAAAGAGCAAAGCCTCCCCCTCTCTGTAACGCTGAGATGCCAAACAGACAGGTGTGGGTGTCAGACCAGGTGACTCTGAAATGCCTCTGTTCCAGTACTTATTGTTAAAGGCATTGGAGAAGGTAGGTTGTCTCTCGTGTTAACTTACAAATATTATTGCGATGCTTTTCCTGGCAGAAATGTGTCACTTCTTGGAGGTGCTCATAACAGGAGGTCTGGCAGTGTTAAAGGAGGGAAGAGGTGGTGGTTCCTTGCTCCAGAGCTGTAATGGGTGTTTGCAGATAGGTGAAAATTCAGAGTTTATTGTACAGTGGTCATTTCTTTATCCTGCCCAAGTTGGAAACCCTTCCCAGGCAGGAGAAGCTCCCAGTTTTGGGCAGAGCTGAAGTCAATCCTGCTGGTGGGTTAGTCATCTGCCACGTCTCTGCTGGTTTGGTGGCAGGTACTGAGTGTGATTTTTTCACTGCTGCCTTCTCAGGCACCCCGTGGCTTCAGGGAAGACTTGGGCACCTAAGGAACTCAACCCATGTGCATATTGGTTTTGATTGAACATTTAGTTTTGGTTTTTTATTTTTTTTGCTGAGAGAGATCTTCTAACTTTAATCTTCGTTGTTAATGGATCTGAGGAACATCTCAGCACTTCCTTGATGAACAGGGTATTTTGTGTCTGGGTAAAGGGCCATATCCCAGCAGCCAGCTGGAGCCTCAGAAGATGGTTCTCTCTTGGATTTCCTCTGTTAATCAGAGAGACAGACTTCTTCAGTGAGGCTTTGGAAGTGGCTTAGGTCGGCTCCTGCTCCAGATTTTCTTTAGAAAACCTATTTTGCTCCATTTGTTTATGTAAAGAGCCATTGGTGTCCCCAGGCTGGAGTTAATTTTGGTGACCCTCCTCCCCCAGCCCACAATCTTACCGCACACTGTGTGTCCCCCCTGCCCTGGTACAGCGAGTACTTCTGACTTGTGTACTGATAGTAGCTACTCCCTGCCAGCCTTTGCTCATGGGTATTGAAAATAATCAAGTATTGCTGGCATCTGGCTGAATTCAGCCTTGGAATTAAGAACCTTGTCTCTGGAAAACTGTTTACACAAACCCATGGGAACACGGAGAATTCTCAGATAAAGGAAATAGGCTGAAAAAGTCCGTGTGGGATTTAGAACGTGTCTTGCCTCTGCCTGATGTCCTTCCTATCCTCAAATTTGTGTGCAGGAGGAAAAAGTTTTCTGTGTGTGCAATTGTAGAATGACAGGATACACTACAGTCCCTGAGGAGCTGCTGTGATGGGGACTCCGCTCTGAGCACCTGCCCACGCCCTCCCTTGGGAAGGCAGAACCTGCAGGTGTCTGGGACAATCCTGGGACAGCAGCTCTTGGGATCTCTAAAGCACTTCATGCCATGGGCTGTGCTCTGGTGAGGGTCTGACACTAACCCTGCTGGAAAGCAGTGCTGGATTTTGGTATTTTTTTACAATAAGGATTTTATTTTTCTGAACATTTTGTGTGAGAAATGTCTCTTTTTAAGCTCTTACTGAGGGTGTTTAACCTTCTCAGAAATTCCAAACACAGCTCTTGCTATAGCATTTGTAGGGCCTGAGGTGTTCACTTTATATTATTTATTAGGCTTGATAATGTTCGGTGATTTTTCTCCTGGAAAATCAGAGGGTTCTGATGTTGCAGGTATCAGCTGATATATATATATATATTCTATATAAAATGTATATTATATATATCAGATACACTGTTGACATTGTGCTGCCATGTGAGCTCATCAACCTGCTCAGTTCATTCCCTGTCCGTGGTGACTTGCTGAGCAGAGGGAAGTGGTGTGGCAGCACCAGGACACTTCAGGAGTGTTGGACAGGACCATCATTGCCCGCCTTGGCCGTGCTGTGGAGCTGTGCTGGAGCACTGAGAGTCACAGGACATGGGAGGGTCACAGAAGGCTTAAAAATTGTCACTGAGGCTGCTGCTCCTCCTGTGCCATCCCACTCCATGTCTTGGTTTACTTTGTGTTCCAGCTTCTTACAGGTGCTTCTTTTTTCCACTGAAAAAAAAATATTAATAACAGCCAACAGCTGGGCTTGGACTCAGAAGGGAAAACAGGAGATGGTTTGTGAGGTTGTGCAGTTTGTGAACAAAACACTGAACTGAAGAGAAGGTGAATCTTTCAAAAGGCTTTAACACTGTGAGATGAGAAAATGCCAATTCAGAGTATCTTGGTGACTGGAGGGGCTGTTCTGAGTGCCAGATTCTGATGTTAAAATGCACATTTTAACCATGTCTTTGCAGACTGAGTAACCAGAGTGCTATTCCTTAGTGCAATTCCTTTGTAAGGGAAAGATTGCACAGCTGTTCTGATGAATTGGCTTCAGCAGAGGGGGAGGCAGCTGCTGAATTAATTTGTCTGGGCTTCAAAATAAGGAATCTTGGATAGTTTGATCCTTCCATGCTGAGTCCTGGAGGAAATCCACAAAACTGGTGATTTTGGTGGAGAACTGCAATGTGCTGTTCCAGCCTGTTGGTTGTTCCTTCATGGGAGCACGCTGACACACTTTTCTCTTAGTTTTGTGTTGAATTTTTGGGGTGGTCCCACACTTCTGGTGACCCCCACCCTCCAGCTCTGCCACCTGGGCAGTGCCTGAGCTGCTCTGCCCAGGTAATGGAGTTTGTGGTTTACTGTAGCTTTTCCTCTGCAGCTGCACCTGAGCACAGCACAGACATCCTGCAGCCCTGGGCCAGATGAGTCTAGAAGGTGTAATTCCAAGATTTTGTGATTCCAGTGGTGCAGGGGCTGGTTCCACCATTCCTGAACACACGGTGCAAGCATTAGCTGTTGTGGCTGTCAGATTATCGTATAGACTTTTCCTGTCTATAGACTGATGAAGGCATTTGCAGCTCAGGAAGGCAATTTTGTGGGCAAATCACCTTCTCTGGTCACCACATGGTCTTGGAGAATCTGTTCAAATGAAGTAATAGGGCTGGAATGTGGATTTTTTGGCCTTTCTTCTGAAAAAACCCCAACTTCTTGTATCTTAATTTCAGGATAGAATGGGAAAGACACCATTACTAGACATAATTATCAATGAGCATAAAATCTGTATATATTGAAACTTTACAGAATTATGTGGGCGGGGAGGGGGGGAGGGTGGGATGGGGGTGTCTGACGCTGGTACGGAGAAGTCACTTTAACATGGAAACCTCTGCCTCATCGAATTCAGGGTTTAATGTACTTGAAGCTCTGCGGTTCCTTTTACAGCTTTTTTTATTTATACATAATTTTTTGTATAACTGCATTGAAAATGTCCTTGACTTCCCCCAAGTTCCTTCCTGCTCCCACTGTGCAGTGGATCCATGGCAAATGGGAGGGTTTGGAAGCTGTCTCAGAGGTGTGTGTTCACCAGGTGTTGCGTGGGAGACGGCGACCTTGGGGCGATGCTGTCCCTTAGCTTCCCATTCCCATCAGCTTTCCCCACCATTTCTCTTTGTGTAGCAAAAACATTTGCACTTACAATACACTCCTACACGCTGGATGTATTCCCGGTGTTGTTCTGAGGAAAAAAAAGTAAAAAAGAAAAAAAAAAAGAAAAGCTGTTCCCTATGATACTGTATTCCTGAGTGAGCAGCTCAGGTCTGTGTTCCCCTGGGAAGGGTCTCGTCGTTCTGGAGTGGGAGGTGGGGAGCTGGATCTGTGCTTTGTGTAGGGGATTTCTGTGATTAATGTGAATCAAAAAGGGAAAACACATACGAATTTGCCAAAGCCATTCACCACTCCCTGTTCCCTGGGGCTGTGCCCTCCCCGTGCCACCGCCAGCTCTGGGGGGGCAGGCGGCTGAGTGGGGTCCCCTCCAGAGATCCCAACTGAGTGGGGATCCCTCGGAGTCCCCACTGAGCAGTTCTCACTCGCATTTGGGACATAACCAGACTGGATGAACCCCCATGTTCCATATTCCCAGGTGGAGCTGTACCTCTATCTGTGTCACTTTTCCAATGAGCTGCTGGCATTGCCACAGCCCCCGTGGTGATCACGTCCCGTTTGAGCCAAGGGGTCGGGGGGATTTGCATTTGGGGTGCTGTGAGGACCCCAACCCGTTTGTCTCCACGCGAGTGATGTTGCACAACACAGATCCCCGCGGATCCGCCTCCATCCCCACGTGCTCTGTAAGATGGACCTTTGTAGAGTTGTTATTTCTGTAGACTTTGTTTATCTGTAACAAACTTTGTAGATTCTGTGAAATGTTATTTTAACGAAATCACTCGAGTCTTTAATAGCAAAGCATCGATATTCACCGAAGTCGGTATCGAGGAGTTTTTGGACGCTGATGCAGCCCTGACACTAACAAAGAGTGTCTGATTCCACGGGGCATTACTGTATCATGACTTGATGTTGCCACATAGACTTTGAGATATCCGATATTTTGGGGGGGTTGTGTTGGCCTCTGTCCTCTTGCATAGTGTGAAGCCTGTAAAGCTGGTTCCCTGTACATAGATAGCTCCTGTCCTCTAGGTAGAGCGTATCGAGACTTGCCTGTAATATTTTAGCTTCTTACTGACTGTGTGTGATGGTAGAACATATAATTTTTGTACATTCTATTTACTGAGATGTTGCCTTTTTTTTTATTTTATTTTATTTTACAAGTACTCTGGAATTCAGATGTGGTTTTTTGGTTTGTTTTGGGTTTTTTTTGTGGGGGGGTTTGTTTTGGTTTTCTTTTTTGGAGTTTTGTTTTGGTTATTTTTTTTTATTTTTTTTTCCGCGAGGATTCCTTCGGAAAGGTTTTTAATGACATTCCACTGATCTGAAATTTTTTGCTTGAGGTTGACTTCAATAAATCGTTCTGAATGTTCCAACGATGAGATGACTCAGTTCCGTCTCGCGGTGGCTTGGGGAAGGGGGGATGTTGGATAACGGGACTCCGGGGTCCCTCCTCCGGGAAGGGAGCGGAGGATGCGCTCGCTCCGCCCCGGAGGCGGTGGCTCCTCGGGCAGGCAGTGGCCATGCGGCGAGCCGAGCTGGTGGCCGAGACCGCTCTGCGGGCCCTGCTCCTCGCCACCTTCGGGTGAGTGCGGGACCCCCGCCCCGGCCCTCCCCGTGCTGTCCCCGCAGCTCATTTGCCTCGTCTCGTTCCAGGATCATGGAGTTCCTGCCGCCGTTCCAGCGCGTGGTGCAGCCGGAGGAGATGTGGCTCTATAAAAACCCCTACGTTGAGGTGGACCGCGTTCCCACAGCGCTCATGTTTGTAAGTTTGCGGGGTGGTTTGGGTTGGAAGGGGCCGTAAGGATCACCTTGTCCCCTCCCACTATGGGGGATGCCGCCCTTCCACCAGAGGAGGTTTGTCCAAGCCCCACCCAACCTGGCTGTGAACAATTCCAGGGATGGGGCAGCCACAGCTTCTCTGGGCAGCCGGTGTCAGTGTTTCCTGATTTTACTTTTGGTTTTTTTCTGACTATAAACTCTGCCTTTAAAGCAAAGCTGCTGGCCAAAGTCTCGTACTGCAATACCTGCAGATCCTAATGCACATTGCTGAAAGGGTGTGATATTGTATCTATGGGGATAAATCCCTGAAGGGAGGGGTTGAAAGGATGGAGCCAGGCTCTGCTCTGTGGAGGAGGAGGCACAAACTGAAACACGAGAATTTCCACCTGAACACAAGAAAGAACTTTCCTGAGTGGGTGACTGAGCACTGACACAGGCTGCCCAGAGAGGGAGGTGTCTCCATCCCTAAAGACACTCAAAATCCATCTGGACACAATCCTGAGTGACATTCTCCGAGGATGCTGAGCAGGGGGGTTGGACTGGATGGCCCCCACTGGTACCTTTCAGCCCATCCTGTGAGAATAGTACAGACTAGATAGGCTTCCAGTAACTTTTGTTGTGTTTGGGATTTGAAGTTTATAAACTAATGGGGACTTTGCACTGTTGTCCATAATCTGTTCCACGTCCAGATTACCAGGAGGACAAAGATAGCATAGCTTCTGCTTATCAAGGAATGGTTTCCTTGCAAGCAGCTATTTTTAGCAGAGTTGTATTATCATTTTATTGTGAAATACCTTCCTGAGTGCTCCAGGCTCTGCGTAGGACTTCCAGGACACAGCAGTGTGTCAGAGGGCTGGGCTCTCTCTGAAGCAGGTGTGAGGTGAGGGACTGTGGCTCCTGGGTTGGGCAAGCCCCTGCTTTCCTGGCAAATGGCACTTGGGATTTTCTGCAAGAGGTGGGCACTAAACATTAAGGACAAAACCTTGTGGTAGCGTTTGGAATTGGTGGTGTAAAGCACATGTGCCAGAAATCAGGTGGGAGCAGACTCCTTGGGAGCCTGGCAGCCCCGCTGTGGGTATCCCAGGGTGAAATCCCCCAGTGCACTCACAGCTGAGATGGGAATGATGATAACTGAATCAGCAGTTCCTGTGGTTTTGCTGACAGAGCGTGAGTGCTGCTGACAGGGTGCAAATGCTGGGGCTTGCAGGGAGGGGAGAGTTGAGGTGCTGTGGCTGGGGACACCCCCAGTAACCAGCCAGAGCAGTGCTCCCGGCCAGAAGAGCTGTCTGAGAGCCCGAGGATATAGCTGAGTTGATCAGGGCCTGCTGCAAATCCAGCTGGGATGGGTTTGTTCTCATGATGGGTTTGTTCTCATGGAGGTGCTGTTTGGAGAGGACAGTTGCTGCTCGGCTTTGGGGAAGGGAAGTGTACAGACAGTCTTCTTGAGGAACTGCTATTGTGTTCCGCTGAGAGATTAAATCTGTTTCACTGGCACCTAAAAATCTTCTTGTTTTGTGCAGTTCATTGCGTTTCTGTCTCCCTTGCTGCTCATCTTGCTGGCGAGGCTGTTCATGAGCGCCGACCGCGAGGACACGCAGGAAGCCTGCCTTGGTGAGCTCCTCCTTGTCCCAGAGGGTGGCAGTTTCAGCCTTGCCAGTGCCTGAATATGCCTGGAAGCTGCACTTTCAGGTGTGGATGATGCTGACATGACCCCTCTGCTCTCTCACTCAGCTGCCAGCCTTGCTCTCGCCCTGAATGGGCTTTTTACAAACGCCCTGAAGCTCGTCGTGGGGAGGTGAGAGACTCGCTGTTTCCCAGCAATGTGGTGAGGGGAGGGCAGGTGAGGCAGAGCTGCAAGAGCCAGAGCAGGGCTGGAAGCTGAATGGGACATGCTCAGCCCGGAAAGGATGTGGGTTTTTTCTATCTGTAAAGACAATTCAGTATTAGAACAAACACTGGTGGGGGACCTGCTGTTTCCAGCCATCACTCAGGTGGGCTCATTCAGGCCCATGCCAGGCAGGATTGATTGGCATGGGGAGTGGATGTGGGTGCTCTGTGGGTGCCCACACCAATGGCTGTGTGCTTTGTGGTTCACTTCTCTGCCCCAGGCCACGGCCTGACTTCTTCTACCGCTGCTTCCCCGACGGCCGAGCCAATGCAGAGCTGGTGTGCACAGGCGACTCCCGCAGAGTGACCGAGGGGCGCAAAAGCTTCGCATGCGGACACGCTTCCTGTGAGTTTCCCACACCCCATTCCTGCTACAGCCCTGGGCAGCGAGCTTGGGGAGCAGGACCCCTGGGGACACCAGCTCGGGTTTGTTTTGGTTGTGTTTGTTGACCTCGTCAGCGGCCTCAAGTTTCCCTCTGCAAAGTGATGTGGTGACAAATGTGGTCAGAAGCTGTCTATAGCCCTGGGTAGCAGCTTCTGTGATCCATCACTCCCATTCTGGTGCTTCCCTTAGGTCACAGGGGCAGGAGAGGCTCCCCTTGCAGCCCTTCCTCCACAGCAGGAGAGGGTGAGGGTCTGGCTGAGAGACCTTGGCAGTGCCTGGAGCTGTTTTGAACTGATGCTCTTCTGTTCTTTTCCAGTTGCATTTGCTGGTCTCGCCTTCTCTGCCTTCTACCTTGCGGGGAAGCTGCACAGCTTCACTCCAGGCCGGGGGGGCCGGGCCCTGCGCCTCTCTGCCTTCCTCCTCCCACTCTTCCTCGCCACCCTCATCGCTGTGTCCCGCACCTGTGACTACAAGCACCACTGGCAAGGTGGGTCAGTGTCTGCCTGCACACCTGGTTGGACGGGTGGGGCTGTGGTGCCAGAGCTGTTCAGAGCCCACAGCAGCAACCTGGAGTTCTGCTTGCTCCTCTGGTGGTAATTCTGGTGCCTCCTGTAGGGTGCTGATGCCTTTCTCTTGTGTTTTTGAAATATATACAAGCCAAGGGGGCAGGCTGCAGAACCAGCTAAAAAGCTGCTGCTGGAGAATTCCATCTGCAGGGAGGCTTAGGAGGGTGAAGGGGCATTAATTCTCTGCTCTTGCCCACAGATGTGTTGGTTGGCTCCATCATGGGCTTGGTGCTTGCATACCTGTGCTACAGGCAGTACTACCCTCCCCTGACAGACTCCATGTGCCACAAACCATCTCTGTCCAAGAACAAACCGCTGCCGGTGCATGAGGACAAGCCTCCAGCTCCCAGCTTCCACCTGGACATATAGTGACGGGCTCTGTCCTGCTGATCCCTGGATGCCAGGGCAGGGCAAGGCTTTGGGGAGGCTGGTCAGAAGTGGTTCCAATGAGGATAAACCCCCAGGCAGGTGTTCCCTGCAGTGCTGGTGAGTTTCCTGCCCAGGGGCTTGTGTTGATTCATTCAGTCGAGTTTTATAGGCATCCTCCACTTTGGGCCTGCTGTGAAGCAAGGGGAGCACTTGGAGTGCCACCTTGCAGGATGACAATCCAGGTATGAAGGTCCTGAAGCAAGAACTGGGAAAATCTGACAATCCAGTGTACCCAGTCTGGTGGGAGTCCTTGTGTCCAGTCCAGGAAGCACCATTGGTCCCCTCCCTGCATTCCAGCTGAGCTGTCACAGCCCTTCTCCTGGGAAATGAAGTACAGGACCTGCCCGCCTTAAATTTTTTCCAATTTGCCAAATAAATGAGTTTAGTTTTTTTAATGAGCTGTGGTACCAAAACGTTACTTCAAGGCCTGGGTTGTCAGTGTATAAGCCATTTCCTCTGGTGTCTGCAGGGGTTGCTGGTGGGTGCTCATTTTGTATCTCTTTCCTTGTGGCTTTAATATGGTTGTAAGGAGATGACAGCAGAAAATGAAATGAAACAGCATAGGTGAGGCAGATGAGTCAGTAATGAAACACCGCCCCATCAGCTGCAGTTTAGGCCCTCTATGACCTTGAAGCTCCAACAGAATTACAAAAATAGCTTTCCTTTTCCCTAAAACTGCACAGGTGAATTCTCAGCCCCTCCCTCTCCCCCCAGACATGCACATACCACAGTCATCTACTTATTTATTTTGGCTTTTACTGGAAAAGACATTAAATAACATTTAAAATGTATTTAACTTTTTTCTTTCTTTTTTTTAACAAAGTGCATAACTTAAAAAGCTGATCATTAGTGTCCCATGTTAAGACTGTTCCTTTTCCTACTCCCGTAGGAGACTTTAGCCAGCAGTAGTTCAGGTGCTGACCAAGCAGCTCGGCTGTTCCTGCAGTCAGGTGAAGAACAGCTTCTGTTCCTTGGGAGGGGAGGATGGATGGAGGCTGCAAACAAAACCCTTCCAGTAGTGCAAATAACGGACAGTGGAGGAAAAACAAACCAACAGGCTGTGGGGAAAAAGGCTCCTTACCCCATGCAGGGCAAAAGTCAGCGGGAGGGAAAGTGGTTTGGCTGTTCTAAAGGCTGCACAGCAACACCTCACTCACACAGCACTGGAGCCCCAGCCCAGGCACTGAGCCAGCCTGGGGGGTTTGGTGGCCACAGAGGGACCACAGGGGCTCTCTGGCCCTGTCCCCCTCAGAGCAGAGCTCCAAGGCAGCTGCAGACTGAGCTGCCTGCAGAGCTGGTGTGTCATTCCTGCCGCATCCAGACCATGCAGATCTGGGCTCTGACTTTGCTGGCTGTATTTTGTACATTTAAAGCTAAAAACAACAACTGGAGCATGGTGGGTGCCAGATCCCTGTTGCCACCTCACAGCCCCCAGGATGGCAGCGCTGCTCCATGTCCCTGCAGGGCACTGAGGTCTGGTTGGCCAGGCCTCCAAACTGCCAGGACACTGCCCAGGAGCAGCTGCTGTGGCCCAGCCTGGCTGGAGTTTGATGTGGAGCTGAAGCTTCCCTCTGGTACAGCTGGGCACTGGCTTGGTGAGTTGCTGGGGGGAGGCCCCTGGTTTGCCAGCGTGGGCTGGGTGAGGATGGTGGGACGTCACTACCAACACAGCACAGCAGGCAGGAGCACGAACATGCCGCTCGCACGAGGTGGTTTATGGGGCACCTGCACCCTGCCCTGCACGGCCCAGGGGTGCACAAACATGCAGCAGCAGTACAGATGAGGGTGGCTGGTGAACAGATCCTGCTGGCTCAGCAGCAGCCTGTGCCCTGGGCTTTGCCTCCTGGTCCTGCAGTCCTGGTGCCGGGTGCTCTGTGTTAGCAGTCAGCACTCTCCCTCGCTCCAGGGCTGCTGCAGCTCTCTCTGGGCTGCGTGTTTAAGGCTTTTTCTCCTCAAGGTCCCAGGCTGTGAGTGTCCTCACTGAGCCAGGAGCAGGGTCAGGCCCTGGGTGGGTTCTGAGCCTGGACAGCTCATCTGCTGCAGTGCTGGAGGAGCTGGTGTGGGGACTCACAGAGTGGAGGGTTAAAAGTACACGTTGCCACAGGGAGTCACCATGCAGGTTCTGTGTGTGTTCAAGCAGAAGTGTTTCCCCTTGATAGTTTTTCCCCCCGCCCCTACCCAAAATGGAGGAAAATCCATCCTTATCTCCAGGTAGCAGCAAGTACTTGGGAAGCAGCATGCAGGACACGACAGCAGAGGAGAGAGGAAGGCAGAGAAGAGATCTGGACTTTCCTGGTGAGTACTCAGTGGAACTGGATCTAAGAAAGCAAAGGGATAACACAGAAATGGCTGCAAGTGAGGCAGCCAGAATCTGCCCAGCACAGTTTCACAAACCCTCCTTGGTTCTCTCTTCACGGCTGATGGTGGTCGTGTGCAAGGAAGAGGAAAGATGCCAAAGGTGCTGACAAGGCCAAATTAAAAATCTGACATAAGCTGTCTGCCTTAGATAAAGGACATTGTTCCCTCAAACAAACCAGATCTCCTCAGACGTCCTAGGAAACCAGGAAAGGGTTTAGGCAAAGGTGACTTACAGCCAGAACAGCACAGGTTGGTCACTGGCTTCCTGGCAAAGGTTGATCCAGTGTGATGCCTTGTGTTTGGTAGATCTCCTTCAGAACCAGCAGAACAGTGTCCTCTGACTCCCTAGAGAAAAAGGACATGGGGATTAGAGGGGGGATGCTTCCCTGCACTCTGTCAGGACACGTGTGATGGTTCTGGGGAGATGTGGTCCTCTGCAGATGCAGCACGAGGCAAGGAGAGCCACACTGATCTCCTTCTGTCCCTGCCCACCCTCTGTGTCACAGGCAGGAAGGAGAAGGTCTTGTTCCCTCAGTTAAGGCTTTCCTTACTACATTGGCTTTGAAACTGATGCCATTCTGCTTCATCACATGTGAATTTGAAGCTCTGACAATCACACAAACACTTACCAATAGCAGAGATGCCCTTGGAGTGCAAACAAATACTCATTGAAGCTCTCTATTGGCTTCTCCTGCAGCACGTAGTCAATGCGGTTCCCTCCATTCAGCCTCCCCACGTTAATGAGGGGGGCCTCTTCCTTCACTGCTGCAGGGGGCTCCTCTGGCTTTGTGTCTGCAGGAATGAGGAGCAGCGTGGTTCAGCCATGGGGCACCAGCAGCAAGCAGGGCTGTGCCCTCCCTTTGCCCCCCAGGGGAGAGGCAGCGGAAGAGCTTGGAAATGGTAGTACAAGAGATATCCAGAGGAAGGAGCTTCCGAGGCTGCATCCCTGGCTTCCCTCTGCCCTGTGCACCCCCCACCACTGACCTGGCTGCTTCTCCGTGCCAGTCTCTGTCTCTGCTTCAGCATCAGCGCTCCCAGCCTCCAGAGCCAGCACTGGGGCACGGGTGAAGGACTGCCAGGCCACCCGCAGCGACCCCAGCAAGTTGTTCTTCAGGTCCACGCTCATCCGTGTCAGCCCTTCCTTCAGCTCTGCAAGGCAGGAGGGGAGGGTGGGTGTGGGGCTGGGGGCTGCAGCAGCCCTGGAGCCGGGGGACAGGGGCTGTGTGTGCCGTACCGAGGTGCATCCTCTTCCTGCCCTTGTGGTGGGGCAGCAGCATGGGCTCAAACTCCAGGTCTGGGACGATCATGGGCTCGATCCGATAGGCCACGGGGTCAAACTGCACAGAGGAGAGGAGGGACAGTCACCAGGGCTCGTGCTCTACGTGTCTCACGCAGGACAGCTCTGGTTCTTTTACCTACAGGGTGGAAGATGTTGAAAAAGCCTTTGCAGGTGGGCAGGCTGTAGTTTGGGTCGATCCGCTTCACTCCTCGCACCGTGAGAAACATCCCGATGGGAGACCCGAAGGCAAAGAAGATGGTGGGTTTGTAGTTCAGCTGGGGGTAGTTTGCTGAGACCTGGGAAAGAGGGAGGTTTGGATTTGTTCCTGAGACAAGCTCTGTGCTGGTGTTATGAGGGCCTCGTGGGTGCAGTCAGAGCTCAGTTTTCACCTGTCCTAAGCCAACATCCCTGTACTGGCAATTCCTGACATCCTCTGTGCTCTCCAGGGACTCCGGCTCGGCTCTGCACTCCCTACTGTGCCTGGGAGCTGCTGAACTCTGATCCTGCAGCAACACAAATGGGACCTTGTATGAGAGGGATGGGGTGTGATGGGATGAGCACAAGCTGTGGAGAAAACAAACCTGTGTGTCTGCCTTGGAGCTGATGTAATGGAGTATCTTCATT
Organism: Margarornis squamiger; assembly: GCA_035222235.1. Classification (NCBI taxonomy): domain Eukaryota; kingdom Metazoa; phylum Chordata; class Aves; order Passeriformes; family Furnariidae; genus Margarornis; species Margarornis squamiger. The sequence continues at coordinate 2,316,499 of JAWWTY010000055.1, forward strand.
CTTGGTCCTAAGGGAATTCCCATTTCTTTAAGGTTTTCCTCTGTGCACAAGAACTGGAGAATAAGCAAGGCAGGTGTTAGTCCAGGAGCAGGTGTGGCATCTGTTCTCTGGGATTCTGTTTCTCCTCAGAGGCTTTTCATGTGTGAGTGACTCTACCAGAAGATGTGCAGTGGTGGGATGATGGGGAAGAAAAGCAAAGAAGAGCCACAAGAGCCAGTAAAACAGGGGAGCTCCTCACCAATGCTTGCCTGTCCATTTTCTCCTTCTCAAAAACGTCACAATACTCAGACAGCTCCAGCTTCTTCAGAATTTCTTTTACTTCCTCAATACCCCGATTGCTTGAGGTTGTCCTGGACCCCTGTGAACAGATCCATCAGGGATCATGCTTTTTGATCACTAATTTGCCCTTTGGGATCTCTCTCCCAGAGGGGTCAGTGACTCCCTGGGTCCAAGCACCACTGTAGAGCCCAGCCCTGACCTGTGCACTGTGCTCATCCTCCTCGGGCTCAGCCTTCTGGTTCGTCAGGAGATCAAACAAAATGAGTGACCCTAGAAATAGGTGTGGGAAATGCATCAGCATCATGGCAGGGAAGAGCCCGAGCCAGCTCCTTTCTGGGATGGAAGAGCAGCACTCCGGGCTTTTTATACAGGCAGACAGTGACAGGACAAGGGGCAATGGCTTTAAACTGACACAGGACAGGTTAGATTAGATGTTGGGAAGAAATTCTTTACTCAGTGGTGAGGAACTGGTACAGGCAGCCTAGAGAAGCTGTGGTTGCCCCATTCCTGGAAGTGTCCAAGGCCAGGTTGGACAGGGCTTGGAGCAACCTAGTCTAGTGGAAGGTGTTCCTGCCCATGGCAGGGGTGTTGGAATGAGAAGATCTTTACGGTCCCTTCCACCCCAAGCCATTCTATGATTCTACTCTCCCTCCTCCCCTGGCACGGGGATGCTCATGGGACCTGCGGGTGAGCCCTTACCCAGGCTGTGCCCAGCGATGGAAACCCCTCCCTTGAAGAGCGGGTTCCTCTGCATGAAGAGCCGGTGCAGGCGGTTCATCTCCGAGGCCACTGTGTCCACGATGGTCTGGCAGTAGGTGGAGCTGTTGTAGAAGAACACGTCCAGGATGGTGTCGTTGATGAAGTGACGCAGGCGGTTGATGCTGGGCAGCGTGATCCGCTCCAGGTCACTGCAGGGGAAAGGGGAGAGGGGGTTGCAGCTAAGGAAGCCAGGGAACCCCACCACGCTTCTAAAGCAAAGTGTAAGTTGAGAGCAGGGTTGACACCGTCTCCAAGGACGTGTGTTGTAATCCAGACCCTCGGCACATGCTGAGACCAAAGGCAGAGCACAGCTTGTGCTCCTACATTCCAAGAATAAAGAACCTGTCCTTTCTTCCCCAGGAGCCTGGCCTGCTCTCTCCCTTCCTGGGACACTGCAGAGCAATGCTTGAGTGCAGAAACTGGGTACTTAGTTCCCAGAGGCCTTTAGAATGTGTGGATGTCCAGAGTTCCTCCTGATATCAGCCAGGTAAAGGCAGAAGCCTTTGCTCTCTGGATGCTGATCAGAGCAGGCACCTGCTGTGTGCTGCAGAACAGCTGTGGGAAGGGGTCTGGGGGTCTTTGTGTATGCTGCTCACCCCTAAACACTCAAAGCTTTCCCTTTCCTATTCCAACAGAAAAAGCAAGAGTTTCCAGGGGAGAGGAGGCTGCCTGTGCACTCTGCCATCCCCACGGACACCGGCCCTGGGAGAGGTGGCTGTGGGACACTTACACGTCCACGCCGGTGGAGTGGAGGGAGCTGTGCCAGTTCACAGGCAGGAACTCCACGCGGCCAATCTGCTGCTGCTCCTGGGCCTTCCTGAAGTGTGCTTGCAGCATGCTCAGGGAGACGTTCCTGAAGTCATTCACTGGGAAAGAGGTGAACTCTCAGAGATCCACAGCTCCAGGGCCAGCCCGTGGCACCAACAAACACTTAATACGATAAAAGATCATTACGGGGAAATCCCACCAGGGTCTTTAATCTGCTGCTGCTCCCCTAAGTCCCTGAGTCCTTAACTAGAGCTGCTCCATGTCCTGCCATGTGTGTTTACTGGATTTCACTGTCCCAGCTGTACCTCCTTCACATGGGCAAAGCCCAGCAGTCAGGATAAAGTACCTTTAGATACATAAAAAAATAACCCTGTTGTGAAGATGCCTATGCAGGAGGTGAACTTGAAATGACTCAGTTCTGAGGCAGAAAAGCTGATTTCCCTCATTTCAAATGTTCGGCAGCCTTGAAATAGTTTCATCAGATGGACACACAGAAGAACAGGCTGTGTTTATAGGAAATGCTGTGAAACATCTCAGCTACCCTGATTTCTACAAGTTAAATCTCACTGGGCTTCCAGGCAGGTTGAGGGATCACCTGTCCTACAGCACTGAACAACTCTCAGAAACAGACCAGAGCAGAGGAACTCGGGTCAGTGCCCTGTCTCCCACACTGATCCACAGTGTGTGGATTCAGAGCAGTGTGTAACACCAGCAATACCTCTCACAACTCCTAACTCCAGGCACCTGCAGGTCAGGGATTTACTGAGCCAGAAACAGCATCCTTGCTTTAGGTCCCAAATCACTCCAGAGGATGGGATGCTGCTGCCTGTGGGACCTCACCCAGTGAGGGTAACCTGCAGCAATGGACTGAGCAGGTCACTAATTAGTTTAGCAGGTTTAGACAGGTACTTAGAAAATCTTTATATGATTTGGGAAACTCACTATTTGGAGCAGCAGCAGAACACTGATGAACAGTGGTTACCCAAACCTTTCCAGAAAGTGGGATCTGGTGGGTTAGTGAACGTTCCATTCACACTGCCCACAGTCAGCAGGTCTGACCGTGCAGCCTGCAAACATGTTGGGATGGTCTGATGCACCCTGACAGCGTTCCCCGTTGTCCAGCATGAGGTTTCCCCTGGCTCAGCTAAAAGCAGCATGCGGGAAGAGACCCAGACCAGGTTCCCTCCTGCCCACACCTACCGCACTGCACGATGCTCCGGAATCTGATGTCGCAGGCTGGGCCGATCCCGTGCACCACGAAAACCAGGTGGTCGATCTGCAGGGGCTCTCCTGAGGAGGGGAGGGGAGCTCAGGGCACAGGTGCAGTGGCTCGTCCCCCTTCTGTCACCACTCTGGTGAGAGTGGATGCTCCTGGCAGTTCACCCCCACCCATGGGGCGCATTCAGCACAGGGAAGGGCAGGACCAGGAGGTCTCAGTCCAGCTGCCCAGTACCCAGCCCTCTCCAATGAGCCACCTGGAGCTGCACCTCCCAGGTAGGCCCAAGGTGGAGTTAGGACTTGTTCTCTACTTCCCACTCACCTTAGTTTGCATGCATGCTTTCCTGAGGGCAGGCACGCATGGGTAATGCAGGGGTTAGACAGGAGTAACTGCCCATCCTCCCCACGGGAACAAGTCCTGTGGCCTGACTGGGAGCTCAGGGCAGCTGGGAGGGGGCAGAGCTGACACTCAGCTTCAGAGATGGGGAGAACACGTGCCCCAGAAAGTCACCAGCACACAGGTAAGTGAGAGACCCCAGCGTCCCTACCAGGGAAACAAACTCCCCTCCTGTACAAACACAGATGCCAAGACCTCAGAGGTAATTTCAAGCACTGCAGAGCTCCCAGCAGTTCTCTCTGCATGCAGGAGCTGCAAGCTCACTGCCCTTCCCCTCTCACTGACTCTGGGCATTCACTGATGCAGCTCACTGGTGCTGGGGAAGTTTCTGGAACCATTCAGTTCCTTCTGGCACAAAATATTTAGATGTGCACTTCATTAAAGGATCATGGGAGCTTCTGACAATCTTTTTGAGTGAACAGGTCATAAAACACTCCATGGCTTTGGATGGGTGGAAGGGAGAAGCGAGCTCACCGTTGGGGATCTCGACAGCGATGTTCTCTACTCCTCTCTTCACAGTCCGGGGCCGACCTTGTTCCGTGGGAGTGGAGACCCAGTCGTCAGAGCTGGCAACAGGATGGTAGTGCACCATCAGCTTGGGAACAAGAAGAGCCTGTCAGTGACCCACAGCAGAGCAGGGAGAGCTGTGGCTACAGCAGCTGCCGGGTGACACAGGGTGGTACCAGCCTGTGCTGGGCTGAGCCCATTGCACAAAGAGGTGTTGAAAAGAAACACTTGAAGGTGCTGGCAGACTTTGCTGGCATTGCCCTCTCCTCTGCACAGGCAGGTGAGGGGAATGCCATTGGGAAAAACCCATTTCTCAGCAGACACAATTGAAGGGAATAGCACAAAGCAAGACCTGCTGAGACCCAAAGCGGATGTTCTCAGTGGTCAGCACAGAGATCACCAGGCCCTGCTCACCTTTGGGTTGTGCAGGATAATGACTTCTCTGCTGGGGGACTCCAGCTTCTTCTTCCACTCATCCCGGGTCACAGCAATCTTGTAAGCTTCCTACAGAAGAAAACACCCTCTGTGAGTCAGCTGGAAGTATTCCCATGAATGTTCACCCTCTTGAGACATTCCCCACCCAGTTTTCAGGATATCTTATCAACACTTTGCAAAAGAGGCAGAGAAATCAGCTGGAGGAGCAGCAGGGTCATCCCAGGATCACCTGCTGACGGTGTACAAGAACATCCCCTCTTTGACAGCAGCAGCATCAGACTTCCCCATCAACTTAGAACTGTATTTTTGGTACGTCAGAATAGCAATTATTGCAGTGCTGTGTGTTTTTATTGCATACACCTATAGCTCTGCGTGTGCATTTTTGCAGAGCAAAGCCTGGCACTTAGGGGGTCACAGAAGGATGACTGGTGGCCAGGCAAGGGCAGGGGAAGGGGAGGCCACAGCAGTGCTCACAGTTACATTAATCAGCTGCGGGGACGCCGTGCCAAAGCCTCTTTGGAGTTCGTGTCCTCAGGCCTCACTGTGGTGCCAGCAGCCCCATATGGGGTTTGGGACATGAGGACCAGTGTGTGACCAGGAGAAGCCGGGATGGAAACCAGCAGGAAAGGCGTGTTTACCTCCAGTTCCTCGCTGAAGGACTCCGAGTAGGGAATATACTTATTGTCCTTGTCCCCCTTGTAAAACCAGGTGCAGCGACGCACTTCGGAGACCTCCTCCTCCCAGTACACCGCGACACGCTGCCGCTGCTTCAGGTGCACGTCATACCTGCCCCCTGAGGTCGGCACAACCACATCTTCCTGCTCCTTCCCTGCAGGAAACAAGGCCTGGAATTAACCATGAGAGGCCCGGAACAGCATGTTCCCAGAGGGATGAGGCTGGAGCATCTCCTTTGGGCAGCAGACAGAGCAGGTCTGGGCCACGGCAGCAGGCACGGACACTCTTCATACCCAAGGCTAGAGAGCAACATCAGGACATCCTGGGAGAGATGCCCCAAGTCAAATATCCCCTGGAGGCAGAAGGTAAGATGAAGGCATTAACTGCCCTTGTCTCTGGTTCAGGCACAGGCTTACATGGCCTCTTCCTGCCTTGCTTAGAGGGTAAAAGTGAATTTGAGGCCTGGAAAGTGTGTTGTGTAATGGTAGGGGTGGGCCTGGGTCTCTTAACAAAGAACTCCGCACAGACCCCCAATACAGACCTCAAATTCTGTGAATTTTGCTGCCTTTTGGGTCAGCCTGGGGGCTGGGCTGGATCCAGAATGCTGTGCCAGGCCGGGCTGTGGCACTGAGGACTGGCAGCACGACCTCTAATCCAAAACTTCCTGGGCGAGGGAGGACAGGAGCCAAGCCTTGGGCAATGGGAGCTTTGCCTGCGGCAGCAGCGGGTGGCACAGATGGTGACATTTGGCACACAAGGGCCACAGTGCAGGGCTTGGAGCCGACCCTTGACTCCTCCTGGAGCAGCCACAGCTCCATGCTTCCCCAGGAGGGGTACCTCCCAGCAGAATTCCTGCCATCCCCCTAGCACTCTCCCAGCCTCACCAGAGGATGCTCTGCACTGTGATTATATATAATTTAGAGCAATATCAATTGAACACGGTCAGGCCATTTGATGTATCCAAACAGCTTGGATATTGAGACAGGCACATGGCCAAAAAAAGTCCCAATTTAAATTTCCCCGAAGGAAAATCTGACATCCCAGGTGGGAGCCATGGATGTGTCCAGGGAATTTTTCCCTGGTACCCAGACAGTGTTTACCCTGAGTGCACACCTGATGCTCCCCCCTCGACCTCACCAGGCCCATTCTTTACAGTGATTTAAGAGCAAGGACCCGGGATGTAAAACCAAAGGGTGTCTGATAAATAGTGGTGGTGGGAGCTGGAGGCTGGGGGTGCCATGGGACCCCCACCCATGCAGCAAATGGATGGTGGGAGCTGGAGGCTGAGGGTGCCGTGGGACCCCCACCCACGGGACAGATGGATGGCGAGGATTTGGGATGTCGTGGGACCCCCACCCACGGGACAGATGGATGGCGAGAACTGGAGGTGCCATGGGACTCCCACCCACGGGACGGATGGATGGCGAGGATTTGGGATGCCGTGGGAGCCCCACCCGCGGTGGGTGGGCTCTCTCGGCCCCAGCCCATGCCGGCCCATCCCTACCTGCGCCGTGCGCCTCCTCCAGCCGCTCCGAGTCCTGCGCGCTGAAGGGGACCCACCGCTCCCGCGTGTCCGTGACCTTGCAGTAGAACCAGTGCGGAACCACCGCCTCGTACCGCCCGCCGGGGTCGGGCTCGGGGGGCTCGGCCGGGGGCGCACGGGGCGGCTCCTGCGCCGACATGGAGCTGCTGCTGTGCGGGGGGAGGCTCCGCCGATCGCGCCCTGCGGGCACCCGGCACCGACAGCGGCTCCGGCACCGGCACCGACAGCGGCCCCGGCACCGGCACCGACAGCTCCGGCACCGACAGCGGCCCCGGCCCGGCCCGGGCAGCAGCGCAGCCCCCGCTCCGGCCCCGCCGACCGCCCAGCCCGGGGCGGTGCTGCCCGCGGCCGGCCCCGCTGCCGTCACGGCCGGGGCGGAGCGGGGACTGCCCGCAATCCCAGCCTGCAATCCCTGCCTGCCCCAGCCCGCAATCCCAGCCTGCAATCCCAGCCTGCAATCCCTGCCTGCCCCTGCCCGCAATCCCAGCCTGCAATCCTTGCCTGCACCCTGCCCGCAATCCCAGCCTGCAATCCCTGCCTGCACCCTGCCTGCAATCCCTGCCTGCACCCTG
>JAWWTY010000055.1:2323751-2354229 GCA_035222235.1 Margarornis squamiger
GTCCCGGTCCTGGGAATTGTGGGGGGGGCTCAGTCTCAATCCTGGGAATTTGGGGCGGGGGGCTCAGTCTCAATCCTGGGAATTTGGGGCGGGGGGCTCAGTCCCGGTCCCGGGAATGGGGAGGGGGGCTCAGTCCCGACTTCAGGAATGGGGAGGGGGCTCACTCCCGGTCCCAGGAATTTGGGGCGGGGGGCTCAGTCCCGACTTCGGGAACTGGGTTTGCAGGCGGGATGGCCCCTCGTTGTCCCTCCCCGCACCCTCCCGGTGTCACCTGGACCCCTCAGAATCCCCCCATTCCCAACCCCATTCCCATGGCAACGCAGCGGGGGGGGGCCCTCTTCTCTCCACCTCCCCTTAGCCCTCCGGGTGCGGGGGTTGCGCGGGTGCCCTCGGGCCCTGCCAGAGGAGCGGCTCACCCGGTGTCGGTGTCGGCGGGGGGCGGCTCTGGCGGGGCCGGGGGCTCCGGGGCCGGGGGGGGCTCCGGTGGGGGCTCCGCACCCTCCGCCGCCCCCGCTGCCGCCGCCATGTTGGCCCGCGAGAGCCGCGCGCGAGATCGCGCGCTCTCGCGAGACCCCGCTCTTCAAACGGCGATGACACTCTGGTGGGCCCCACCACGGGGGGGGCGCCCCCTGGCGGCGGCGGCGGCCGAAGGGGGGGCTCCGGTGACGTCACACTGCGCTGTCGTGACGTCACACTGCGATGTCGCGGTGTCGCGATGTCCGCCAGCCACTGTAAGAGCCACACGTTTTGCTGTCGCGGCGCCGCCTCGCGCAGCCCACGGTGTGTCGTCTTTTCTCTCCCGTGACGTCATCGTTATCCTCCAGTGACGTCATCGTTTTCCGCTCCCGTGACGTCACCTCTCGGGGTGGCATGACGTCACTCGGCCACATCCCGAGAGATCCAGAGGTGCGGGGCTGCCAGAGGGTCAATAACCACCCCGGGAGCAGGTCCGTGGTCCGCCTGGTGCCTCCCGGGGGGGACTGAGTGCGTTTCCCCTCGGGATGGAGGAGGGAGAAGGGCTGGGAGATGGGAACCCCCTCCCTGGAGAGTTTGGGGTGCTCGGGTACCACAGGTGCTCGCCGCTTCTCCAAGGAGCAGGGCGGGATTGATGGGGGGCAAGGAATGCGCCGGGGACACTCGCCGCCCCGCACAGGACACGCGTGGAGGGAACTGGCGGTGGGGTCGAGCCCCGTGGGGATGCAGGGGGGGACGGGGAGAGGGACGGGGAGGAGAACTGGAGGGCTGGAGGGATGGATAAGGCTGGAGGCAGTTAGGGAAGGGTGAGCAGGAGAGCGGCAGAAAGAGAGGAATGAGAGGCGAGGGAGCTGGAAGCGGGGAGGGATGGCAGTGGGGAGATGGGGGCGGAGGGGAGGGAGGATGGAGATAGGGACGGCGGGCTGGGAAGAGGGACGGGGAGAAGAGGGGAGGGGGGCGCCGGGGCCGCCCGGGGCGGCGCTCGGGGCCGCTGTACAAATAGGGAGGCTGCGGGTGGCCCGGGCAGACATGCGGGTCCCGCTCCGCTCCGCGCCCGCGCTGGCGCTCTGCGCCCTCGCCCTGCTCCGCCTGGGCTGCACATCCCCCCGGGCACCCACCTGGGCACCGACCAGAGCATCCCCCCGGGCACCCACCTGGGCACCGACCAGAGCATCCCCCCGGGTACCCACCCGGTCCCCGCCGCGCTGCCCCGCGCTGATGCTGCAGCTGCTCCGCGCCCCTCCCGCCCCGCTCCGCGCCGCCGCCGCAGCCGCCCTCAGCCTCTCCCCGCACGGTGAGTGGGACCGCGTCGCCGGGCATCCCTCTCCTGGCACCGGCACTGTCCCCGGGACCCGAACTATCCCTGAGCATCCCTGTCCTGGGGCCGGCACTGTCCCCGGGACCCGAACTATCCCTGAGCATCCCTGTCCTGTCACCGGCACTGTCCCCAGGACCCTTGCGGTTTCTGGGCAGGTCCCCGGGATCAGCACCATTCCTCTTCCCGGGACTGGCAGTATCCCCAGACATCCCTGTGCTGGCACTGGCACCATTCCCGGGACCTGCACCATCCCTGAGCATCCCTGCCCTGGGAACCCCACTGTCCTGAGCATCCCTGTCCCTGGGATGGGCCCAGCCCAGAGCTCTCGCTGGCTCTTGGGGTGCATCCAGTTGCTTTCCCCGGACCCTCAAGCTCCTGCAGAAGGGACGTGAGGACACACACAGTCCCTCCCAGTCCTGGCACCCCCATCCCCTCACCATGCCCTTGGCTTTCAGGCTCCCTGCAGAACGGCTCCCACTGGGCTCTCTCCTTCGACATGTCCTCCCTCTCCAGCAGCCAGGAGGTGAGTCTGGCCCAGCTCCGCGTCCGCCTGCCCGGGCTCTCCCGCTCCCACAATGTCTCCCTGGACATCTACCACAGCCAGCGGCGCAGGTGCCGGCCCGATGGGACCTGTGCCCACCAGCTCTTCCTGGGCACCGTGGCCGGCAGCCCCTCTGCCACCCAGGCCTCCTGGGAAGTCTTCGAGGTCACTAACCTGCTCCGGTCCTGGCTCCACCAAGCAGTGGTCCCCGGGCACCCCAATCCCGTGGGAAGGGAGCGGTGGGAGGTGAAGGGTTTGGACACCCCGGCCACCAGAGCAGTGCACTCACCCGCCCTGAGCGACGCTGGCCATGGGGAGCCAGCCCTGCCCCAGGACGTGGCAGACAGAATCCTGCTGCTCGTCTTCTCCACGGACAAGTCTCCAGGAGACCACAGCCTCATCAGGACAGCAGAGACCTCCAAGTACATCATGCGTGACAGCAGCTCCCAGGGCACAGGGATGCGCCGGCACCGCAGGAACAGGATGGAGAAGCAAAGGATCAAAGCCAGCGACGCTGCCGCGGCCGTGCCACGGAAGGAGGGCAGGGCGCTCTGCAGGAGGGTGGATATGATGGTGGATTTCGAGCAGACGGGCTGGGGCAGCTGGATAGTCTACCCCAAAAAATACAATGCCTACCGGTGTGAAGGGCTGTGCCCCTCGCCCGTGGATGAGACCTTCAAGCCCACCAACCATGCATACATACAGGTAAGAGGGGTCTGCTGCTCCCGTGCCCCCTGCACTCCCATCCCTCCACCTGCACAGGGGGGATGTTCTGCCCTTCCCGTGTCTCCCACAGAGTTTGCTGCAGCTCTACAAGCCCAAAATGGTACCGTGTCCTGCCTGCTCCCCGGTCAGGATGAGTCCCCTCTCCATGCTCTACTATGAGAAGGGCGAGATCGTCGTCCGGCACCACGAGGACATGATCATCGAGGAGTGCGGCTGCAACTGAGGCCACCTTGCCTCCCTTCCCACTGGGAAAGGGCACATCTCTGCCCAAAAGTGCCCCCAAGGACTGACTACCCAACCTACGACCGTCACACAGACCAGGGTGCCTCTGGAGCCCATCTGACTGTGGGTTGGCAAAGCCCTGGCTGGACCAGGGGAGGAGTGGGGTGGCCGGGTGTTAGCAGTTCTTCATGGCCACAATGCATGGCTGGATCCAGGCTCTGTGCAGGAAAGGCCACCAGCCACCTCCCTGTGGCAGCACCAGGGTGGTGGGTGCCCCGTCCTGTGTTTATCCAGGGACTGTGGTGCCTGGATGCAGCCAAGGGCTGGTGCTGCTTGGCAGAGGCAGGAGCTGAGGTGCAGGACTGCAGCACAGCAGCACCACTCCCTGCCATGGCACATAGCCTACAGTGATGCTGCTTTTCCCAGCCACGGGGATCACCAGTAACCCCAGGGTCCCAGGACACTGCACTGCATCACTGGGGTTTTCAATCTCCTCTGGGGTTCAGGCATTTCTCTTAAGAATTCTATTATATTACTATTAAAGCTATCAGATTTCTATTACAGTTCAGCCAAGTGAGTGTGTTACCCAGCGTCCAGAGTCCCAGCTGGCAGTTCCACATGGGCAGTATCAGGCAGGGGTTTGACACAGCCCCCTCCTGCCCTGGGCCAGGGGCTGAGTGTGGCCCTGGCAGTTCTGGACTCGGAGGAATGGGCTGTGAGTGGGCAGAAAGCAGTGACTGTCACCCAGGGCCATGTAGGGAGTGATGCAAAACACAGACCTGGGGTTCCCACATCCCCTTGCAAAGCCTCATCCATTCCCCAGGAGCCAGGGAGGGTCAGCACAGGCAAACAAGGGGCCCTGGCAATGGGGCAGCCCCATGGCCAATCTCGGTGGGTCTGAGCTCCCCCAGCCCTCCTTCCCCCCTAAACACCTCAGCTCACACTCTGCTCCCTCTGTGAGACAACAGACCTGCTCAAGACTTTTCCCCACCTCGCTGGAACGGGTGGTAGCAAAAGGGTCACAGTTGTACAATTAATCAATAAATTTTATATATATATATATATATATATTAAAATGCCTGGTGATTCAGCTGATTTCCACAGCCCATTTTTGCTGCTGATGGTCTGTCAGGGCTCAGTTCCTCCACCTCTCTGTCCATCTGCTCCTTTACAAGTGACACCAAAGTGGGTGGGCTCCCGAAAGTGCCAGAGCAAGGGGGTCCCTCCAACGGTGCAAAAGATGCTCAAAAACTCCAAAGTTCACATGAGATAAGCACGAAGCTGTTCCCACCCTGACGGGAGGTTGCCCAAGACCAAGTGGGGAGGCACCTGCAGGCGGGGAAGGGGAGGTTAAAGGGATTTCCCACCCTGATTTACCCTTCAGAGATAAGGGAAGGGCCGTGCTCCCTACCACCAGTGAATTCTAAGCCATGTGGCCGGTGCTGGCAGCATCTTTGGGTCACCCACCCGGAGGCGTGATGGGGCTGGGGGCTGGAGCAGGAGAACCCCAGCCCCGGGGAGTGCCCCGGTGTGACCGTGTCCCCCTGCACCCCAGTCCTGGTGGGCGATGCTCTTCCTGGGCAGCGAGGGTCAGTCCCTGGGTTTGGCCGAGCCCCCTCACCCCGCTGCAGCCCCGGCGGTGGGTCTGGGGTCCCCACGGATGGCGACACGGAGGGACCACAAGCGGCGGGTGGCCCAGGTGGCTGCGCAGGATGGGACAGGGGCCATCCCCTCCCCGCCCCTCCTGGGACCGGCAGCCCCGACTCCACATCCCAGCCCAGCCTGATTATCCCCAATCCACATCCCAGCCGGCGGATAAACAAAGCGTGTCTGGTGTCCTCCCCCTTCCCCAGCAGACCCTCCCGGGGCCGCTTACATATTCCAACAGCTTTCACACTGGGACCATCCCGTCATTAGAGGGTCATTTGCAGGAGCTGTCAAGGGTGGGCTGGGGGCGAGGGGCTGACCCCCGGCAGGAGGCAAAGCCATGCAGAAACCTGCACATCTGCGCTCTGGGTGACATAAAACTACAGTATTTTGCCCCTTTCTCTGCCGTTTTGGTACTCCTGCTCACAGTCGGAATTCCCACTCCCATGCCCACCTCGGGATCCCTTTGGCCCCCCTCCAGCCCCCTCCACGTCCCGCTGGACGCTGTATCTCTGCCATCTCTGCCCCTCCATCACTCCTGCTTGGAATCCAGCAGCGGGTTCAAAAGTTGTGGCGGGGCAGGGGGAGGCAGCAGCCGTTCCCTTGGAAAAGCAGGGTGGAAAAATAAAGCCTGAGATTCCAGGGCTGTAAGGAAAACATCAAAGTGTGGATGGGGACAATAAAGCCGGGTTTAGGCGAGGGTTTGCCTGTGAGCCTGGCTCTGCCAAGCTACAGCTGTGAGCAGGGACCTGACCTGAGCAGGGAGAGCCGTGGCTCTGCTCCTGCCCCAATCCACATCGACAGAGGGAGCCCAGACACGCAGGACAATAAAGTAGGGGCACAGCCCCAGCCCTGCCATGGGGTCCTGCCTGCGACCCTTCAGCATCCAAAGGCTGGGGGGAGCTGCTCTGGGAAGGGCTGGCTTGGTCTTAGCATCCTTACTCATGGTGTGGGAAGAACAGAGCCTTCCCAATGCAGGGGAGGTTTTCCAGCAGGGAACATGCCTGGGGATTTCTAGAAGTGCAAGATTTGGACACACTCGGGAGCGTGAGGCAGCTGAGCCTGGCTGAATCAGGATGGAGACTTGTGGCCCTACTTGTCCTCAGCTTCCCTCTCTGTGTGTGGGGCCAGACCCTCACAGCCCACATACTGCCCCCAGACAGCATCTGGTGGCACCTGCCCATGTGCCAAACACTGCCCGTGCCCCGGGTGGGACAGCCACTGGCAAGGGGACAGCAGGCACGGGTTACTTTGGACACACAAGGAAAGGGCAAAAACAAACAGACCAAGGGGCTTATCATAGGCCCGGCATAATATTTGTACAAATGGTGCATTAAGGCACAAGCTGGGGCAGGCAGGTGGTGTTTGTCCTGTGACTGGGGCATGGAGCAGGACGCAAGGACACAGATGAGGACGCTGGGACATGGAGCAGGACTCAGGGATGTGGAGCAGCATGCAGGGACACCAGGCATGCTGCTCTACCTGCTCGAGACAAAAAGGGGCTGGGATGGGAAATGCAATGACAAAGGCAACACTTGTCCCTGGACCTCCCCGGAGCATCCCAGCTGTGCCACAGCCACCCACAGCTCCCTCCCTCCCTCCTGCTGTTCTTGCCAGAGCTCAGCCTGTGGAAAAAGCAGCTCCCCGGCCTGGGAGTGCAAGTGTTGGGCAAGAAACAGACCCTGGTGAAGCAAGGATCCACCCTGGAATGCTGAGCTGCTCCCTGCCTGGCTCAGGAAAGCTTGGAAAGCTGCGAACACAAAGGCACACAGGAGATGGATCCAAAACCACCCAGCTGAAGGATGCAGCAGCCAGGGGTGTGAGGGAGGGAGCGAAGGGTGAAGGACTGGAGCAAGGGGATGCTGAGACCACTTGGTCCTACACCACGGGTGGAAAAGTTCAAGGAATGGGCTTAGGACAAATTGCACCGGAGCAGATGCCCCACAAGTGTCACGTCACCTCCTCACATCCACAGCTTTGGTCAGCACTCTCTCTGCCACCCACGACTGCCCCGATGTCCCTGTGGCCCCAGGGCCCTGCTCTGGGAACCCAGTGGGAGCCCTGACCCTCCCGGACAGAGCCCTGGTCACACCTGGCCAGGTGTTTCCTTCTGAATCATCAGCTATGCATTGCTGTCGGAGGCACCTGGGGCTTTGATGCTCCCCCAGATCTGCATAAGCAGCAGATACCGATGCAAAGCTGCCAGGGCATGGACAAAGTACTTAACACTTCCAGCACGTGTTACCCTTCCTGCAGGTGGGAGGGAACGGGATTTGAGAGCATTACCTGCAATACCTGACACTTACCCACCCAAAACCAGGCCTTTGTACCAACACCGGCTCCTGCTCTTGCAGCAGCTCCTCTCTAAACCCTCATCTGAATCAAACCCGTGCAGAGTTGCAAGACTGATAAAGTCACACCCGAGGGCAATAAATTTGGATTTGTACCCATTAAGGTTTCAGAGAAACCCTTAAGTCTTATCTTAGAGAAATGCGGGTTTATCTGCAGCAATTGCTTTGTTCTGTTACTCATTATTAAGGGTTTGCATATCATAATGTCACCACTGAGCCTCATTAGCAGGTATTTAAATGCTATCTACAGAAACTGATTTGCACAGACACTCATTGTGGTTTAGGAAGTCTGAGGTCCAAGCCATGTCCTGATATGGATTCTCCTCCTTTGAGGTGCCTCCACTCCCCCTCAGCAATCACACAGCTGTGTTAGAAACTCCTCCAGTCCATCACTGAGGCTAAAAATGCAGATATTTGGTCGGGGGACCCAAATTGAACATTCCCACAGAAAAAATAACTTTCTCAGATGAAAATCCCTCCCTCAAACTCAGACAGACTTGTTTCTAGCCCTCCAGCTAAACCCTCTTTCTCAAAGCTCTGACCCCTACCTACGACATGATAAAAAGGAGAAATAAGGGTAAAGCAGCACTGAAATTTCAGCATGGACCAGAAACCCAGGTAAGCAGTCACATCCCGAGGAGATCCACTCTTCTGGGTAGCAGGAATTGAAGAGAAGCTGGAGGGTCAGGTTTTTCCCCTGGCAATGCAGAAGGCAGCTTGGAGTCAGGGACCCTCCATCTGAGCTGCTCCCAACTGAGCCAGGCCCCTTGTCAGGATGGTAAGAGAACACACCTGCACCACAGCCCTGTGACAGAACCTTCTGGGAACACTCAGGAGAGGCTTTGTCACTATTTCTGGAAGCAGATTTGGCACACCAAAACTTCCCCCAGGGACCAGGTAGGACACAGGGATGGTTTGGCCCAGACCCAGCAGCACTGGGGGTACCTGAGGGTGATGCATGGGACCACCTGATCCATTTCCAATGTGTCAGGTCAGCAGTTTCTCACCAGAATAAGGGACAGAAGCCACATTTATTGCATTCATCTCCACACCAGGAGACTCCATGATTTTTATTTCTCCCTTATATTGCATTTCTGTAACTGTTACAGTATTAAAATGATTAACAAAAGCATAAAACTGGAACCAAAACCAAGGGGTGAGAGTGTCTCCTCTGGCACTCTGAGACCCAGCCCCTGGAACAGGACACGCTCTGCTTTCCCAAGGGAATCAACTGCCTTTCCCAAGGGAATCAACTGCCTTTCCCAGGAGCAGGAAGGCACTCAAGGCATGGGCTGCTGTAAGCCTGGCTGGTGGGAATCCTCAAGACAAGTCCTGGTGCTTCACTGGATCAGCACTCTCCGGGCAGGTGCATTAGATGTCCATGTCAAACTGCTCTTCCTCACCTGCTGAGGGCACAAAACCACAAATGAGTCCTCAGAGTTCCACATCAAATACCAAAGATTTTAGTGAAGGAGCGACTGGCAGCTGTGCTTCAGAAATGGGGCCGTTTGTGCTTAAAATCTGTATTCAGGCATCAAGGTTGGTGTGAAAACCATCTTGTGAAGCTCCTGTAAAGGTGTCAGCTCTGGAGGATCTTCCTCAGACTGACAAGAGCAGAGGCAGAGAAAATTCCCTTTAAATAATTTATCTCTACCCCTGGATTTCCCTGTAACAAGGAATGTAAAGACTCACGTTGATGACAATCACCAGTATGAACCCATACAGGCACATTTCATAACCATTATTCCTACAGCTGCTCCCACAGCCTGACAGGAGCCAGCAGGAGCACCCAGGATCTGTTCCTGAGGACAGGGATTCTCTGGGAGAGTCACAATCCAGCATCCAGCCTGCATTTCAGGGTGCCAGAGGGTTCAGTGAGACACTTGAGGTCACACGAGTGTGAAGGCATGAGGCAACACTAGCTCTGGAAAGATATTGCTTGGAGTGAGCATGGAAGGCAACAGGAGCCCTCAGAACTTTATTTTTAGAGAGAAGACAAATACTTGAACTTGGTAGCTTCAGGTTGCTTCAAGAAATAACCTCAAATAACTTTAAAAACAATTCTTCAAGAGCAACGCTGGCTCATGTTGCTGTTGTAGGGCCTCAGTGAAGTGTCCCTGTCACTAAGCGTGGTCAGAAACAGGCAGGGGGAATTTACAACTCGTGCTGATATTAAAAACCCTGAGTAAATCCTACTATGAATTGTAACCTGAAACTCCCAAGCAGCTGCAGCACAGCCCAGGACAAGGAGAGGCAGCAGCAGCTGCCCCCTCTGCCCTCCTGATCCAGCAGCAGCAGCTTCCCAAATGCTGAATTAACGAGAATTATAGCAAATTACACTTAATAACTGAGAAATTCACATTGCTGGGGCCCACAGCAGGACCAAACAACCTTGAGAACCTCATTACCCCCATGACATTGAGCCCACTCTGATTTTCCAAGAAGTTATTGGAGCATTGACCACAGCTTATTGGAACCTCCTGGCTCCATCCCAGCTCTGGAATTTCTAGGAATCAGCAGTGCACTCCCACAGGTCGCTGGATTTTTTGCTGCCTGCACCTACCTGTGCTCACTTTCTCCTCACAGTTTTGCACGTGGTGGTTTTCAAGCTTCAGCTCCTCCACGTTGGGGCTGGTAACGCCTGGAATGTCAGGAAGGTCAGAGGGAGGTGTTTTGGCAACCGGAGAGTTGCGGCACTCCATCAAAAACTTACGGTCATAAATAATCCTGGTACCTGAGGGGGGACAAGAACATTGTCAGGTGTCCCTGCCCAGGGCAGGGGGCTGGAACTGGGTCATCTTTAAGGTCCTTTCCAACCCAAACCACTCTGGGATTCTCAGGTGTTTCACTCACTGTTCAGTCCCTCACAATAAAGCCAGGGACGTGAGCACTGTATCTGTCAATAAAGGTGTGAAGGCTCAGGTACCCGAGTGCTGCTGCCCCAAGGGAACACCAGGCTCCAAACAGCCAGGAACACCCAGCCTGGTGCTGGGAGCAACAGATCCGGCCCCTTCCACCTCACTCAAGGTCACAACAACCCGCAGAGCAAACAGAAAACTGAATTTAATTTCCACTCATGACCAGAACCAGGGCCAAGAGCTGCAGGTGGACACACCAGGACACAGGACGTGGCAGTGCCGTGTCCCCCTGGGTGCTGCCCAGCAGGAATTCCTGCATGGACACTTCCCTTGGCAGGCCAGGCAGTTACACACACCTTGCTCAAGGTTTACACAGAGTTGTTAATGCTCCAAGGGTTAACCAGCCCACACCAGCTCTCCCTGCCCCACAGGACAAGCCAGATCCAGCCCATCACAGCGAGCCTCCAGGCATGGATTTCTAGGAATACCACTGAACAGCTTGTTCCTTATAAAGGAATTGTATGGATACAGCTCAAAAACCACAGGCATAAAAGGGATCCCTCCAAACAGCCTTAACCCAGAAAGTGCTGGAAAAGTGTTTGCTTTTCAAGAGGAGGCTGCACAGCCCTCTGGATCAGGTCTGTCCTGCTCTGCTCCTGTTCCAGCCAGAGGGAAAGGAACTTGTCCTTGTGCCCTCCCCAAAAGCATTAACTAAAGTACACACGTGTGGGCAAATAGCTCCCGTTACCATCTGTCCTGGAACAGTCAACTCCCTTTGCTTTGAACACTATAAATATAAAATAAATCTATAAAACAACGTGTCAGGGTGTTGTGTTCCAGTGGAGTTGTGCAGGGGAGTTCCCAAAACACTGAACAACTTCTCCCTCCAGATTTTGAATGTGAGTTGTTTCACAGGGCAGGGGGAAACCAGCCCAACAGGCAGCTGGGCTGGGAGAGGGCTGCTCAAATTCCTGGGAAGCTCGAGGAGGAGGTCTAGGACAGGGATTCCTGGAACTGCAGCTCATGTACCAGCACGGTTTGGACAAGGGCTTCCACGTTCCTCCAGCAGCCACGTGCCCAGAGCTCCCGAAAGCAAAAAGGGGACAAAAAGAAAGGGCAGGGCACCCTGGGCTGTCACAGACCCACAAACAGGCTCCTTCACAGCCCCAAAGCAGAGCTGCCAGCAGTTCCCCGCCGCTGTAAGGAAGGTCAGGGTGGATTCAGCAGGAAAACCACACCCAGCGGGATTCTCTGCTCCTTGGAAGCCCCCACGGGTCTCGCTGTGCCCACAGGGCAGACACAAAGCCCACGGCTCACACCGTACATCTTCCAGCAGCTCTGAATCATCCCCTCCCTTCAGCACCCGAATTCCAGCCCCGGGGCCCCTCGGCAGGGCCGGGCAGCACATGGTGTCCCCAAACAGGCTGTGACAGCCCCAGGCAGGTCACGGGAGTGCCCTGGGCACTGCCAGGTGGGCACACCCCAACCGCAAACACAGCCAGGGCTTCTCCTCAGCCCCAGGCACCCCAGAACTCCCGGGGGACAAACAGCTGACAGCCTTCCTCACTCCAGGGCTGTTATTTGCTCGTTTCTGCGCTGTAACTCTTGGCTGAGGCTCAGAAAGCCTCCCGTTCTCCAGCACAATTCCTGCAGGTGCTGGTGGAGCCCTTCAGAGATTTGCTCCTTTCAGAGGAGGGAACGAGAAGCCAAAACAACCCCAAACCTCAGCTTTTCTGCACACAGTGTGAGTCAGCAGTGCCACTTCCCCTTCTCTCTCCGAATTTTAACCCCTGGAATCCCGTGGTGGCTCCGAGGGACCAAGAAACCTCTGTCCCCTCCCATAGTTTGTTCTTTCGGCTGAGCTTGGAGCACAGCTTCGCCATTCCTGCTGCTCACATCCATCCTGATGTGGATTCAGGGAACTGCAGCAGCACAGAAGGGAAATTCTTGGAATTGGTGGGAAAAGGCCATCCCAACCCCGTGCTGGGTGGGAGCAGAGGCAGCTGGAGTCCCCCAGGCCGACCCTGTGACAGGTGCCATCACCTGGAGCTGCGGCCACTTTTCCCGAGGCCAAACTGCCCCAAAATAAACACCCGAGCGGGAGGTGGGGACACAAAACCTCCCCTTCGCACACCCTGTTTATTCCTCTTCTTTGAGCATCGAACCCCTACAGATTCCCGACCTCTGGCTGCACAGGAGCTTGCAGAGAGAACCACCCCACGGCCTGCCTGCAGCGGCGGAGCTGCTCAAACTCCCAGGAATCGGAGCAGCTCGGGATAAGAAACAAAAGGAACAGGCCCGCGGGCTTTGCCGGCTGCCAGGGAGAACATCAAACACCAGGGGTCGGAATTCATCAGGAATCCCGGGGCAGGACGGGGGTCGCTCCTGGGGAGGCACAGGCCCCATTCCCGGCCAGGTGGGAGCCCCCCCGACCCCTCCTCACCTTCCCCGGGCACAGCAGCGTCCCCGTGTCCCCCCAAAACACGGGGGGCCCAACCCACCACCCCCTGTTATAACGAGACCCCCCCCAGCCCAAGGTGGGAACCCCCCAAAAACCCAAAACCCCCATCCCAGCGGCTCACCCGGGACAAAACAAGAGCCCCCCGCCCCTTCCCTGCCCCTCCCTTTGGTCACACCGAGCCCCCCCCCCTCCCCTCACACCGGGCCCGGCGCTCACCGCCCGGCGTGGTCCCGAACACGGTGCCCCCCGGCGTGGTGCTGTAATCGCCGGGCGGCAGCGGGGCCCCGTCGGGCAGGGCGAGGCACTTCCCGGGGCCCGGGATGTCGCGACTGGGCGTCTGGCCCTGGCAGCAGCGCCCCGACATGTCGCGACAGCGGCACGGCCGATCCGCCGCTGCCGCCCGCCCGCCGCTTCCGGGGTGGGACACGCCCCTTCCGCCGCGCGGGGGGCGGGGTTTAGTCTATATATAGACAAGAAGGCGGGGTTTCTAAATGAATATTAATGAAGGGGTGGTGCTTACTCCATATATGGGCAAGAAGACGGGGCATTGTAATGAATATTAACAAAGGGGCGTGGTTTACTCCATATGTGGATAATTGGGCGGGGGTTTGTAATACGTATTAATGAGTAGGTGGGGAATGTTCCATATATGGGTAAGAAGGCAGAGCTTTGTAATAAATATTAATGAGTGGGTGAGTTTTGTACTATAAATATTAATGAGCGGGTGGGGTTATGTCAATATGGGCAAGAAGGCGGGGCTTAGTCACAGATGGTGACATGAGTGGGCGTGTCTTATCGCGGAGATGGGCGTAGTTTCCTAGCAGAGGGGCGTGGTTTGTCGCGATAGCGGGCGTGGTTTAATGGGGAGTGGGCATGGCTTGTCACGAGAGTGAGCGTGGTTTGCCACGAGAGTGGGCGTGGTTTGTCACGATAGTGGGCGTGGTTCGACTCGGGAATTGGCGTTGTTTGTCGCGATAGTGGGCGTGGTTCCCACCACCACCACCCTTGGCATTCCAACCCACCGGTGCCCCCGATTTTGGGGCAGCGCTGCCCCCGTTGCCCCCGCTCCCCCGGCCCGCTCCGCGCCCCCCTCGCCACGCCGGGACCCCGCGGTGTCCTCGGGGGGCACGGGCAGCGCTGCCCCTGCCCCTCCAGCAGCTGGGGAGGGGTGGGAGGTCCGGGTGGTCCCCGTGGGAACGCTGCGGGGACAGATGTCTGTCCCCATCCCAAATGGCTCTGCCACCCCCGGGGCGGGGAGGCCGGGAACAAACGCGGAGCGGGGGTCGGGGGGGCCACACACGGAGGATGATCCTGTGGGGATGGGGCGGTGGAAAAATACGGCTCGTGTGAAGGCTTTATGAAATAAAGGCATTAAAGAGAAGCTGGGTGGGCTGGGAGGGACCCCTGGGCTGGGCAGGGGGAGGATGAGGTGTCCAGCGACCAAGCCCTGCACGAAGCCCTTCCGAGCATCCTTGGGACCACCACGAGTACCCGCTGAAAAAAAGCCCTTCAGCCCTTCCCTGCTCCCCCAGCAGTGACCACAGGGCTCCCTGCTGACCCTCACTGGACACCGGAGCAGTGCTGACATCTGCTGACGGGCGGGATGCCGGCAGCCGGGATGGATTCCAGCACTGATGCCAGCACAAATACCAGCACAGATGCCGGCACAGATGCCAGCACAAATACCAGCACAGATGCCAGCAGCGCTCCGCAGGGCTGGAGCACCTCAGGGGTCCCCGGGGCTGTGACAATGACCGTCCCTGTGGCAATGACCGTCCCTCGAAGCTCCTCTCCCAGCCCGGGTGGTGGTGGGACTGAGCCAGCCCCATCCCGCCCTGCCCGAACCATCACCCCGGCTCCAACAGATGGAGCTCGGTGGCCACACGATGCTCCGGACCTTGGCTCAGCTCCATCCCCATCCCTTCGGAGCCACGGGCCGGCCCTGGGGTGCTGGGGGCGCCCGTGGGGGCTCGGAACCCTTTTTTTTAATGGCCAAGGTGGCAATGTCCTGCCAGGCTGGGGTTTGGAGGGGTGTTTCTGCCCCCAAAGATCCCTGGGACCCCAGGCAGGCTGCGGTGCCAGGCAGGCAGCCCTCGCCCTGTGCCAGCTGCTGAATCGATCAGTGGGCACTGGGGCAGGAAAACAACATTTCCTGCTGCAGAATGACATCAGCAGTGACCCCCAACCCAGTGAGGCAGCCAGTGCCATTTCCTCCTCCTCCCGGAGAATGGACCATTATGGGGTCAAGGAGCTGGTGGGGGTCAGGGTTTAAGGGCACATCCTGGCTGGGGCAGAGCAGGGGCCCCTGGTCAGGGTGTGGACAGGGACTGGCTGCAGCAATGTGGGGGGAAACCCTCCAGGGAGTTCCAAATCCCACAAAATGCCCTTCTGGAGAAGCCCCTTCGAGAGACCAGATCCTTTCTGTCCTGCTCGTCTCCACCAGGGTGGGGAGGTCCCCCTTGTGGTGCCCAGGGGTCCCCAAAAAGCTGCAGAGGCAGGCAGTGTGAGGCAGCTGGTCCCCATCCTGGCCTGAGGATGAGGATGCTCAGCTCTGGCTGCCTTTGCTGAGCTCTGCAGGGCTCCAGCCCATGGAGAACACTCTGCTCTCCAGACTGGCAGCACTGTCCTTCCTGGACCCTGCTGATACCATTTCCCAGCTGGAAAGACTTCCCCAGAAACCAGCTGGCACCAGGACGCACAGCACAGTGTACTAACAATAGCCTTTCATCCTCTTCTGCCTCTGTCTCCCATTTCCCACACGAGCTGGAGGTTAAAACAAAAGCAAGAAAGGGGAAACTACCCAAACCCAGGGGAAAACCAACCCTGAGGAATAAATCATTGATGTCCCAGGGAGGTGGGACCCCGGTGCAGCCAGTCACTGGAATGTCCAGCAATTCTCTGAGAGCCACCATTGATAGAGATAAAGGGGGACACGGGGATCCCAGCCCTGGCATGGCATCACCCTCCCAGGTCCTGTTAGGAGCACACAGAGGCAGGGGTGCTCCTGGACACCATCTCCAGCTGCTCAGGAGCTGCCCTCGGGCAGGGAAGGGCCTTGGGTGTTCTGCCTACACTACCAGCACCCTCTGGTTACAGTATGTTCCTCTCCAGGGCATTTTATCTGGCCATTCCCTGGGCAGCTCCCAGTGCTGGAAAGTCCTTTGTCATCCTCATGTGATACAAAGTTTATCGCTTTATTGCCTTCTAAATTGGGAGCAGAAGTGCCTCTCCAAGGTGTCCGTCTCTCCATCAGCAGTGTCTTTGCTTCTGACCTGGTATAAACCACTGGTAGCTGAGCAAGGATGGGTTTTGGTGAGGGACTCACTCCCCGGCAGGGTCCTGAGGAGGGAAATGTGTCTTACAAGTCAAGAAATGCCTCTAGTCCTGGCGTGAGGGCAGTCCTGAGGACTCAGGGAGTCCTCCTGCCCAGCCCTGCCATCACTGGCCCCACTTCCACCAGTACCGACTGGGCTGTGATTACCGGAGGGTGTGCTGAGACAGGAAGAAAACATCCCGAGGAGAAGATAAACTCCTGCCCGGTGGGCAGCAGGGGCTGGCAGCTTTCATCTCACCCCATCCGTCACCCCCCCATCACATTCCCAGCGCCACCCCACACCCCATCCCTCCCATGGAGGCTTGGGGACCCCACTCCAGCCCCACGCAGGACGGGGTGATGGTGGATCCCATCCCGGTGAGGATATCCCTGTGCTGTGGCATTTCCACCCCATCCATCTGTGTTTACATTCCCCTCGGATCGCGGCCGGCGATAAGGACAAACCCGGACAAACCCACATCCCCGCTGCCCGCCCGAGGGCTGTTTGTGCAGATAAAAGGTGCCCCATAAACAAGCCCATCCTGCCTTTGGGAAGGGCATCTCCGCCAGCCCCAGCCCTCGGCAGGAAACCCTCACCAGGGCCCCCCATGTTCCCATCCCTTGGGCATGAGACAAGGCTGGCATCGCTGAGGGTGTTCAGCATCCCTGGTTGGTCCCTGCTCTTGACATGGGTTGAAAATAACCACCATGGCATGGGATTCACCGTGGCAGCCATGGCCAGAGCCGGAGGGGGAGCATCTGAAACCCTCCTCCTTCTCTTCCTCCTCCCCGTTGTTGTTGTTTTTCCTCCCTGAAGACATCGGGCTGGAAGCAAACACAGCTCGGGACCAGCCCCAGGAGGGGACGGAGGGACTGGGAAGCAGAGAGAGCTGCTGTTGGGTGGTGGGGGCACAGCCAGGACCTTTGGCAGAGGGTGCCAGAGGCAGGGAAGGGAGCAGAGGAGTGACACGGGGAGGCAGCCGGGTGGCACGTGGCAGTCTGGCCGGTGTCCCACAGCCATGGCCAGGCTGGCAGGAGGCTCCACATGGGGCTCTTGGCACTCCCTCCCTCCCCATCCCTGCCAGCTTCCCCCAAAGCAGCTCCTCTCCCCAAACCCTTGCACTCCCACCCTGCTTTGGGGCAGCGCTGGGAATCCCACCACCTCTATCCCTCGGAAAGCCCTGCCTGAAAGCTCAGCTCTCTCAAAGGTTATTTCTGTTGTTGACGTTTTTTCACGACACTTCCCACACTTTTTGTGAAATCCATGCCCCTGTTATTGCAAACTTCTCCCTCCTTGCCCTCACCCCGGTTTGCTTTAGCAATAGCTGCAGGAAAACCAGCCCTGATGGGGTTGGAACTGTGACAATGTCTGTAAGTCCTTTGTAGATCCTGATGGCAGCATGAGGATTCTCCTTCCTCCGGGTACTTGTGGCTGGAGGGAGATGGGATATGTCAGAAATGAAACCCTGATGTGATGTGTGATAAAAGTGTCAGAAATTGGCAATATCTGCCCACAAGCATAGCTCTGGCTGCTGCCATGGGCTGCTGCAGGCTTTCCCCACAGCAACATGGGACAGAAGACAGCTGTATTATGATTTATTTTTTAATCTGAAAACATAATAGCGCAGGGAGCTGCGGGACAGGAGCAGGACCTGAGGTTGCCTTAGCACAGTCTTTGGCACTGGCAGGGTTTCAGGATCCCAGTGCCCCTTTCCCTCATTCTCACAATGCTGCTGTGGCCTCAGGAAGAGCTCCAGCTCTGGGATGGCAAGTGGCTGTGCCCAGCCTCAGGCTGCTGCTCTGGGATGGTCCTGGAGGGAGATCCCTGCCTCCATCCTCCCTGCTGGGAAGTGCTGCTGGTTGCCACAAGCAGCATTCTCCATGCCAGGTTTCCCACCCCTTCAGCCCCATCTGTCCCCCCCAAAACCCACCCTGGGGTGCCCCAAGGAAAGGGATCCCACCAGCCCTGGAGGGGCACCACTGCTCCTTTAGCTCCGAGCTGTGTGTCCATAGGGCAAAACGCTGTGGGAACGGGCTGATAAACAGGGAGCAGAGTGACCTCAGCCCCGACTGTGCCGGCGGCAGCTCCGACCTCCAGGGTGCCCGGGGTATGCGCTGCCTTTTTCATCACCACCGAGGCACTCGCTCCCAGGAGCTTCACTTGGAAAACAGGATGTGAGTGTGTGAGATGGCTGCTTTTCCCTCCTGGAGACGTGGGAGCTCAGAGCCCCCAGGGCTCACCCCGAGCTGGAATGGCAGAGCTGGGGTGGCACCGGGATCATCCCCCTGGGCTGATGGGGAGGCTGTGCTGGGGTGGTACTGGGATTATTCCCTGCAGAATGCCAGGGAGGCTGTGCTGGGGTGGCACTGGGATTATCCCTGTGCCGGGGCAGCAGCTGGGTCAAATAAGCTACTAGATATGCAATAGGGTATAAAGCACAAACCCTGCTTGAATGCAGGATGCACACTGCCTGTGGGATATTTGCCATGGGATATTGGGCATGCCTTCAGTAATTCATACTCTAAAAACAGCAGTTTACTCAAGAGTCAGTGAAACAGCACATTTTTATTATTTTTTTATTGTTCTGACACAGAAATTTTTTCCCTTCCTGCCCAAGCCCTGACTAACATGGTGCTGCAGCTCCCAGGGCTGTGCACACCTTTACAGGGGGAGGAGGTTTTACATGGGGACCAGAGTTTATGTGGAGCTTCCTGCAGGCTTCTTGGGACAGGCAGTACCCAGGGGTTAATGCTCCATCACAGCGTGTTTATGTGCTGACAAGGAAATGTGATGACAGAGAATCCCAAACAACTTCAAAGCAAGATTTGTGGATTTGATATGGAAACTATTTGGAAAGTCTCAGTGAGGAGGGAGAGCCCCCAACTCATCACCACTGTGGACACACAGCCAGAGCAGGACCCATTCCCAAAGCACAGCCTGGCCCCATGCCCACTCCACAGAGCCCTGAGGTCCCTTCCTGGGGATTTGGAGTGGAATGATGCTTCTTGAGCAGCTCCTGCTTAGGCAGAGGGAAGAGCATCACATGGTCCCCACCCACCTCCTGTGCTGTCCCCAGGTGTCCCCCTTGGCCCTGGGTCCCAGGCAGGGTCTTCCCTGCACCCTGGAGCGCCATCTCACCTCTTGGTAGTGCAGCCCCCTCCACCTGGGAACACTTAGGGATGAGGGAGGCAGGAATAAAAGGCTGCTGGTGGTGGAACACTGGTGGTATGTGGTTGGCAGCCCTGCAGAGCTTCTTCAGGTGTAGGTGATGGTGGCTCTGTGGCTGTGATATGGGTGGCTGTGGCCTGGGGGGTTCCTGAAGAGCCTTGTTAGCCCCATGTGGTATTGTGGGGTGCCAGGGGTCTGTAGGGTCTCTGGGCAGGGTGTGCTCAGAGCCCTTGTGCAGGGCACATGTGCCAGAAGGAAGGTGCTGTCACCTTCCTCCAGTGTGTGTGGACTCTTGGGAAAACCTTTTTGGGAACCTGGTGGGGAATGAGTGCTGATGGGGCTGTAGGGGTGCAGTGCCATCCCAGAGGTGCCTGTGACCCTCCAGGCTGTGGGGGTGAACCCCTCCACTGCCCCTGCCCTTTGCTTTGGCCTGGAGACTTGTGCCAGAACAGCTCTGGCATGGAATTCCATTGCACAGGCAACACTGTGCAACACGAACCTGGCACAGGAGCAGCTCTGGCACCATCTGGTACTGCTGCAAAGCTGAGCTGCATCTCTCTGGGTGCTGCTGTGCCTCCCCCTGCCCTGCTCCCTGCAGCCATGCTCCAGGAAAAGGCTGGACAGACCCCCTAAGGGCTCAGGGGGCAGTTTTGGTGCCTTCATGTGCTGCACTGGGGTTGCTTCAGGACCCTCTGCTGTGCTGGAGAGCTGAGGAAGCTGAACCAAAGGGCAAGGGGGGACACTGGTGTCCCGATTGTCAGTGTGCTGATGGCAGCGAGCAGTGACAGCACTGTGACTCCACCGTGTGATGGGTTTATCTCTTGTCCTGTACTGAGTATGCAGCCACATGCCAGGGAGAGAGCGAGCTCCCAGCTATAAAAAGCTTTTGTTTTATCCATAGCTGCTACTTGAGCTCTCACCCCTCGGCCTCCATGGCCAGGCAGAGCCTGTGCACCCTCAGATGTGTCTGGGACCAGTTCAGGCATCTGTTTCCTCTCTCCAAACACATCCATGGGCACCAGGAGCACCATGTGCTGCCCAGCAAGGAGAGTGGCACTGCCTGTTCCCTGCATCCCATCTCTCCCCAAGCAGGGATCTTCCCTGATTCATCCTGGCTCTCTATGTATAAAGAAGTATCTTTAAATACCCATTGTTTATTCTGCAGCAACAGCCAAAGGAGCCGCTCTGATCCATGGCATAAACATATTTTCCCAGAGTTTTCTAAACAACACTTGACCTGCTGGCCAGCACTTCCTGCAGGGTCTTGCCAGGGCTGGCTCTGCCTCCCCTGTTGCCAGTGGCCATGCAGGTAGAGCCAGGGCAGTGGTTCTGGCCCGTGGCAGGGATGGGAAAGGGGACAGGATGCTTTTGCTGGTGACAACCCTGGGCTGGAGGAGGCAGCCAGGGTCTCCATCCCTGCAGGGGCTTGGATCAGGGCTTGGGAGCAGTGGGGATGGGGGTCAGGGCTGGGCAGGGCCCAGCACCTCTGTGCCTCAGCTTTTCCAGCTGTATAACTGGGACAAAGATATGAAGCCACATTACTTCCCCAGCGGTGATGAAAGGCCTGGGAGTCTCCCTTCCTCTGCCCATTCCTGTCTGCTCCTTGGGAAGCGGGGAGGGTGATGAGCTCTCCTGCCTGGGAGTGGGAGGAAGAGTCTGATTTGAATTCCAGAGAGAAGACATCAGGAGGGTGGGTTGGATGCCTGCTTGGCCCCTCAGGGACACACGGCTGTCTGTCCCACTGTGGGTAGCATGTCTGTCTGTGGGAGCCCCTGCCAGGGCACAGCAGGGTGGGGATGTCCAGAACGTGCCGTGAGGGGCTGTCTGCAGGAAAATATGCTGTAAAATCCCTAGGGATGAGTTCTACAGCCCCTTTGCTGCCCAGGAGCCAGTGCCCAGGGCACTACAGGTGCCCAGTTCTGCCAGGAGGGCACACATTGGGTGGCCAGGGAGCAGAGGTGAGGATGAAAAGAGGAAGGAAGAATGCCACAGCTGCTCTTGCTTTATTTCCAGCCACAAATCCAGCTCCGTGGGCTGATCCACACCAGAGCTGGGTGTGCAGCTACACCAGACAGATGATGACATCCCTGCACATGCCATGTCTGTGCCGTGCACCATTCTGGGGCTGGGACAAACCACCCTGTGAACAGCAATTCCCAGCTTGGTCCCAGTCGGCAGCAAATGCTGGATCTGGGAGCTGAGCAGGGTTGGATCAAGCCCTCAGCCAAGGGCTTTGAAAATCCAAAACAGCCTTGTAAAGATCAAGCTCGTAAAACCAGGGCTCTGCTCTGTGAGCTCATGAATGGGAAGAAATGCCAACCGGATCATTTTTACACATATTTTTTTTTTTTCCTCTTTGTCAACATTCCCACATTTGGCTGAAACTTCAAAATGCCACATTTGGAGAGCGCCTGTCTTAAAAGTTCCAGTATTTGTATAAATAGCTGATAGGGAAAGAAATGACCCACTCTGGAGTCTGCCTGGGGGCCCTGGGAGCAGCAATGGGGCTCTGGAGGCCCCCAGAGCATTCCAGATTTTTGGTGTCTCCTCACTGTCGTGTGTGAGTGGGGCAGGAAGTGTGAGTGGGGGTCTTGGGAGTCTCCAGACATCAGCACCCACCCAAATTCAGGATGGGGAGCAACAAAGGTGTCCTCCATCTCCTGGGAAGGAGTTTCAGGCAATAAATGTGTAAATGGACTGTGGCCCTGGGTTTTGTCTTTGGGAGCAGAGCTGTCACCTTGCCATCCCTCCTCTGATGTTTGGAGGGGGACAGGGATGTCACTGTCCCCACCAGGGACAGCCTGTCCTGCCCAGGGAGAGCCTGAGCACTGTGAGGGGTGTAGGGAGAGGACCACGTGGGGAGGAGGTTGCAGCAAACTCCTGTGGTGCAGGTTCAGAGCTGAGATGTGGGGACAGTGACCAGAGCACCGGCGAGGGGGGCGCAAAGGGGTGAAGGTGCTCAGAGAAGGACCAGGGCAGGCAGAGAAGGGCTGCTGTGCACGGCAGGATGCAGGGAGCGCAGAGAACCGGGACAGACACGCTGGACTGCGGGGCTGGAGGGCACGGAGAAGGGCGTCCTGCGGGGATACCGGGGGGAGCGCCCGGGCCGGGGCGCCCCGTCCATGGGGAGGCGGTGCCGCCGCCCTCTCCCCTTCCCTCGCCCTCCGGTGCGGGCAGCCCGGAGCCGCCCCGAGCCTTTAAAGGCTCCTCCTCCGGAGCGGAGGGGACGCGGCCCCGGCGGTCCGCCCCGAGGGCTGCGCCGGGAGCGCGGCGGGGAGCGCACGGCGGGGCGCGGGGCGCTGCCCCCAGCCCGGCGGAGATGAGCCCCATCCCCGCGGGCAACGCCAGCGCCTGGGGGGGCTCCGGCAACTGCAGCGGGGCCGGCAGCCTGGGCCGGCAGTGGGTGCTGGGGGCTGCCCTCAGCCTCACCGTCCTCGTCATTGTGGCCGGCAACTTGCTGGTGATCGTGGCCATCGCCAAGACGCCGCGGCTGCAGACCATGACCAACGTCTTCATCACCTCGCTGGCGTGCGCCGACCTCATCATGGGCCTGCTGGTGGTGCCGCCGGGGGCCACCATCCTGCTGAGCGGCCACTGGCCCTACGGCACCACGGTGTGCGAGCTGTGGACGTCGCTGGACGTGCTGTGTGTCACGGCCAGCATCGAGACGCTGTGTGCCATCGCCGTGGACCGCTACCTCGCCATCACCTCGCCGCTGCAGTACGAGGCGCTGGTCACCAAGGGCCGGGCACGGGCCGTGGTGTGCCTGGTGTGGGCCATCTCTGCCTTCATCTCCTTCCTGCCCATCATGAACCACTGGTGGCGGGATGGGGCGGATGAGCAGGCAGCACGCTGCTATGATGACCCGCGCTGCTGTGACTTTGTCACCAACATGACCTATGCCATTGTCTCCTCCACCATCTCCTTCTACGTGCCCTTGCTTGTCATGATCTTTGTCTACGTCCGGGTCTTTGCTGTGGCTACACGGCACGTCCAGCTCATCGGCAAGGACAAGGTGAGGTTCCTGCAGGAGCCGCCCAGCCCCACATCCAGGAGGAGCTGGCGCAGGAGGCCCTCCCGCCTGCTGGCCATCAAGGAGCACAAGGCTCTCAAGACCCTGGGCATCATCATGGGCACCTTCACGCTCTGCTGGCTGCCCTTCTTCGTGGCCAACATCATCAAGGTCTTCTGCCGGCAGCTGGTGCCGGACCAGCTCTTCCTCTTCCTCAACTGGCTGGGCTATGTCAACTCAGCCTTCAACCCCATCATCTACTGCCGCAGCCCGGACTTCAGAAGTGCCTTCCGCAAGCTGCTGTGCTGCCCGCGCCGCGCCGACCGCCGGCTCCACGCCGTCTCACAGGACCTGCAGCGCTGCCCCTGTGCCTTCAGCCCCCGGGGGGGCTCCCCAGAGGACAGCAAGGCGGCCCCCGGGTGCCCTGGGGAGGATGGTGAGGCTCGGGGCAGCAGCAGCCGAGCAGAGGAGGCACCCCCAGCCCAGGGCAGTGGCCACCAGCAGCGGTCCCTGGGCGAGTCCCGGCTACAGGGCACCCAGACCACGCTGTGCTCTCAGCCTGATGAGTAGGTACCAGGAGGCACTTGCTCGTGGGGTGGGCTCAGGGGGTCCAGCACTTTGGGGTGCGACTAGGGGGGCTGTCAATGGTGGAACCATGGTTTGATAGCACAGTGAAGAGTTGGAGGGCAGGCAGACCCCAAAGCCGGGGGCAGGCAGAGCCCAGGGTGTATGGGAGATGTGCTGGGGTGTGGGACTAGGAACAACTGTCCTCTCCCTTTATGTTCCCCTAAAACCCTGGCCCCTCCCCTGGGCTGCAAAACTGGGGTCCCAGTCAGTCTCACCCCAGGATGGGGTCTGTTGTTCCTGGGTGAAGGAAACGCTGGTTGTGAACAGGAAAGCAAACCGGCTGAGCAGGAATTTGTCCCAAAGCCTGGGATTCCTCCCTTCTGCCCTTGCTCCCACTTTCTTCTGCTAAAGAAAGAAGACACGGGGACTCCCTCCAGAGTGAGGCACTGGGGCTGCTGTGACCAGCCTGGGATCTGCAGGTCACTTCGTCTTCCAACAGCGCGAATCTGGGCAGGGAATTAATTTCATCCCACTCTGTCCCTCAGTGGGAGGTGGACTCCCAGAGCCGGCAGCCTGCTCAGGGCAGGGGGCTGCCAGGGAGCTGGCAGGGACACGAATTTATGCCTCCAAATTACAAGGTGGGGGTTTTCCACCATGAACGTTTTATTAGTATGATGAAATTGGAGTTGTTCTGGTTAGTGTGGATTTTAACCGTGTTTCTCTGTTCAAACCCCCCTCCCGATGCCTGAGGGCAGGAGGGGTTCCTGCCAGCCTGCGCGGGCAGCAGGGATGTGCAGAGAGAGGTGCCAGAGGTGTTCCCTGGGAAGGATTCACCCATGCTGAGCACACGAGATGGTGAACGGTGGGAAAGGTCTGGGCTCTCACCCCCCGTGCTCTATTTCAGGTTCGCCGGCAGTGACACGCCCGCGGGTCCGTCCGTCTGACCGGGAGCAACCGAGACCCGGGAGGAGAGTGAGTGTTTCCCCCCGGCCGGGCCATCATCACCCCTCCGGCCTCTCTGCCCTCCCCGGGGAGCGCAGCCCGTGGCCAGCCCGGGGCTGCTGTCCGGTTTGGGGCTGCGACACCTCCCCGCTGCCCCGGGAGCTTTCACCCCTTCCCTGGGCAGCTGCTCGGGAGCTCCAGACCTTGTGCATGGTGCTCCTGGGTCCCCTTCCCTGCCCGCCGGGGTGGTGGCCGCGGGTCCCTGTCCCCCGACTGAGCCCGGTGGGTGACGCTGTGTCACCTCCCACCCTCTCCTTGCAGGGCTGGGGACGGAGAAGCAGCACCGGGGGCGACGGTGCTTGGAAGGACCGTCCGGTGCACGCAGCGACCCGGAGACGTGGGGATCTCCCTCGGGAACGCTGGTGGTTTCGGGACAACGCTGGCCCCCCTGTGCTGGAGACATGGAGCTGGGGGAAAGCTCCGGACCAGCTTGCCAAGGGGCAGCACAGCCTCAGGGATGTGTGGTCAGGGGGATAAACTCCCACCCGGGGTGTTCCTGGCATGGCTGGCAGTGGGATGTGGAGACCGGCGGCTCTGCTGTCTTGAAGGATGAACGACCCCGTCGTCCCGGGCTCGGCCAGTTTCAGACAGTCCGTCGGGAAGGGAAAAGAGCCTCCTGCAGGCACAAGCCCTTCCAAGGATTTCCATCCCTGCCTTAGCTGCTGCATTCCAGGGCTTGGTGCGATCCCGGGAGCCGCAGCAAATAAAAAGCTCAGGGGAGAAAAGAATTATGATCTTGTCAGATCTCCTCCGGTTTCTCCCTCTCATTCAGAGCAGGTGTCCATGTCTGTGCTGCTCGGGGACGGGAGGGGAGGTAGATTCTCATCCCACACGTGTACAGATGTGTCCTGCCCACGCCAAGCTGCCATGCAGCACCTTTGGGCATAAATTGGTGTAATTATGTCGCAGTGACTGTACAGTTTTTGTCCTGGTTTGTCTCCCCCCTACTGTGTGAAATAAACCTCTGAACCTCTGAGATGCCTCCAAATCCATCCCAAGCAGAGGGGATGCTGCTCCATGTGCAGTTTCTGGGGGGCTGCCCAAGGCTCAGGGGTGCATCCCCCCCTTCCAGGGGCTGTGGCTGGCAGAGAAAAGCCAGGCTCTGAGCATGCCATGATGCCAGCCCCCAGCCCTGCCACATGTCTCCACACCCTGAAAAAGCAGACAGAGCTGACAGAGGTGCCCAGTGCCACCTCCTGGTGCCAAGGAAATCCCAGCTCCTGCACAGGACTCGGGACCCGGGGTACCACAAGGATCCCTGCTGGGATCCTCCCCTGGTGTGTTTTGCTTTTAACACCCTGCAAGGATGAAATCACTAAATAAAGAGAATAAAAGTGAGTGCACCCTTTTCAAAGCCTCAAGACCTAGGTCTGGTGGCTCTTGGGGAGCTCATTCCTGATCCCAGCAGCTGGTTCTGCATGTCCCCCAGGCCCTCACAGCCTCATCCTCCCACACAGTCCAAACCAGCCCATGAGGTGTTCTTTACCCCTCTCAAGAGCCTGGTGTTAACCAGTGACTTCCCAAGCAGCAGAGAAAAGGGGGACCTGGCCCAGAGAATGGGGGTCCCAGGACTCTGCAGGTCCTGCTGCCAGGGCTGACAGCCTCATCTCTAATCAAACTAAAGTGGGCTCAGATGATCTGTAGGTGCTGCTGGGGTGTGAGGAGTGGGTAGGTGCCACTCGCCTCCCACCCCCACCTGCACTGCATCCCTAGCCTTCACCTCCCTGGGATCCCCTTTCCTTTATTAGCAGCTGGTGCCAGGGCAGGTGCTTGCTGTTTTGTGGGTGTTGTTTTCTCTTGTGTTTGTCCCATAGGAGCTGGTTACTGGTGTCAGATCTGCTGTGGAGGATGGACACCTCGTTTCTCTTCTCCCAGTTCCTGTCAGAGGAGAGGCCTGTGGCTGAATTGTGGGGTATGGAGCTGTGAGCCCCGGCATGCTCTGGGGGACCCTGGTGGCAGAAGTGAATGGGGGGACAGTGGCTGTGCTCTGCAGGCAGCCAGGCTGGGTGTGATTCCCCTTTTCCCTTTGAGTGTCCACCTGGGAAAGGGTCCCCTTTGCTTTTGGGAGGGGGGAAGCCTCCCCTTTGTTTTTGAGAGGGGACAGCTTGTGCATGCAGAGACCATGCCGTGTCACCCAGGCTGCCAGCTGGGCACGGGAGCCCGGAGCTACGTGGTGAAGGAGGACGATGACTTCTTGGAGCACCTGGTGCTGCTGAGAACGGTGAGATCCGAGCCTTGCCGACGAGCCCCCCGGAGCCCCTGCTGGCAGCATCTTGCCATGGGCTCTCTGTCTGTCCCCTTAGATCTGCCTGGGGGCTGAGGCCAGGGATGAGCTGCATGTGGTGGCCGTGGATTCCAAAAACGCCTTCGGGGAGCACAAGCCGGTGACCATCGCGGCGCTTCGGAGCTCGGTGCTGCCCATGGTAAGGGCTGCCACCCGCAGCCCCTCCCTGTAAGGTGACATCCTCACCTCGGGCTGGGGCTGGGGTGGGTCTCTGAGCTCTGCCTCTTTGCAGATTAGCATCAAAGGTCTGGAGCTGGTCCCTCCCGTCACCTTCGTACTCCAGTGTGGGGCTGGGCCAGTCTATCTCAGCGGGCAGCACGTCACCCGTGAGTGTTACCAGGCTGTGGGGTCAGGGTCCCCACGGGGAACACCCGTGGCAGCTCATGCTCTCTGCCTTGCCCCAGAGATGGAGGGAGGGCTGCTCAGGGGGGAATTGGTGCTTGTTGGCAGCCCTGAGCTGGACACTGTGGTCTGTGCCAGTTTTTCTGCTCTGCTGCTGTGGGGTGGGAGGGTGTCCGTGTTCCCACGCGTGGGGTGGGATTGTCAGCTGAGGGGCTTCACCCCCTCTCGGTGGGTCAGGGCCACTCCTGCTGCAGCCCTGCCTCTTCTCTCCCCAGTGGAACATGATGCTGAGTCTGAAACTGAGGAGGAAGAGCTTTCAGAGGAAGAGCTCTCAGAGGAAGACCTGGGAGATGAGGATGGTGATGAAGCATAATAGAATAGGGGAAGCTCAAAGGGGTCTTTGTGGCTCTGGAGTGGAGCTGGTGTGATGGTGGGGGCACCCCTTGCCAGGACCTGCCAGTGCCCTGTGCCAAATGCAACAGATTCTTGCAGGGGGTCACAAACTGGTCTGGCTTTGAGTGTCATTCCTTGTCTCCTCTCATTGCCCTTTTCATTCCTCCCATGCTCCCAGAAAGGCTTTTTTCCCCCTTTTATTGTGATAATAATGGGAAAGTGAAAATACCCTGAAGTTGGTCTGAACTGTGCTCTGGTGCTCCTGCTTCAGCTGCTCTCACCTGCCCTCCTGTCCTCCCTCCCTGCCTTCTCTTGGGAAAACCCATTCCACAAGTGCCACTGTGATGCTGTGGGTCATCCTGGCCCGTGGGTCTGGGGTGGACAGAGGTCCCCGTGAGCAGCCCCTCACTGGGGAGCTGTGGGCTGCTCCCAGGACAGGGGTCCTGGGGCCTCCCCCAGCTCTGGCATCTCTGGAGGAGAAAGGCTGCACCGTGCTCTGTCTCCTCAGGTAGGACACAATGTCCTGCACAGCCGTGGCACCAGCTCTCTTGCCAGCTCCTGGCTAATGGTCCTTTTGTTCCAGGAGGAATCTCTCCAACATGCCTGTTGAGTTCAACAGGACCAAGTTCTTCATGGCAGCCCAGGGAAATGCAGCTGCTGAAGTAATATCATTAGAACTCCTGATTGAGAAAATTGCCCAAATCCATTCTATGCCTGATATGAGCTGGCAGCGAGGAGTTCAAGGGGAGCCCTGGACCTGCAGGAGGGTGGGCTGGAGAGGGAGCACATGGCTCTGGGTTTTGATTTGCCTGACTTACAATAGAAAATACCAAAGCTGAGCTGAGGGAAGTCAGAGCTGTCTCCCCACACAGCCCTGAGCCCCTGTGCTGGAGCCTGGGCTGTGGGACAGCATGGAGACCCTGTGGGAGCTGGTGGAGCCCCAGCAGCAGGAAGGGTGGGTGCTTTGGGGAGATGCCCTGGTCTCCCTTCCCCTGGCACCTTCACCCTATCCTGCCTGACAGCATCTCATGGCAACTGCTGGGTAATTAATGACCAAGTCTCCATGTCCTGAACACCAAGCAGTGTGCCCCCAGCACAGGATGTGACCCCCAGGCACATGGAATGTGGCTGGTGTTGTGTCCACTCAGCTCTGTTTCCCCCTCCCAGGGCAGGGATGTCACCCCACTGTGAGGGTGGCATGTGGCAGTCACTGTCCACCAGATTTTCCCAGTCCCACCCCGAGGCCTGAGGAGCTGGATGAGACCCTGAGCACGGCTCTTCGTGCTTTCCCCTGCTTGGGGCTCGTCTCCTCAGCTCCTGCAGGCACCGCTTGGCCTCTCCTGCCTTTTTGCACCAGCAAATTCCAATTAATAAATGCAGGAGTGCCCTTTTGTGCATAAGTGACCAATTATTTGATGCATGAGCACCCCATCAGATCACCTACGAGCACCCAATTAATCACATAAATGTTAAATAGTGCTACTTGAGCACTCAGTGAGCTCAGGTGTGACCACCCCATAAGATCCTAGGGTGTCCAGTTGAGACGTCTGTCATCTAAGCAAAGAAAGGGCAGGAGGAAGCATCTCCCCAAATACCTTTGAAATATTTACATTTTCTGCTGTCTCAACACCCATATCATGATAATTAACACAATGATTTTGTTAATTGCAATGAATTAAAATAAATCCAACTTCCCCCAGTTGAGGTGGGGACTGAGGATGTGTCTCGGTGGGGAGGTTCCTGCACATGGTAATTTATTTATGGGGGGATTTTTCTCTGCAGATGCTTGGCAAAGTCCCTCCCTGTGCAGAACAAAGAATAGGACTGGTTGGTTTTGTGGTTTGGATTCAGCAGTAAATGCTCGACCAGAGGGACTTTATTCCGAATCTGTCTCCGAGTGCGTTCTCACAGGGATGAAACAGACAGGGCGTGTGGGAGTCGGTTTAAAATTCCAATTAATGCAAATTTGGAGTATGGAGTTTTTGTGGGGCTGCTGGGATGTGTAATGAAAGTGTGGCTGGGGCAGTTCTCCGTTTGGGGCTTCCAAAATCTGCCGGGTGAGCTTCAGTCCTCCTCGTTCAGGTACGTGAGGGCTTGAGCATGAAACAATGCATGGCACAGAGAGAAATAAACAGGGGGGCAAGTCCTGTGCTGCGAGAGAGCGGGAGATAATCTATGGAAATAGCGCAGGAAATGAGAGCTGGAGAGCAGCGGGTGATGAGAGGACTCAGTGCAGGAGAGAAGGAGGGACAGAGGGAGTGGGAGCCGCTGGGGGATGAGGGCTGTGCTGCACGGGGGTCCAGGGGGCTGGTGGTGAGGGAAGGTGCCGCCTGTCCTTCCAGCTGTCTGTGGGAAGCAGCCCGGGACAGCAGGGACCTGTCTCTCTAACATGCCATACACAGCTGTAACATGCCACACACCTGTAACGTCACACACCTGTAACATGTCACACACACCTTTAACATGCCATACACCCCCTAACATGTCACACACATCTCTAATATGCCACATACGCCTGTAAAACCCCCGTATATACACACACCCCTGTGCACAGCCC
This sequence comes from Margarornis squamiger, assembly GCA_035222235.1. NCBI lineage: Eukaryota > Metazoa > Chordata > Aves > Passeriformes > Furnariidae > Margarornis > Margarornis squamiger. The sequence continues at coordinate 2,353,989 of JAWWTY010000055.1, forward strand.
TGCACACTGCCCCACACCTGTCCTGCCCACCGCCCTACACCTGTCCCCACATCTGTCCTGCCCACTGTCCCACACCTATCCCCACACCCGTCTCCTCACCTGTCCCCACACCTGCACACATTTGTCCTGCCCACCTGTCCCCCCACCTGTCCCCACACCTGTCCTGCCCACCGACCCACACCTGTACCCACACCTGTCCTACCCACCGCCCCACACCTGTCCACACACCTGCACACAGCTG
>JAWWTY010000055.1:2354329-2367745 GCA_035222235.1 Margarornis squamiger
GGGGGGGGGGCGGGGACATTGGGTGTGATGGGGCAGGAGGACACGGGGGGGACACCAGGTGGAACAGGGAATGGGGGGTCATCGGGTGTGACAGGGGAAGGAGGGGGGGACACCGGGTGTGACCAGGCATAGAGGGGGACATCGGATGTGACTGGGGATAAGGGGAGACACCAGGTGTGACGGGGGGGACACCAGGTGTGACTGGGGGACATGGGACAGGGGCTGGGGAGGGACCAAGGAGGGCACAGAGCGGGGGCCTCTGGGCACCTCGGGGGCCAGGTAGGAGGATGGGGAGAGCCTCTGTGTCCTATGGAGGCTTGGGAGGGGTTGGAGGGGCCAGGAAGAGGGATGTGTGGGCTTCTATGGCCATGGGAGCTGGGGAGAGGGATGAGGAGGGGCCTCTGTGCCCCAAGGGGTCAGGGGAGGAAGCAGAGGGGGCCCTCTGTGCCCCTCGAGGGTCTGGTGTTCTGTGGGGAGCCCCAGTTCCCCATGGGAAGTCCCTGTTCTTTATGGAATCCTATGTGCACCACAGGCATGTGTGGATCTGGTGGGGAACCCTGGTCCTCTGTAGGGCACTGGGGCTCTCTTGGGGGATGGCTGTGCCCCACCTCAAGCCCCATGGGTGCCACGGGGCCCACGGGGAAATGTGACCAGAGCTTTTCCAGCCAGTCCTGCGTGGTCCTCACGTTTGATTTTCCTGTGTGTGTGTGCTGACAGTGTACACACGGAACAGACTGGCTCCCGAGCCCTGGTTTCCTCGGAATGCTGCCTCTCTGCAGCGGGGAGCCAGCTCAGGCTCCACCAGCTGTTTATTTTTTTTGTCTTTTATAAACACTAAGCACATGTCAGGGTGGATAATTCCATGTTCCACGGGCTGGCCTCGCTGCTGTCAGCAGTACACCGAGCCGGGGACCTTAATGCCCGGCTCCAGCTCTGTGTCACACTTGCTGCTTTGGACATAAACAGTGGGACGGTGAAACCCAGGGGTGGTTCCTGGGAGGGTTTTACTGGGAGTCAGCAGCCTTGTAATGTGGCTGGTGAGTCACCTTCCTCCTCTGGCTCACCTGAGCAGGTCCAGGGCCGAGCACCAGGAGCTGCGTCGCGTTGCCTGACGAAGCTGTCGCCTCTTGTCAAGGCTTAATTAGGCCATGGGTTCATTAAGGCTGTGTCAGGCATTGCTGTGTTTACACTGCAGAGCCCAACGTGCCCTGGGTCAGCAGAGCTCGGGGCCAGCGCCTCGGGCTCCCAGGCGGGTGCCTTTGTGTCTGTCTGGGCAAAGGAAAATTGAGGGGGAGGAAAAAAGAAAACACAACCTTGGTGCTCCTGCTGAAATTTCGGGTATTTTCAGCTGTTTCCAGCCCTCCATTTCCTGTTTGAAGCCTGTTTTGTCCTGGCTGCCGTGGCAATGTGCAGCCCTGAGGGGTTGGTTTTATTTGGAAAATGAATACATGTTGATTGGCAGGTGCTCACTAACACGATAAATGCCATTAATGAGATTTTTTTTGTGGTTTGGTGGGTTATCAGTCCGTGATTTCCTTCCAGTGGCGTGTTTGGTCAGGGCTGAGCTGCCTTTGCTGAACACGTTATTTGCAGGGAGCACACGGGATCAATTGTGGCACTGAAGCCCTGTGAGCACGGGATGCTCCTAGAAACCACGGGTCTGGAACAAAAGTGCCCTGTGCTGGCTCATATTAAAGGCAAAGGATCTCTGATTCAGGGGCTGCAAAGCCTCAGTCTCTTGATAGAATCCCTTCCCTTGGTGTCTTGTAACTCCAGGCTGGAGCACCTGACTGTAGCTCATTTAGAATTCATTTAGAATTATCCCAGAATGGTTTGGGTAGGAAGGGACCTTAAAGCTCACCCCATTCAACCCCTCTGCCACAGGCAGGGACGTTTTCCACTATCCCAGGTTGCTCCAAGCCCCATCCAACCTGTCCTTGGACACTTCCAGGGATGGGACAGCTACAACTCCTCTGGGCAACCTGTGCCAGGGCCTGCCCACCCTCACAGGGAGGAATTTCTTCTGTATATCCCTCTGAAGTGTAGCAGATTCCATCTCCTTCAGTAATCCTCATTACTTTTGAATTTTCTCTGGAGCAAATTGCCTTTTCCTGTTCACTTCCATTGCTTCCAGTGCACCTTCGGAGTCTGAAGTGCAAATTTGATGGTGAGGCACATTTGCATGCTCTGTGTGCTTCCTTTATTTTCCCCTTCCATCTGGTGAGGAGGAAGAAACCAGCATTTTCATGGCAGCCTTTCCTATGGGTTCTGTGGAGCTGGGAATTCTGTGGCTCCACCAATAGACAAAACCCTATGGGTGTGCAGTGCTGATAATTCTCTTTGAAATATCACATGTGGTTTGAGAGTCACTGAGTGGTGGTTGAGGGCGTGGGGATTGTGGTTTGGGATGCCCTGAGCACTCACCACACAGAGCTTGACATTCCAGAGCCACGTTTCGGGGAGGGATAAGGCTCTGTCTGAGCAATGCCCTTCCTGGTGCTCCGCAGTCACGAGCTGGGGGAGGTGGGTGGAAATCCCCAGCGGTCTGCAAGGCTGGGGTTGGCTCTCTCTTGTTGATTAGGGGTTCCTTGGCTTAAGAGGCATTAAGGAGCTGGAATGAAAGGTATGAGGGTGTGGGATGCATGTGCAACTCTTGGTACTGTGTCTGGCTCTGAGGCTGCTGGCTCGGCTCAAACTTCAAAGCCATGGCCCCTGCAAGTGTCAGGAGGAGAGATGAAAGGGCAGAGGAGAGTGGCTGAGCTGAAATACAGGAATTCCATGTTGTGTTTCTGTTTTTCCTCCTTTTTTTTTAACCCTTCCTGGTCTGGGTTTTAAACCAAATCTTACTAATAACCTTCTGTTTACGATAAGGAATGTTTTCCTTGGCACCTGGGGCCGCGACTGTGACGTCGTCATAAGATTAAAGGCTTTTCTTTTCCTACACTGGAGGCTGACTTGATTTTTCAAACATAAGAACCCTCTGTGTTCTCAATTACCCGTGCCTCGGGTTGGTAAAAGAAGTCTCCTTGTTGCTGCAGGTGGTACAAGCTCCGCTCCAAGCCGGGGAAGAAGGAAAAGGAGAGAGGGGAGATCGAGGTGGATATCCAGTTTATGAGGAGCAGCATGACAGCCAGCATGTTTGATCTGTCCACGAAGGACAAGCCTCGCTCTCCCTTTGGGAAGCTCAAAGACAAGCTCAAGGGCAAGAGGAGCAGTGGCCTCTCTGACACGGCGTCGGCGATCGTTCCCAGCACGACCCACTCCCCTGCTGACAGCGAGGATGAGGCAGTCGAGAAGGAAAAGAAGAAATCCAAGTTCAAAGCGCTGTTCTCCAAACCTGGGCTGCAGAAGACCCTGTCCCAGTCCATGTCAGTGCTGCCCACGCAGCAGCCCGTCACCCAGAAGGTTCGGCTTCGGCCCAGTGACTTCCAGCCACAGTGGGATGAGGAGGAGTCTGAGACCTCTCCGAACTCAGAACGTGAGTACTGGCACTCACTGCACTGGTGAGCACAAAGCCTTTCCCCAAAGGGTTGTTTATGCTTTTCACAGCGCTAGTTAAACTCTTCTTTCTGACTGAATCCATAGAAATCCCCTCCTGGCACTGAGGTTGTCAGTAGCAAATGTCAGAGGAAATGTTTTTCTTGTATCTTGAATTTCTCTCTGGTTTTTTTTTCCCTAGGAGCCTTTGGAAATGCCCTGGAAGAGAAGCCAACTCCTTCTCCTTTATTTAAATCTCGTAAAACAGCCCTTTTGGACAGCAGGCAGCTGACCCAAGGAACCACTAACCACACCAAGAAGGAAGGGCTCTCTTTGTTCAGTGGCCTGAAATCCAAGAACGATCCCATTTCCAAGTCTAGCCTGTGTATCAACGGCAGTCACGTTTATATGGAAGAGACCACGACAAAGGACAACACTCCAACCTCCTCCCCCTCTCCTCTCAACTTCAGGAGGAAGCAGCTCTTCGCCTCAGAGGAGAACCTGTCTTCCAGGTCCACTAAACCTGAAGAGACGGGAAGAACCTCTCCCAGTCAGGCTTTCTCCGGATCCTCATCCTTGGAGACCTTCAAATCCATGACTCTGCCATCATACAAACTGCTGAGCAGTGAGGAGCACCTGGACACCAGCGTTCCACCAAGCAGTGAGGCTGTGAGAGAGACCAAAAAGCCAGACCACAAGAAGTCTGCCTTGCTCTCCCTGGTCACTGGGAGGAAGGAAATGGGGAAGACTGGAGATGCTGAGAACGTTCCCGACAGGGCCCTGCAGAGTGAGGAGAACAAAATTCAGGAAGAGAAGAGTGAAGAGGAGGCCAAGTGTCCTGAACCTCCAGCAGATTTGGGCAGAGGGGACCCATCAGGAGACACTCAGGGCACAGAAGACACCTTTGCAAACAAGAGGCCACTCAGCCCTGGTGAGGAGGAACGAAAACCCGAAAAAGCTGCTGTGCCAGCCAAGACCAAAGCTGTGAAGCCCAGGTGAGTCCTGGCTGCTGGTGGGATCTGGGATGGGCAGTGCTGGTGGCAGGGGGCAGCAGGCTGTGTCCTGCCACACCTGGGCTCAGGTGCTGCTCTGTGGGCACCCGTGGGATTTACGCTGGCATTGGGTGCTTTGAGAGCAAATAAAAAGTTCTTTCTGAGTACAAAAGAAAGATGGATATAGGAATGCTCCTTGTAAGTGATGCTGAAGTGGTGGTTCTCTGAGTGCAGGCACCTGTGTAGGCACTGTAGGGGTGATTTTTCTTGCTGGATCTCCTGCAAAAACTAACTCTGTCTGAGCTGTGCAACTGGAACCTCCCCAGGGTCCAAAATGCCTGTCCTAACATCTGTGCTTTCCTCTTCTTTGCTTGGCTGTGGTCTTCCAAAGGTTGGTCTTGGAGCCCTTCTGCTTTTGGCATTATTCACAGCAAGACAAAGGGATTTGGTGTGAATTTGGACACCAGGCTTTTTCGGAAATTCTGCTCCTTTATCCTTCATACACAGATACATATAAATAGTGTGTCTGGGATTTTATATATATGTGTGTGTGCCCTACTAATAAGGCTGTGGTTTGTGCCTGTCCCTAACTCCTAATTTTCAGTGCTTCTCATGTTTAAATTTCTTGCCTATGAAGTGTTTTATGTACTAATAAACCTGCTTGGGGTGCAAAGAGATGGCGCTTAAAGCAGCAAAAACAAGCTCTGCAGCAGAAGAGTTCTGACATAAACAACATAAAATCCTTCATAAAGATGTAGTGAAGGATATAAAGTCTCTCAGACAGGCTCTGAGGTCTCTTGCTAGTGTAATTCATCCCCAGTGGCAGAAGCTGATGGAGGCTGGTGCTAAAGCTTGACTGTTCCTGCCTCGTGTTGCATCTGCAAGTGACATGCGAGTTTTTTGTCCCTTTTTGCAGACTGGGCCTGTCTCCAGAGGAGGAACCCAAAGCCACGCTTCCTACTCTTGCACCTGACCCCCTCCCTGCTTTTCTTTCTGTGCACTGTATGAGCAGTGCAAATAATCCTTTTGTTTCTAAAACGGGGCAGGAAGTCCAAGTGCCAGACTCTGAAAACATCACTAGTTCTTCTGCCTCTCTCACTTCTCCTGCTTTTGCTGCAGAGCTTTGGAATGGCAAGAACCCCTTTATTCCTGAGTGGGACAGGGCACCCACAGCCCTGGATCCCGACAGCATTGCCCATTTCCCTTCAAACCATCATCTTTCAACCTCTGTTCCCAAAGCACCTCTTCCTGGTGTGGGAAGGGGTAATAATCCTTTTGCTGCTGACTGGGAGCAGGGTCCTGAGAGCTCTGCTGCAGAGGCTCCCTGGGGTCTCTCTCTCCCACCCACACCTTCTCCCCCCTCTGATTGTCACTTCAATGACAATAATCCCTTCGTGCCCAAGCGTGGTGGGCAGGCAGGTGTGCCAGGTTTCCAGACTGTCTCTGGTTCTTCCCCTTCCTGCCTTCCTCGTGGTGAGGACTGTTCCTCAGCAGGACGCCCTGGCTGTGATGCTTCAGGGGGCTCTGCAGATGTGGCTGTAACTAGTGATGTCACAGCTGTGCCAGACCCTCCTGGCACCTTATCTGATCCCCCTTCAGCCCCTGCTGGGCTGGCCCCAAAGCAGCACAGCAATTCTCCCCAGCTTCATCCTAAGAATTCTTTGGAAAGCTGCAAGCTAGTTGATGGGGAATCTGTGTCCTTTGTCCTCGGTGGATTGCAGGGTGTTACAGCAGGTGGTGGAGGTTTGGGTGGGCAGGAAGGTGGAGAGCAGCGCTGTGATTCCAGTGGAAGGTTGGGTTCAGGGGCAGCAGGAGGGCGAGGGGGTGGTGAGGCAGGAGCAGGGTGTAACACTGAACCCTGCACAAGGGGTGACGCAGGTTTGGCATCTCTCTCCAAGCCTAGTGACAGCCTTGTGCCAGAGACCAGGGCTGAGCAGGTGCCATTCCCTGAGAGCAAGCTCAGGGAGAAGCAGGAGGTCTGTGGTGGGAAGCAACAGGCAGAAAGTGCACCTCTGTTAGAGCCCCAGGCAACTCCTCTTGCTAAAAATGACTCACTTTCCCAGGTCAAACCAGCCCTGGGAGCCTGCTCGGTGTCCCCTCGGGAAGTGGATGCAGGGAGGACTGGCAGTGAGGTCCCTGTCCCACCAAGGCCAGCCCCACGCAGGGCTGTGGCACTGAGGAAGTGCCTGCCAGCTTCTCAGGCTGAGTTAAAGGGTGATGTTCCTTCTTCAGGTGTAAAATCTGTGCCTGGGCTCCTGTTACCTGCTGGTGAAGCCTCAGCTGCTCGTGGGTGCCTCCCCCAAAGTGGGTCCTCGGAGACTGTCCCTCCTGCAGTGACACTTGGAGGTGACAGTGGTGACAGGCCTTTAAACACTGAAGGTGACGACGACTTGTCTGTTGGTCTCACAAATCTCAGGTCTGCCATTCCCATTCCTGGAGACCGTGGCTCCAAAGTGGCCAGTCTGCCAGTGATCCTGGAGGGAGGCTCTGATGATGAGCTGCTGGGGGACTGTCAGGAGAGCTCTGGGGTCACTGCAGGTGATAAAGGTGTTTCAGGGACTGCAGAGCAGCCTCGAGGTTTGACACCTTTGCACAGAGAACTGGGAGAGCTCCGTGATAGCTCAGCTGCAGCCCCGATGGCCCTGACTGCTCTACAAGGAGGAGGAGGAGGTGCTCCTGGTGCTTGTAAGCCAGGCAGATCACCTGTGCTGCCTGCTGGAATGGGTGCTCCCAGGGTCAGTATCCAGGGAGCTGACTCAGGCTTAGGTGTGACATCTCATTCCAGGGACTGTAACAGTCATTTTGAGAAACAAGAGCTGGAAACGAGTGTGGGTGTTGAGGAGCCTGCAGAGTGTGACCTCTCTGAGCCTTCTGCTTCCTCTTCCTCCCTGTCAAGTCCTTGCCACCCTTCCTCTTCTTCTCACTCCCTTCTCTCTGACACCCCAAGTCATAGAGCAGAGTCTCCGAAAAAGCCAACAGCCGAGGGCTTCGCAGATAAAGCAGGAAATTCGGGCAAGAAGAAGCTTCTCCAGGCACGGGTTTCACCCTCTGAAACGTTCCCTAACCAAACCCTGCGGGGTGGTGAAACCGTGTCTCCTAAGCACAGGTGAGACCATGTGGGGATCACAGCAGGTATCTCTCTGCAGGTGTGAGCTCTGCTTTTGCTTCCAGATCTGTCCCTCCCGCTGCTGGATCTGCTGTTTTCTGTGATGTGACTTGGCACCAGACAGCCCTGACTTCCTCTGGGGTCTGGATTTGTCAGGGCCTGGGTCCTGTCAGCCAGCGTGGGGGCATTGCTGGCTCTAGAAGGATCTGTGCAGCTCCTGAGGGTGCCCAGGGCACTGGGGGGACTGGCTGCTCATCACAGCTCTCAGAGAAGCCATTAGGGAAGGTACAGCAGGTGAATAGGGTCATTTCATCCAGTTGGGGAAATGGACTGCAATTGGTTCGTTTTTCAGACATGGGACAATGGTCACCCTGATAAACTGGGATGCTTCATTTCCTGGCTGGGTTGGACTCCTCAGAGTGATCACAGCAAGTGGTGCAGCTCCTGCTGTGCCACTGACCTGTCAGCTGTGGGGACCTCACCTGCAGAGCTCTGCCTGGGGTCTAGGACATCTCTGGCTGAGACATTGGCTGAGACAGAAGTCAAATTTGCTTCCTGTGTTAAAACTGGTGACATAAATCCTGCTCAGGCACGTAATGACAGCACTTCTTGGCAGCTTGTTCTGTCAGTTCAGGTTGGAAAAGGCCCAACATGCTTGTCCCAGGATAGTGGAAGTATTTGATATGTTGCAAGAACCACAAATATGTTCTGGTTAGGAAAGGCAGGCTGAAATACCGGTGCCTGAGATCAGAGTAGCTGCCCTGTGTTCTGCCTCCTCGTGTAGCCTGACCCGGCTTTTCTCCCATGACACACTCGGGATGTGTTTCCTTTGCTGCTGCTCCTGCTTTATCTCCAATGCCTTAAGGCAATAAAGATAATAGAGAACTGGAGAATACTTATTAAAACCCCATAGCTTAGAAATGCCTTGTCTTCTGAATCTGAATCTCTTTTCTCTCAGGAGACAGAGAAGGGTAGGAATCTTCCCCAATTTCTTGCTGTATTTGTTTGTAGTCAGGAGATCTGTGTTGTACATGTCCTGCTTACACAACAGAGACCTTCTCTTTCCTGTTGCAGACTCCATCCTGTGAAGCCAATGAATGCCATGGCAAACAAGTCTCAGAATAAAAACCTGAATGTCATCAGCACCATGAATGAAAAGCTGCTGGAAATGAGTGTGAAGGTATGGGGGGCAGTGACACTTTCACTGCTTAAGCTTTGGTTTAATTGAAGAGTTTGTGTGTTCCAGATAATTGGCCTGGACTCACATCTCATATCCTGGGCAGAAAAAGGACTCTGGTTATCAGACCCTGTGGGGTGTGAACTTTCCTTTGGTCAGCCCCCAAAGGTGGGGATGGTCTTTAAATATTTATTTTCTTGCATACTGATCTGGAATAGAGTTTGTGCCTTGTGTTTTGTGGAGGAGGTTGTCAAGCACTTCATTGGGGAATAGCACTGAGATTTAAAGGAGCTTTCTGCTTAATCCTGGCCTCAGAGGGACCCCCAGGCTTGAGGCACAGCTTACAGGTCATGTTGATCCGAATGGCTGGGAGCATTCCTGGGGCAGCAGGGAAAACCCTGGGTCCTGTCTTTGTCCCTGATGGTATTTTGGGGAAAATGAGAAGTTAGAACCGAAATAACAGCAGTGCCTCCTTCTGGTGTTAGGGGAGAGGATGTGAATTAAGTGATTCAAACTGACACGTTGCTGTTTTGAGTGAGTTGAAAACTTCTTGTGGTGCTCTGATTCCACATAAATTGTATGTGAGGCACCACGGGAGCCTGTTGTGCTCACACTCCCTACCTGGGCAGTGTTCTGGGAGCTGGAGGAATCAGCAGGAGCTGCCCAGTACCTGCCAAGTTGCTTAAGCATTAAAACCAGACTTTTCAGAGAAACAGGAGGAAACAGGGCCTGGGGGGGATGTGTTTCTGCTGTTTAAGCTGAATTTGTCTTTCCCAGTCTCTGGTTTGTTTAAGCAACAGCTGTCCCATTGCCTGGCTGTAAAGGATGGTGGTTGACAGGGCATGGCTGTAACTTCCACACATCCCTGTGAGGCATGACATTCCTTATTCCTCCAGCATAAACTGCAGCAGAATTGAGTTACAGAACTGGCATTATGCAGAGGTTTGATGCTTTTTAAAAGGTGTGGAGCACAGAGCAGCTGAGGCTCTGTGAATGCTGTGTTTAAACCTGGTGCTTTAAATTCCCCAAGGCCAGTCCCAGGCATGTTCTGTTGCTGGTTTGGAAGGCCCTGTGTGTCTGGACTGACCCTGCCTTTCTTCCCTCCCCAAGAAATACGATCCTTCAGACCCTGCCTATGCATATGCCCAGCTGACACACGATGAGCTGATCCAGCTGGTGTTGAAACAGAAGGATATGATTACCAGGAAGGATGTCCAGGTGCGTGAGCTCGAGGACTACATCGACAACCTGCTCGTCAGAGTCATGGAAGAAACCCCCAACATCCTCCGTGTTTCCCTGTCTGGGAACAAAAAAGCTGGGAAGATGTGAAGGGTCGCGGGGTGTTGGTGAACAAGGGCTGAATTCCCACTGGAGGAGTGTGAGGAGTGAGGGGCCAGTGTGGAGCAGGTGGTACTGGTTGTGCTGCCCATGGAAAATGACCTTTTTCCTGTTTCTGCCTTGAGCAACTCTTGGATTGATTAGTAGCTCCATCAGGTCTTGTAATGGAGTCACCTTATAATTTATTTTATTTTTCCCCTTATCTGGGAAGATCAGGCATTAATCCAAAGGCTGGTTGTGAAGGAAAGGAGGAGGGTTTTTGATGTGTTTTGCTTCCCAGCAAGGCACTGATGATCCTTTAGAAAGATATTTTTTTTTAAGTGGTTTTGTTTTGTAGCAGCTTTGATAGATCAGTTACTCTTCTTTCCATATCTGAAGTTGTAGTGCAATATAAAACTTTGTACAGTAGAGTTTGAAGTTTTGATTGTTTTTAAAATAGTAATTAACTACACTGGAGAAGCCCAAAAATATCCCAGCTTCAGACCTGGGCTGTAATTTAAAAGGAATTAATTCCCTGAAAGTTGAACTGAAGTTAAAATGATTGGAAAGGAGGAAGCAAATCTGAGTTCATCTCATCAAGTGGATGTTGTTCCAAAGAGTTCCAAGGGAAAGTTTGCAGGTTTTTTGGTGCAGGAGACATTGAGGTTCATGGTACGTCCCTACCATGGGAATGACAGCAATGGATTTAGACCAAAGGTACATTTTAAATCACAAGCTGTTCTCTTAACAGTCTTAAAATTCCAGATTTGAAGGTCGTCCAAAGGAGGTAAAAGCCCACCTGGCTCTGCCCTGTGCTCTGGAACAGGGGTGGGTCTCATAGCCCCAGTCTCATGCTGTGTGGGAGTTCTGTGCCCATTCCCTTTTTACACTGCATTTTATTAAACACAAATACCTTGGATTCTGGAGCTGGGGCCTCACCTTGGAACGACCTCTGAAGGTGATCAGTTTTGCAATGCTTTTATTTTTGCATTCCTTGCACAGCCCAAGGAGTCAAACCTGGCCCTGGGGTGGGAGTGCCCAGAGGGCTCCCACCTGCTGGGGTTCTCTGTGACTTGCTGCTCAGAATCTTATGTAGCTGAGGGGCTGTGGTTTTGCTGGACTACCAATACCTTCCCAAAGGTGGGGACAGGGGTGTTCCCCTCCCCATCCCACAGTGGGAACAGCTCAGTGCTGGTGAGCAGCCACCACAGCCTCCTCTTCTGAAAACTAAACGTGGCTTTATTTTTTGGCGAGCTCTTGTCAAAGATCAAAAATAAATAAAAAAATAATCAGATGCCTCTTTGCACCTCTGGGATTTTCCAGGGCTGGGAGAGTCCATAAAAGGCTTACATGGAAATTGGAATACAGGCAGAGTGAGAAGCAGAGGACCAAAGCTTCGTGAGGACCAAAGCTTAGAGCTTTCCAACCTTAATTCTGTGGAAATAACCCTCCTACCTTTGGAAGTTGGTGGGTTGTTTGGTCTCACTCCTGCCTCAGGGGTGAGTTTCTCAGTTTTTCTACAGCAAAGCACTTTATTGAGGGCCTGGACCAGCTGGATGGACTCTCACCACCACTGTCAGAAACCACTGGAGATCTCAAACACTGTATTTTTGTAGCAAAGAGCAGTTTAATATATTTACCTGGAGATGTAAACACATTTATTAGAAAAATCACAAAAAAAATGCTGTTAATGACATTTTTATTCCTGTAAACTGACCTGCTACCAAAGGCTGGGGCTTTCCTGGCAGAGCTTTACCTGAAACAAGCCTTAAGTTTTAAGAGTCTTCCAAGACTTCAGGTACTTTTTTTATCTCATTTTAGTGTTATTTGAGCAGTCTCTGCAGTGAGGGGGTTCTCTCTTCTCTCCTGTACCTTCTGTGGTGAATGAAGGGTCTCAAATGCAGGTGGTGGGGGTTTAATCCTGAGTGGTGCTGGTTGGCCTTGCTGAAACTGCTGCTGCTTCTCGTGCCTTCTCGAGTGAGGAAGATGAAGGATTGATTAGTTTCCTCCTTGTGCCTCGGTGGATCTCTGGAAAGAAGATCCTGTACCTCACTGATGAACTTTGGATTTTAGACTTCTATTGTGATGTTCTGGGTCAGAAAGAACCTGCTGTGCCTTGGGATGGTGACTTACAGGGGTCAGAGCCTCTGGCTGGTGTTACTGGTCATTGTAACTGGTCACTGGGGAGCAGGGCTGGTCTGCTGCTCTCTGCTGGCATCGTTCTGGAACAATCTGGGTATGAGAGTCACTGGTGGCACCTCCAGGGGCTTGTGTGATGCTCTGGGAGCGTGGATTTCATGGAGCTTGGGTTGTGTGCGTTCCCCTGGGGAACAACGTGCATCCTGGACTCACCTCCACAGATCCAAAGCAGTAATAAGTGCTCTTAGCACAGCTGAAGCCTTAAAACTTGTCACATCCTCCCCTTTTTTGGCTGGTTGCAGCTGTGCCTGTGGAGGGGACCCCGAGCTGGGTCTGGCTCTTGCCCTGGGGTCGTTCTCTGGGGTGGCTGGAACCTCTTCCAGTGCAAACCCAGCACTGCTGTGTGGTCAGTCCTCGACTTGCACGGCCATGAAAGCATCACACAGCCCTTGTACTTCGTTTTTTATTGGCAAATACTCATTAAAGCCTTCCTTTGGTGTGAGGGGGACTGGCATTTTATATCTTTTAAGGGCCTTAAGAATCAAACACTTTGTTTTATTATTATTATTATTGAAGGATCTGAATGTATTCTCCCTTGTTTGTACTCTCTGCTTTTCAGCCCCAGGTACTGTTTGTTTTTTTAAAACACCTTTTTTGTTTTGTTTTGTTTTCACAGAACACTAAAAATAAATATTATAAAAACCACCTTAAACGCCCCTTGCTTTTGTCTTTGTCCTGAAAGGGCGGTTTCAGAAGGGCCTCGTGACCAGCCCTGCTCATCCTCCAGGTATTTTTGGGGCTGGTTTCACCCCCTGCAGGAAGGTCCTGGCAAACAGGGTGGGGAAACCCGAAGGACGGGCTCCCAGAGCCAGGAGGTTCCTGCAGAGCCAAAGAAAACAACACAAATGCCCCGTGTGAAAGGTGAAATGCTCCCGGTCCCCCGATGGCAATGACAACCCCAGGTTGCTGTGGTGATGGAAGGAGGAGGGAATGGGGAGATAGATGGCCCTCCATCTGCCCCCTTGGAGGCTGCTTAGAGCCTTGGACCAGAGTTCTGTGTTGGGAGAACAGGGTGAATCACAGAATAGAATCAGAATGAGCTGGGTTGGAAGAGACCTCTGAGACCATCAAGTCCAACCCTTGACCCCACACCCCTGTGATTACCAGACCATGGCACTGATGCCACATCCAGTCTCATCTTAAACACC
>JAWWTY010000055.1:2367845-2390355 GCA_035222235.1 Margarornis squamiger
CACACACTCGAGGTGTGGCCTCACCAGTGGGCAGAATCACCTCCCTGGTCCTGCTGGCCACACTGTTCCTGACCCAGGCCAGGACACCACTGCCCTTCCAGGGTCACACCTGGGCACATCTGGGCACACCTGGCTCATGCCCATGCAGAGCCTGATGAGCCTCCCCGTGGGGGTAAGGCGGGGGTGTTTCATGGCTCCTGGACCTTCCTCTTCCTCCTTCTCTTCCTCTTCCTTCTCTTCCTCTTCTTCCTCCTTGTCCTCTTCCTCCTCCTCCTCCTCCTCCTCCTGCTTGACTTCTTCCTCCTTTTCTTCTTCCTTGTCTTCCTCCTCTCCTTGTCTTCTTCCTCCTCTTCCTCATCTTCCTCCTCCTCCTCCTCTTCTTCTTATTCCTCATCTTCCTCTTCCTATTCCTCCTCCTCATCTATTCCTTCTCCTTCTCTTCTTTCTCTTCCTCTTCTTCCTCCTCTTCCTCTTCCTCATCTTCCTCCTCACCTCCCTCTCCCTCTCCCTCTCCCTCTCCCTCTCCCTCTCCTTCTCCCTCTCCCTCTTCCTTGTCTTCCTCCTCTTCCTTGTCTTCTTCCTCCTCATCTTCCTCCTTCTCCTCCTCTTCCTCATCTTCCTCCTTCTCGTCTTCCTCTTCCTCCTCCTCATCTTTCTATTCCTCCTCCTCCTCTTCTTCCTCTTCCTCTTCTTCCTCCTTCTCTTCCTCCTTCTCCTCCTCTCCCTCTCCCTCCTCCTCTCCCTCTCCTTCTCCCTCTCCCTCCTCCTCTTCCCCCTCGGGGACGGAACCCGCCGCTCCGGAACGCTGCGAGCGGGCGCGGGCGGCACCTCAGCCGGGCCGGGCGCCTCGGTGGGGGCGGACCACTCTCTGCTCGCCCCTATTGGTCGGCTTTCCCACAGGGGCTACGTCGCCATTGGTCAGTTCCTCTGGAGCCGCGCCGCCATTGGTCGGTTCCGCGGGAGCCGCGCTGCCATTGGTGGGCGTTGGTGCGCCCTCCGCCGCGGCCCGGCGGGGCCGTGTCGGCCATGGCGGCGATGGCGGCGGTGGCGGAGCGGGGCCGCTGCCCCGGGTGCGGGTCGGCGGCGCTGGTGGAGGACGCGCTGTACGCGCAGCAGCAGCTGGTGTGCGCCGCCTGCGGCTGCGTGCTGGCCGAGGGGCTGCTCACCACCACCTACACCGACGAGGAGCATCTGCGCGGTGCGCCGGTCGCCGCCCCTTGGGCCCCCACCCCACACCCTGAGGGGGTCTCGGTGTCTTCCCCCTCTCCCCCCGGGCCCCACGGGTGTCTCCCGGGGCCCGCGGGCGCCGCTCCGCCCCGCCCTCCGTGCCCCCCTCCAGCACCTACGGGTTTTCCCATGAGCCGCTCCTGGGCGTTTTGTAAGAGATTCACAGCGTGGCATCACTTAATTAGTAGTAAAAGAGGTTATGGAAGTCGCGTTTAAATCCCCCAGAAGAGCTCTCGGTGCAGTTGCCTGCAGGGGATCCCCCCCTCTGTCCCCTGTGCTGCCCTGCCCCTCCTGAGCGCTGGAATCCGCGCCCGTGGGCACCTGTTTGCCCCGAACCCACATGACACTGTCCCCCTGGAATCGCAGCAGCACCGTCTGACCTGTCCCTGTTTTCCAGAGGTGGCCTATTCCCAGAGCACTGGGCAGAAGGAGCAGCTGAGCCGCTGCCTGCAGCGAGGTAAGAGCCTTTCCTCCATGCCCCGAGCCTCCCTGGCTCCTGCTCCAGTTGGTTTAATTTTTATAATGGTTAAAAACTTGCTAGAAGCCTTTGGATCTGGTGGCCAAAGCCTGGATGAGGCATCCAGCCAGCACTGAGGGATTGGGAAGGTTTTTGTGCCACCTGTAGGGCTGCAGGAACCCATCTGTTCTCATGCTGGGTGAATGCTGCCTGCTCTGGACTTCTGAGGAGAAAACTGCCCCATCCAAACTCTGAGGGCCGTGTTTTCCCACAGGGATCCGGCGGGTCCAGGACCTCTGCAAAGTCCTGCAGCTCCCGGGGGCGTTTGAGGAGACAGCCGTGTCCTACTTCCAGAGGGCCCTGCAGCTCCCTGCCTTCCACCTGGTCAGCCTGGAGAAGAAGGAGCTCCTGGGGGGATGCTGCGTGTTTGTGACGTGCCGCCAGCACAACTGGCCCCTGACCATGGGCACCATCTGCTCCCTCCTCTACGCGAAGCAGGAGCTCTTTGCTGGTGTCTTCCTGAGCCTGCAGAGGGAGCTGGGGGTCTCCGTGCCCGCCCTGAGCCTGGCAGACCTGGTGAAGACACACCTGAGCAGGTAAGGCGGCCCCTTCCAGCAGTTTTGGGCAGGGCAGGGACCCACGGGCATGGCCAGGGTGAGCTGTGTGACACGGGGGTGTGCACAGGCTGGGGTGGTGTTTGTGCCTCCCTTCTCACACCTGGGCTGTGATTTTCCTATCTCCTCAGTTTGAAGAGGGCAGGGAGGTGCCCAGGGAGGTACCATGAATCCAGAATCACTGAGGCTGGAAAAGACCTCCAAGATCATTGAGCCCAACCTTGTCCCCCAGCCCAGAGCACTTAGTGCCACATCCAGTCATTCCTTGGACACCTGCAGGGGTGGGGACTCCAAACCTCCCTGGGCAGCCCCTTCCAATGTTTTAACAATTCTTCCCGTGATGAAATTCCCTGATGTCCCTGAGCAGCAGGGCGTGTTTGCCCCCAAGGACCTCCCTGCAGCCACATCTCATCCAGGTGACCGAGGCTTCCCCTCACTATGTCCTCTCTGCTCCCACAGCTTCCAGCTGTTCCAGCCCTCGGCTGACATCCCTGCCCCATTCCTGGAGGACAAGGAGAAGCTGGTGGCCCGCACCATGGGCATTGTGGAGCTGGCCAGCCAGGCGTGGCTGGTCACGGGCCGGCACCCGGTGCCCGTGGTCACGGCCGCGGCGTTCCTGGCATGGCAGTCACTGCAGCCCCGTGCCCGCCTCTCCTGCCCCCTGGCACGGTTCTGCAGGGTGGCAGGGGTGGACCTGCCTCCCCCTGCCCACCTGAGGCTGAGGGAGCTGCTGGACATCCTGCAGGGAATGGCCTCCCAGCTCGCCTGGCTGCGCGGCTTCAACCTGGACAAGAAAACGGTGGTGAAGCACGTGGGGGACCTGCTGCAGCACCGGGTGTTCCTGCTGAGGAAAGCCTTCTGCCAGGAGCAGGGGGAGGAGCAGTGTGATGGAGCCACAGGCCAGGGCTCCACGGGCCAGGGATGGCCAGGTGAGGGCACCCCAGGCCAGGACTCCCTGGAAAAGGGCTCCTCAGGCCAGGACTCTGTGGATAACAGCTCCACAGGCCAGGACTCCCTGGATAAGGGCTCCTTAGGCCAGAACTCCACAGGCCAGGACTCTGCAGGCCCGGGATCCCTGGATAAGGGCATCCCAGGCCAGGACTCCATGGATAACAGCTCCACAGGCCAGGGCTCCCTGGATAAGGGCTCCTCAGGCCAGGACTCTGCAGGCCAGGGCTCTCCCAGCCATCCTCTGGTGACACAGGCAAAGAGCTGTCCCTTGGCAGGGAAGCAGCAGCGTGAGGGCCCCCTGAGGCCCCTGCTCCCACCCTGCCTCATCCATCCCAGGAAGAGACTCCGGCCAGCAGCTCCAAGTGCTTCGGACTCGACCGTCACTGGTGATGAGCCCATCTCTGACAGTGAGATTGAGCAGTACCTGCGGAGCCCAGAGGAGATCCGGGCCTTCAGGAGGGCCAAAGCCTGGTCCTGAAGGTGGCTGTGGCCCAGAGGATGGTCCAGAGATATTTTTGAGACCAAAAGTGTGAAAGCTGCCAGGGACAGAGCAATTGTGCTGTGGAACAGTTGCACAGGGAACGGGGTTGTGGGCCTGGGGCCTCCTCCATGTTCTGGACCAAAATGAGCTGCCTTGTAGTGACTCCTTTGGGTCTTGTTAACATTTCTGATAGAAATAAATAAAAGTGCAGGTGCTGGGTTTTTCAGGGCAGTCTCACCTTGGATTTCTCATCCTTCATCCTTCCTGTATTGAACAAGAAGTCTGAGAGAAATAACAGTAGGCCTTGGCAGATTGGCAAATCTTTAATATATTAAACAAAACATATCTGCTAGAAACATTCTATTCATATAAAAATGCAAAAAGACCCCTTTAAAGACATTTCTTTGGCATATTTTCCCCTCCCTCCCACCCCGGATATTGCAGGAAGCTCTGTTGATATGTCATTCGCTTGTAAACAGACAAAACAAAGTGTAATTAAGAATACAAAGCTTTTTCTCTAATACTGTCACAGTGCAGCAAGCAATAGAACCATGAGGCATCAGCCAGGGTGGGGGGCTGCAGGGGCCACAGCAAAGACTTAAATTGTATTAAATACCAGGGACAATGAAATATTTAAGCATCTAAGCTGGGCAGAGAAGCCGAGGCAGATGGGGAGTGGCGGGTTAAGCCCAGGAGTGCCCCAGCCCTGCAGGGTGAGGGGTTCTGAGCTGAGACCAAGCCCCACTAAGTGCTTTTTCCTCCCCTGGCTCATGGCCCCCGCTAGCCCCACGACGTCTCGGAGGTAGCTACGTAATTAAACTCATTTGCCTGCGGGGGAAACTGAGGCAGGGGAGGCTGGAGAGGGCAGAGGGGGCACCAGACTCCCGTCCTGCATTGCTGCAGCCCTTCCTGCGGCTGTCTGTTCTACCTGCCTGCTGGGAAAAAGGGGGGAAACTTGTTTTTCAGGGGGAAAAATAAGTGCTTATCCAGGTTCCAGCCCTTTGATTGCATGGTGGGAACTGTCTGAGGAAGGTCCCTAGTTCCTTGGCATCGTTATCCTGCTTTCCCAGGAATGGTCGTTGCTCCCCAGGGAGGTTTCTCTGCCTTCCTAAGAGCAGACCCAAGTGTTTTGTGGATTAAGGACATGGACCTGCTCTGGGTTTCCCACATCTTGGTTCTTTGGTGCTTTGGCACAGAGGGTCAGTCCTGGCTCCGGCCCTGGCACAGCTCCACCAGTCCCCCCCCCACTGCATGACTTGTGCCTCCAAGGGCGTGGGAGCCTTTTTCTGGCTGTGACTTTAGTGTCTGGCATTCAAGCAGTGCAGACAGTCGCCTCACCTTGGAGCTGAGGCTCCTCTTACCTTGTGCTTGGCTTTGCAATATGGCTTTGGCACTGCACAACCCCCAGGGCTGAGCAGCGGTGTCTGACACGCGGACAGAAACACTCCAGAGGGAACAGCTGCTCTCCAGAAGCTGCTTGCTCAGGCTGGGGCTGTGGTGCCTGGACGTAAAGGGCACTTGGGGTGGTCCCTCAGTGGGAATATTGCAGTCGTGGCACGAGGGGGCCCTGGCCCAGTGCCCACCCACTCCCAGGGAACACGGGTGGGGAGCGAGGCCCTCGCATCACTTACGGCTCTGTCTATACATATATACATTCAATAATATAGCTTTGAAAAATAGACATTTCCTCTCTATAATATAAAATAGCATTTAGGATCAGTCTCAAGTGACACGCAGGAGTGATTAAAGCACGGTTGCAAATTCCTGCAAGGATTGCCTAGAGCTCCCCCAGCACCACAGCGGGAAGCTCGGAGCCTCCTCTGGGGGGCACAGGTGGGCCCGGGGACCACCAAAACCCCCCAGCTGTGCCACCCATCCCTGCTAGTGCACGTGGCCATTCCCGCAGAGCAGCCTGGAGGGAAAACACCGTGGCCGTCGGTCCTTCCCCGCCTTCACACGGTGGTTTCACTCTTCCAGAGGCCGGTCTTCATGCCGGCCACGCCGTCGGTGCCAGCCAGGTTGATGTCATACTTGCTGCCCTTGAGGCCACCGTTGTGGCTGCCCATGTTGAGGGGGTAGGAGCGCCGCTTCGCCTCCCTCTCGGCGGTGCCCCCCGGCCGCAGGTTGTCCCGGCTGGCGCTCCTCCGCCGGCCCTCGGTGAAGTCAGGCACCCGCCGCCCACCATCGCTGCCCTCCGAGGGGCTGGGGGCTGCCTCCCCATCCTGGGGCACCCTCTGCCCCACGCGGCCCCCGCTGGCCGGGCTGGTCCTGCCGCTGGGGTAGCTCTCGGAGTGGCTGTTGTGGAGGCTCCCGCTCTCGCTGGACGGGTGCTCCGAGGGGCCCCGCAGCATTTTCAAGCGGTGGTGCTTCCCGTCCCGGCACGGCTTAGTTCTGCCCCGGTGGCTCCTGCGGCCGTGGAGGTTGCTGGTGTGCCTGACGGGCTTCCCATCAGCGGGGTCCGGCTCTGGGCAGGTGGCTGGGCGGGTGTCCACCTGGCTCTGGGCTACCTGCAGGTTGGTGAGCTTGCAGCGGCCCCTGGCCGAGCCAGCGCTGCTGGGCGAGGAGGAGGAGGAGGCTCCAGAACGAGCAGCCTCCGGGTCGCAGCCGATGAAGACCTGCGAGCCATCCTCCGGCCCCAGCCCGGGGTGGACGTATGCCTGCATGGGCAGCGCATTCCGGTATGATGGGCAGCAGGAGAACCACGAGCTGAGGACATCCCGGCGCCGGAGGCAGTGATGGGTGAAGATGAAGAGCCCCAGCGCCACGGCGGTGATGCCGTAGAGGCAGCTGAAGACAATGTTCAGGTACCAGTGCTGGGACACGGCCATGGCACCGAACGTCCACAGCGCCACGTACAGAGCGTGGGTGGTCACCAGCGCCCAGAACTGCACCTGCAGGGAGTAGACACCGTCCCCCTCGGGGCAGGGTGGCCCCGAGTTCAGTGTCACCGAGATGGACCCAGAGTCTGTCAGGAGGTCACCGGTGCCCCCCAGCCGTGGTGGTGGCTCCAGTGGCTCCGGGACGTCTTTCCGGCGTAAGGGTCGGCACTGGAGGCTGAGCCCGGCACAGAGGAAGTAAACCCAGGTGACGAGCAGGATGAAAGCCACAGGGACGTAGAAAGCTCCCAGGCTGGGCCGCCACACCAGCCAGCAGCTGTGCAGGACAAGAGGGGCTCTGAGGGGTCATGGTGTGGAGGTGCTCAGCACCCCTGCCCTGGTGGCACGGGCTCTGTGGAGCCATGCTTGTTGCCTGGCTGATTTTTTCCCAATACACAGATATCTCTTGGGAAAAACCTCACTGGACTTTCCCCATCTTGCCTGGATTCTCAATGCCAGCAGTTCCCTGCCCCAGCAGAGGGAGGCCACCCGCATGCAGAGGAAGGAATGCCGAGCAGGAGCACTTACTAGGGGTTATTGTCATGGTAGTTGTGGATGTTGACAGCTGCTGTGATCCCGCAGATGATGAGGGGGATCCCCCCGGCAATCAGGTAGAACCTGCATGGGAAGGGACGGTGTCACTGCACACCTGGAGCCCTCAGCAGAGCACAGGATGGGCTTGTCCAGCAGACAACCCTGCCCCAGCCCCTGGATGTGGGGCAGAACATGCTCCTGTGGCTCCCCCTGGGCTGGGACGAGAGGAAGAGGGGTCCCTACCGCAGCATGGGTCTGGGGGCTGGCTGGGACGTGTCCCCATCCTGCTGCCGCGGCGCCTTCCAGGTCACCTCCTTGTAGAGCACCCGGGCTTTCACCGCCATCCAGAGCAGGGTGGAGAGGGAGGAATAGTGCAAGATGATGCCGACCTGTGGGAGGAGGCCACAGTTGGGGACGGGGGTGCTGCTGGCATGGCTGTGTCCTCCCCTGGTCACCATCCTGTGGTGCTGGGCTCTGCTTGCCCCCTCTGCCCGGTACCCACCGCCTGGCACACGATCCGGTACCCGGTGAGGGTGATGCCTCCCGCGAAGACGGTGGCCGTCATGGCAATGTGGAAGCAGAGGTTAAGCAGCATGTGCCAGCCCTTCCGCGGGATGAGGATGGTGCTGGAAGAGCAAGAGGCACAGCTGGTACCTGTGAGCTCCTGCCCAGCCCCGCTGGCACAAATCCTGCACCCAGAGGGCCAGGGCAACAGCCTGGCCATGGCCATGGAGCGTGGCTGGTGGAGAAGCCATAGAGGTACACGCATGCACATGAGCAAAGGACCAGGACCCAGCACTCCTGGGGCAGTGCCCCTTGCCAGGGTCATCTCCTGAGAGCCCATGTCTTAAAGGGCCTCATTCCCTGGACAACCATCCCCACACACCTTCCTCCCAACCATTGGAATCCAGTGAGCCCCTCCAGCAGCCACAGAGACCTCCACCCCTGCACAGCCCCTCAGCCACCGCTGTGGGCACCAGGACAGGCTCCCTCACCCGTGGTGCACGATGTAGGTGATGATGGTGGTGAAGAGGCAGAGCAGCAGCACGGCTGTGCAGGTGTACATGGCCGGGTGCAGCACCTCCACAGCGCCTCGTGCCTCGCTGGGGAACCCACTCAGCTCCTGCACAGCACACCACAGAACATCAGGCCCCACATCCCTGTCCCACCCCACTGCCCCCCCTGCAGCCCCCAGGCTCCACATCCCCAGCAAGGCTCCCAGCCCCAGGGCTCACCCACACCCACCATGAGCACGGCCACGTTGCTGAGGTGCCGGCAGTGCAGGGAGGTGACATTGGGCTCACGGGCAGCCAGCTGGCACCCCTCGGCGCTCCAGCCCCCCATGCCCGCCAGCACCTCGAAGTTCCAGTAGGCAGCCACGGGGTCCACACCCTCCCCGGGGTGCCGCAGTGACACGGCCACTGGCTCTGACAGGTTTCCCACTCCACAGCCATCTGCAGCAACAGAGAAACCTGGTCAGCAGGACAAGTGACACCCCTCCACCTGCACCCCAAAAGGGGCTGGACATGGGGCACTCCCCTCTGCATCCCATAGGACATGTTGCCACCTCCCCATGAGAACCCCAGGGATGGCTTTGCACTAAAGGAACACCCCAAGGAGCCCCGTGGAGCTCTGCCCCCCAAGAAAAGCACCCCATGGGGCAGCCCAAGCCCCCCACCACGCCGCCCTTACAGGTCCCTGCGTAGATGACTGGGGTGGCCACGCTGCGGCGTTTGCCATCGTCAGCCAGCCGGGAGGAGTTCCCAGTGCTGCAGAAGAGTTTCCCATTGCGAAAAACCAGCAGCTGGAGCTTGCAGTCAGTCCCTGGCGCAGCCGGGGCTGGGCTGGCAAACAGGCTGGGGGGCAGCTGGATGGAGGCCAGGGCGATGCTGTTCTGCGGGCACAAGGTCACCGGTGAGCAGGGGCCGACCCCCAGCCCCCCTGACCCCTGGTGTAGCCATACCTTGATGTGGAAGCTGGTCAGGGAGATGTTGGGGCGCCCCGTGGTGCAGCGCAGCCTGAGCTGCTGGTCAGGCATGGGCTCGGCCCCCTGCTCGGCCAGGGGGGGACGTCCCGGTGGGGCCCCATCCCGCCGCTGGAACGCCACACAGCTCAGCCCCACGTAGCTCTCGGGCTTCACCACGTACGCCTCAAAGGCGATGTTGCGAGAGTTCTGCCAGGCACAGCGCCGGGGGGGTGGTCATCAGCCCTGGCATGGCCAGAGACCCTCTAGCATGGCTGGAGAGACCCCTGGCGCAGGCAGAGATCCAACACCAGCCATCCAACCATTCCTCCTCCCTCTCCAGCCTGCCCTCACCACTGCCATGTGCTGGGAGTTGCTGCCCAGTGTGCGGGCTGCGATCCTCTCCAGGGAGCGGACGATGCTGGTGCAGGCCTTCTCCTCCTTCTGTGACATCCACAGGATGTGGTCATCCACCAGCATGATGTTGCTGGCCATCTCCACGATCACGTCCGTCAGCTGCAGGGACAGTGAGTGGCTCTGCAAAGAGCTACTGCTGTCCCCCAGGGAAACACCCCAATTCATACTTTTCCACCCCAAAACCACTGGGCAGTGCTGGGGCAAGCAGAGGGCAGCTGAAGCACTTGTTACCTGCTTGATCTGGTCCACATAGCCGATGAACTTCTCTATCATCTGGGCCACGTAGAGGACATCAACCATGTCTGAGAAGTTGGCAGCCTCGGCCGTGTAGACACGGAGTTGATGAGCCAGGGTTAGGGCATTGGAGGCATTGATGGGCATCTGCAGGACAGCACGGCCACGGTCACCAGCTGTGTCCCCCCAGCCCAGCCGAGCCCACCAGCCCCCCTGCTCACCAGCACGAAGGTGTAGAGCACACGGGTGATGTCGTTGGTGTAGAGGCAGTGGGAGTAGTCGCCGTCCTCCCAGCGCCCGGCGCGGTCGCAGCGCCGCCACGCCTGCTTCTCGCCCGCAGCACCCACGCCCGCTGGCCCCGTGGCAAACGGGTGCTGCAGGCAGGGCTGGTATGCCGTGATACCCGCCAGGGTGCGGGGCCACCTGCGGGCATCCACGCACAGTGACCACGGGGCACCCGCCAGAAGCAGCTCCCCTCCATGTGGACCCTGCCCAGCACAGATCCCGACTGCCCCCAGCAAGCCCCCACCTCTCCTGTGCTCTGGGGTGGGTGAGGGGGATGCCCCCCAAAAATCCCCCACCCTCTTCAATCCTGCCTCTCAGCTCTGACAGGGCAGGGGGAAGCAGCGGGCGGTGCAAGGGGTGGGGGGCGGTAGGCACCGCTAATTCAAGCCACATTGACTGTGCCAGTAATTTATATTCCATAAGGGCCCCGCCGGGGTTACGGCGGGCGCCCGGAGCCTTTCGTCTCGTGCCAGAGAAATTCCAACACCTCTGCTGCTGGAGACAGGCTGCGCCGCCGGCACGGGAAGCCCTTCAAAAGCGTGTGCGAGCTCCCTGCAGCCCCTAATCACTAGCAGATGCCCAGTCACCTGTGGCAGGGCAATGGGATACACAGAGCAAGGTGAGCCCCCTGCTCTGCATGGCATAGACCACACGTGTCCCCTCCGTGGCACCTGCGCCACTGCGGTCCCCACCTGAAGTCCCCGCGGTTGTTGGTGACCCGCTCGGCAGGGCAGTAGGATGCAGAGGTCTCCAGCACCACGATCTCCACCTTCTTGCTGACGTTGCCTTGGGAGGTGGAGACAGCGCATTCCCACTCGCCGTTGGCGGAGACGTGGATGTTGGAGAGGATGAGCTCGCTGTGGGGCAGAGGGGATGGGCTGGCATGGCAGGGCTGCCCCACAGCGAGCCCGCAGCAGTGGTCCACCAAGCTTGGGGGCTCAGGGGACACATGCCATGAAGCACAGGAGGTGCCCACACTTGGCAGCCCACCCATGGCACTTGGTACCCGCAAACCTGTGAGTTCTGAGGCCATGACTGTCCATCCCCAACCCCTTCTCCATGTGGTCTCTATTGCCAACCCCATCTCATCTACATCCCTGTCCCCATCTTATCCTCATTGCCATCCACATCTCCATCCCCATCCGGTCTGTGTCTGTGTCTGTATCTGTATCTGTATCCCCATCCCCATCCAGTCTGTATCTGTATCTGTGTCTGTGTCTGTATCTGTATCCCTATCTGTATCTGTATCCCAAACCCCATCCCCATCCCCATCCCCATCCGGTCTGTATCTGTATCTGTATGCCCATCCCCATCCCCATCCCTATCCCCATCCCTGACCTGGTGATGAAGGTGCAGTCATGGATGAGACTCTCCTCCACGATGACGCCCGTACGCTCATCCTCCTCCACGGGCTCGTGGTTGTGGAACCACCGGATCTGGGTGCTGTTATCCAGGTACGTGGCCGTGCACTGGAAGGGCAGCCGGTCGCCCTGGAAAACCACCTGGCGCAGCGACGGGATGAGGTGGTGGGTGTGCAGCTCCGGGGTGCCCGCTGCGGGGGACACAGGTGAGCCCACGCCACCACTGCCACCACCACTGCCACCACCACCACCACCCCAGGCCCCAGCTCACCGCAGCGGAGCTGCCCATCCCGCACCCCACGCAGGGCCACGCCGCGCAGCTGCCGGGGGAAGGCGCACACCGTCCGCTCCGAAATCTGCGCTGAGCGGTCCCGGGCCCAGGGCAGCACCCAGCGCAGGTTGCAGTCGCATGTCAGGTACTCGGTGGCAAAGTCCCTGCAAGGGGCAGCATCACGGGGTCACTCACCGGCTCTGAGACCCTTTGCAGGGACCCCTCCCCTTCCCCAAGTGCCGAAATCCTGGGGCACAAACTCACACGACTTTGAGGGAGGGCAGCTCGTCGAAGACGCCAGGCGGGAGGCTGGAGAAGATGTTCCCGGACATGTTCCTGCGGGACAGGAGAGAAAGGTGGCATGGAGGGGACTGGGGACCTGCTGGGAGAGGGGACACCTCCCTGCCTGCCTCGCTGTGCCCACACACTGCCCCCCTCTCAGGAGCCAGCAGGGAGGGCTGGCCGGGATGTCCCCAGGGAGCTGCTTACAGCCGGAGGAGGTTGGGGAGCCCCTGGAAGACGCTGGCGCTCAGGCAGCCGATGCGGTTGTTGGAGAGGTCCCTGCAAGGTGAGTTGAGGGACTGTCAGGGCTGGGGACACCCTGCTGTCCCCGCTGTCCTCAGGGCTAGTCCTGGGTGCTCCTGGGGGATTGTGCTGGCACTTACAGCCGCTTCAGCTCGGGGAGGCCGAGGAAGGCACCTGGCTGGACTGTGCTGATCAGGTTGTTCTTCAGGTCCCTGTGGGGAGACAGACCCTGGGGTGTGACAAGGGGAGGCCCATCCCCAGGAGACACAATGCAGGGGGGTGAAGGGCACAAGTGCCCTTGATCCACCTTCAGGCCCCATCTTCTTCCTCAGCCCCCCCAGGTGCTGCAAACACCCTACAAGAGTCTCATTAGCAGTTTTCCATCCCATTTCCCTCTCGTTATCTCTCTGAGGGCACAGAGGAGGCACGAGGCTCCTCTCTGCTCCTAGGAGGATGCCAGCCCCTCGGTACACTCTGAGTGCACCAAGGAGCATCACATGCTGTGCATGTTGGCACTGGTTGCCAACATTGGCCCCTCATTGCTTCCGGAACAGCCATATCCCCATGGGTTATCTCCTGTGTGTGGGATAAGAACGTGGCCCTGGATGGGCTCTGCGGCCCTCAGGAAGCTCATTTGGGTGATTAACCTGATTGCAGGCATGTATCTAATCAGGGGCTGGCCAGGCTGCCGGCAGGGCTGGGAGCACCAGTGGCATCAGCCACTCCATCCAGCCCCTGGGACCCGAGGCAACTCCTGCCGAGCACCGGCGCTGTCCGGGAGAGGAAATGGGATCCATATGGATCTGTGTTTATTTATAGCAGTCTCCACGGAGCTCGTCGCTGGGTCTTGGGCTGCTCCGCCTGTGGCCCTGGGGACACCCCATGAACCACAGCCCCATTGGAGGGCCATGAGCCAGTGCCTGGGATGAGGAGAGGCACAACCCCTTCCAGCAGACCCAGGGTGCAGGGGGTGGGAGTCCAGCCAGAGAGACAAGAGGGGCCCTGCAGGGAGAGGAAACGTGGCTGGCGTCAGCCCGGCCCCACTCGGCTGATGCAATGGCTCTGCACACGCCTGCCTTCCCCGGCATTCCCGGGGAGCAAATGCACGTCCAGCAGCTCCCACAGCCAGCAGCACAGGCAGGTGTGCAGGCAGGTGTGCACAGGTGAGGGCTGGTGCTGAAGGAACAGCTCCGTTCACCTGTGCCGCCACCACTCGCTGCACGAACAGTCACACTGCCAACACCTGGCCTGCAAACACCTGTCCTGCAAACACCTGTCCTCCAAACACCTGTCCCGCCAACACCTGTCCCGCCAACACCTGCCCTGCCAACACCCACCTGGACATGCCAAGGGAGACCATCGGCACCAGACCCGCTGCCCAGAGGAGTTTCCCAGGGACTCCCATCCCCCAGCCCATCCTTCAGCACATCCTGCCAGCCAAAACACATCCACTCACAAAACTTGGGGCCCCCTGGCTCAGGTCTGTGGGGTCTGGGTGCGGCAGGGACCACCAGTCAGGGATGGGACCCACTGGGGACCATGCTGGGCCCCAGAGGCTCGTGGCCAGCCTGGCACTCAGCTGGTGGGAGCCTTCCTCACTCAGACACTTCCTCATAAGGCTGGGGCTGCTGCTGCTGATTTCTGATAAGGCTCCTCTCTTCACTCTGCTTGTTTGCCTTCACATTTCCACCAGTCCCAAACCCCCTCCTCCCCCTGCCCTGGTGGGGTGACATGCTGCAGCCAGGAGAGCTGGCAGTGGCTTGGTGTCACACCCCACCACCATGTGTACATGGAGACCCCTGTTTGTTTGTGTGCTCGGGGATCTCCCATCACCATGTGTACATGAGGATCTCCATCACCACGTGTGCACAGGGACCCCCACTGCAGCAAATCCTTGCTCCAAAGGCCTGATCCATCCCCAGCACTCCAGGGTGAGCCTGCAGCTGTGCTGGCAGCTCCCTGTGCACCCACCACAGCCCAGCACAGACAGGGACAGATGAATGGATAGAGCCTATTCCTGTCCCTTCTGTCACCCGCCAAGCCCCCTCACAGCCCCCTGGGGCCATTCCCAAGAGGGGTTGTGCTAATGAGGGGGCATGGCTGCCTGCCGCATACCGGCCCCGCTCAGACTCATTAATCTCATTACGCTGCTACACATCACCAGAGATGCCAAGCCCAGAGGGGCAGTGGCCCGTGGGGACACCACTGAGACCCCAGGAACTGGTTCTCCCCATCACACTGGGGCACTGAAGCACCCACAGTGGGTAGCCAGGGTGGGCAGGGACCCTGCAATCCCCAAGAAGAGAAGCAAGGGGCCCTGGAGCTTCCCTCACATCCCCACCACACCAGCACAGGCTCTCCACGGGGCACGTCTGTGCTGTGGCCCCAAACTGACCTGCTGAAAACAATTATGGCTCCTGTCGAGGGCAATCAGGCACTGCACAGTGCGATGCAGCCAGTCTGGGGTGGGGGAGTGCTGCCCACCCCCCTGGACCCCTCTGACCCCGTGGTGAGCAGGGGGTGACCTGGGGTGGCTGCTCTCCCAGGGCATGGAGATCTTTAGGGGGATCCTGGACACCCTGGGGGCTGCAGAGTCATGGTCCTCCCCAGGTGCTGCCTCATGGCTCCACCAGAGCTCCTTGTCCGTATCCACATTAATCCCTCTCGTTAATGAGAGCTCGGTGCCAGGAGCAGGAAGTGACCCCAAACCTGGACCCACACTGGGGAGGGCTTGGCCGTGTGGGGTGGTGTCCGCAAGGTGACCGCTTCCCGCTCGCCCCAAAAGCATTCCCGTGGGGATTTCCACGGGAGCCCTGAGTGGCGCAGGAATGCGCAGAGACCTTTGCGGGGCCACGGTGGGGAACAAAACGCCCTCAGTGCCGGTCCCCACGCCTGCATACCTACAGATCAAACCCATATGGGGGCCATAAATCTCCCCTTCTCGCAGCTCCCTCCATAAGAGATGCCTTTCATGGACAGATAAGAAAGTTGACTTTGTTCGGGGGGACAATGTCGCTTTTCATACCGGCCCTCACGGAGCGCAGCCCCCCCGGTGCCTCCTGCCCCGTCACAGCTCCCAGGGTCCCTGGGATGCCCATGGGTGCCAGTGGCAAATTCTGTGCCCCAGTGCTGATCCTGCTGCAGCGCCCAGGAGTGACACCAGGAGCAGGAGAAGAGGGTGGGGATGCCGGCAGCCATCCCATTCACACCCCATGGAAGCCCTGCCTGCACCCCGCTGTCCCCCACCCTTTGACCCCACAGCTGCCTGCTGGGCACTCACAGCTTCTCCAGAGCCCGCAGCCCGATGAAAGAGCCGTTCTCCAGCACCGTGATCTTGTTGTTGCTCAGCAGCCTGTGGGAAGAGCAGAGGGAGAGAGGCAGACTTGTCACCCGACCTGCCATGGATCCCAGGCCATGCCCCGGTGACCTGGGGGCTGGAGGGGAGTGGGAACAGCCAGGCTTCTCTATGAGAAGCCACAGCCCCAGCTGTGCCACCACAGTGGTGGCCAAGGTGAGCTCTCAAGGACAGGCTTGCATGGCCAGGTGGGACCATGGGCTGTTCTGCAAGGCCCCTATGCCACGGAACAATATGTGGTCCCTGTGCCAGCTCTTGGGGTGGACCTCAGTGCAAGGAGTTGCACGGGTGGCAATGACCCCCAACCCAGCACCGAGGGCACCCCGAGGACCCACAGCCAGGAGGGGACCCCCACCTGGTCATAACATTGTGGCCATCCCAGGAACCTCCCAGCACTGAGACTTTATTCCAAAACAAACAGCTCTGCTGGCCAAAGGGGCCCTTGTGGGGAGACGGGAGCGGACGGAGGGCACCAGCACCCGACGATTAAGCCAGGACCTCATTAAAGCTCGTCAGTGCAATTAGCAGAGCCAGACCCGGTTCCCGGGGACCAGCGGTGCCTCCCCGGCGCTCTTTGGAAGCCGCGTGGGCACCGACGACGCCAACGCCGGCAAATCTGACCCGGCGGCAGAGCGGGGGCAGGCGGCGGCCGGGGCCGGGAGGGCACCCGGGAGCCTCGGCCGGGGGGAGGCGAGGGGAAAAAAGGGCTCATTGAGGGCCGGGCCGGGGCTGTTTACACACGGCGGGCCCGGCGGCAGCGCTGAATGGGGGCTGTGTGCTGCGAGCCCGTCCCCTCCGGACGCGCATCCCGCGGCAGCCGCCGCCACGCTCGGCTCACGGGCAGGACCAGACCCGGCTCGGGGCGCGGCTGCCAAGCCCCCCAGGCTGGCTGCGAGGGAAAGGCCGGGGTCTGGCAGCGCAGTCCCCGCATCCTGTGCTAATGAGGAGCCGCCACCGGGCACCGGCGCGTCCGCGGGACCCCCGACCCGGCCGGCGGGGAGCGGAAGCGTCCGGCAGCCCCGACGGCCGCAAATTGCTTCCACACGCTGGTGGACGGAGCTGCCGGGGCCACGTCTGACCCTCCCCTCCCTGCCGGGACACAGCTTTGCCCAGGCTCGGCTCTCCCCAGCTCGCCCCAGCAGCGAGCACGGTGCTGGCTCAGCCCAGCACCCTTCCCAGAGCAGGGGGCAGCAGGGATGTTTCCAGAGCACCACAGCTCCCAGTAAAGCCCCAGCTCCGGACCCCAGTTCCCCGTCACGGTGCCAGTGGGGGCTGTTGCTCAAGGCTGTGCCGGCCCCAGCGGCTCCAGGAGGTTTTCGTTCCAGAGGCAGGAGATTTCACAACCCAAAGCACGGGCTGTGCAGGGGGATATAGCCACGGCCCAGTGTGATGGGTGCGAGCTGCACCCTACTGGGAATGCTGCCCCGGGGCCGCTCGCTCTGTTCTCGGACCCCCAAAGCCATCTGTGCTGCTGCCATAACACCACAACTCCCGCCTTAAAAGGCAAGGCTCCCGCGATCCAGCGGGATCAGCCGCACCTGTGATCTGCAGCCAGGGACACTCTCCCCGGGGGACACCTCTGCCGAGGGCAAAGCCACCCCTGGAGCCCCTCCAGAACCGACCTGGACCCCAGCACGGTGTGGGACACCCTGAGCTGCAGGCACTGCCCATGCCTGTGCTTCCTCAAAGAGAAGAGATACTTTACCAAAAAGCTGCACTGACAGCAACAGTTTGC
Organism: Margarornis squamiger; assembly: GCA_035222235.1. Lineage (NCBI taxonomy): Eukaryota > Metazoa > Chordata > Aves > Passeriformes > Furnariidae > Margarornis > Margarornis squamiger. The sequence goes on from JAWWTY010000055.1 coordinate 2,385,132, forward strand.
CCAAAATTTCTCTTTCCAGGTAAAACTTTTGCTGGGTAGGGATCCTGGCTCTTCGCTTCCCTCATCCCACAGAAGCCAGCTGGTTCACGCTCCCCCATTACAACCCACATCCTCCAACACAGGTTTGTTTTGTTTTCTCTAGTTTCATGGATATTATGTTCCAAATTGTTTTCTGTTTGGTTGTTGGTTGTTTTTGGTTTTTTTCCCAGGAAGTTCTCATCAGGCTCCATGGGACATTTCGTTCCCACGTGTCCTGCAGGCCCTCACCACCATCCCCTACAGGAGATTAACTGAGAAACCCTAAAATACTACTGGATCAATGTGTCTGCAAGGCCACCATGACACAACACACAGGGGTCACAGGCAAGCAGCCCCTGAGCCGCACCAGAGACCCCACACTGGGACCCAGCCCTTGGCACACAGGGACGGAACCAGACCCACCAGCTGGGTTTCAAACAACAACAGCTGCCCCTGGGAGGAGGGATCAGCTCCAGGGAAAGGGGACGTGGGGCTGGAAGCCAACCCCACTATCCCCCTGCTCTCTGTGGCCAGGCTGCTGTCGGTGGGCTGGGAACACCGGGCAGGGATCGCTGGGGCTCCTGGATGCTTGACGAGGTTTGGGGGTGCAGAGGGGACACTGTGCCCTCGTGTCCCACCCATCCACAAGCCTGGCAGGCCATGGAAGCACAGCTGTGGCCCCCAGAGCAGCCCCTTGGCTCCGGCTCAGGCTGGGACCCTTCAGCTCTGCAAGAGAAACCCCCAACTCGGGCTTGCGGGGATGTAACCCGACTGTCCCCACGCCTCTCCAGCATCCTCCCACCCGAAACGGCGCCTTCATCCTGCCCAGTGCCCCGAGACCCTCCAGCACCGCGGAGCGTGGGCGGGCGGGGGGCTTCCGTCAGGGACAGCTCCGCCACGGGGACAATAATCGGCTAATTGAGCGGTGGCTGGAAAAGTCCCTCCGGACAATGCGGGGATTAAGGATCAGAGCACGGAGTCAAACGGAAATGATGGGGGATGCGTGGTGGGGATGGCGGGGAGAACCCCGAGGGGAGCATCCTCCCATCCTGGGGGATCCAGCCCTGGAAGAGGCGCAGCATCCACGCTCCAGCCCCCCATGCCTCGGGGCTGTGGGGGCTTGGAGCCCACGAGGCTGCCGGCAGGGAGATACAGACCCCTTCTTTTTCTTCTTCTTCTCCTCTTTCTTCTTTTTTTTTTTTTTTCATCTTAAAATGAGGAACCAAAGGCGAAAAAAACAAGATTGTTTTTTCAAGCGTGCTGGAATCCACTTGGATAAATAACAGCTCCAGAAACTGGGCTGCTGAAACAATAAACTTCCTCTGGACCCAACCAAAAAAGGACGCGGGGAGACGGTGGCTCCCCAGCCCGGGAAGGCGAGGAGGTTCCTGGGGGGGCCTCGGTGGGGGCGGAGACCCGGCTCGGCTCTGCTCTCCAAGTGCTTTAATTCAAAGCATATGCCGGGAGCAGATACGGCGCAGGCTGCGCCCCGAGCACGGCTCGCTGGTCTGCAGAGGGATTTTGGAAAGAGAAAAGAGGGGCCCCGGGGCTGGCGAGAGGTGCCGAAGGCTCTGGCAGCGGGGAGGGCTCTGGGGGTGGCAGCATCCCCGGGGGGAAAGAGGCAGCAACCCAGAGGGACCCCACAGAATCCCAGGGGAATCCTACAGCATCCCAGGGGAGAACCCACGTCCCAGGGTGCACCCTACAGCATCTCAGAGTGACCCCACAGCTCCAGGGGGGATCCCACAGCTGCCAGGAGGAACCTTGCATTCCAGGGGGAATCCTGCAGGATCCCCACAGCTCCCAGCCCGGTGGGACTGGAGACCCCTCAGACCTGGTAGAGACCCCCCTCCCTACTTTGTTTGGGTGCTCGGGGGCTGTTCCCCTCCCCGGCCATGCCTGGGCGTTGCCTCCAGCCTCACGTCACACCGGGCTATTTCAGATGGTGAAAATTATTGTTCCAACCCTCGGCTTTTGTTAGCACAGGAAAAATAAGCCCCAGAGAGAGGCTGAAAACTCCAGAGCCAGCGTGGGCTGGGATGCTCCGACGCAGAGGGTAGCACCACGACCCTTAGACCCCTAGAAAACCCAAACCTGGTGGAGCTGCAGCCCAATAAACAACAAATAAAAAGCTGAAGAAGGTTTGAGAAAGGAACCATCTGCAAGGCCCAAGCTAGAGTGGCCTCGGAGTGGGGAGTTCAAGTAGAACTGGAAATTGGTCATAAGTCAAAGCCCTCTATTCCCTGCAGACAATCTGTAATTTCAGTGCAATCAAGCTGTGCACATAAATGAGGCCTGTGCTGGAATTCCACATCTGGAAGAGGTTTGGGCTCCCGCCCGTGTGACAGCGGGGCTGGCCACGGCTCTCGGGCTCTCGTTAGGGATATGGCGCTTTTTCCATCGGGTGATTAGCACCGGGGTCAGGTAGGGGGGATTAAAGCCTTGTTAATCCAGGTCTGCAGTGCCCTGGCACCTCACAGCCATGCTGGAGGGGCGTCCCTGAGAGGTCTCAAATACCCCAACCCTAACTAGAGCAGGATGCAGGGCTGGGGGACACACCATGCCCCACACTGGAGCGGTACCAGGCCTGCCAAAACAGCAGGGTGAGCTCCACAGGGCCACAAGTCAGAACAGGGTGACAGTCCAATACGCTGAGGGTGGGACCCCTCCTTCCATCCTGCAGGAGCTGGGGGCAGGAATTAACCTCTGGGTGTAAACTGGGGTGGGTGTTGGAGAGCACACGCTGTGTAATGTCTGCTGGGGGTATGTGAGCATCACCCTGCTCCCCAGACCCCACAAGTGTCCCCATGCTGGCTCCTGGTGATCCCTGAGAGGGGCCAAAGGAGGAGAGGAAAGAGACATGGCTCTGATCAGCAGACATTCGCCATCAGACAACAACATGTGTCTGTGACACGGGCTGAGGCCGAGCCCAGTGTTGGCTGCAGGTCCCCGGGGTGTCCCTCATCCCTCATGCCCTTGTCCCCGCTGCAATGCCAGTGAGCATTTCTCAGGCGTGGGGGGTTAATGCGCAGCAGCTGCCGAGGAGGCAGAACAGGATTCCTCAGCACAGGCCTAATAATTAAAGATAAATAAAGAAGTAAAGTGAGAGTGTGGGAAAAATCCCAGCGAGGGACCCACAGGGCGACAGACCTCCTCTAGCCACCCGGCCTCCTCTGGCCACCCGCCTGTCCCCAGCCACTGCCCAGACAGCCAGAGCCATGGCCGGGCCAGATCCCTCCCGCGCCGGCGGCTGCTGGGAAGAGCCTCCCCCGTGCACAGCACTCATGAACTCCTGCCTCCAGGCTGGGCTGGACGAGGACTGGAACACGGCTCTGCTTTGAAGCACTGCTGCCCCAAACACACACCCTGCAGCTGGGGCAACGGCGATGCCGAGCACGCCTGGGGACAGAGAGGACCTGAGCACCCCAGGGCACAGATGGGACCTGGCACCCCAGGGCATGAGCAGGACCCTGCTCAGACCCGGCTCACCCACAGGATTCAAGACTGGGTTGTCCCCAGCAGGGTGTCCCCCAAGGCACGTGCAGCCCCTGCCACGTGCCCGGGCCCCTCCGCTCCCTGCCCGCACCCCAGTGGCTCCAGGAGACGCTCCCAAAGTCGGAGCCTCTGGTTTTGATTGTTCCATCTGGAAAGGGTTTGGAATAAATCATGTTTACTGCGCGAGAGCAGAGCCAGGGTCACCGCATATTTGTAGGTTTCTGCCTACGCCTGTAGGTTTCATGTCACGTTTTAGTGGGATCGTGTAATGCCCTAATGCTTCTGCACGGTCATCCCGGCCCCTCCGAGGGAGCCAGCCCAGCACAGGCAGCACAAACCCTCTGCTCCACTGGAAACAGCTGGAGAGGGCACCAGAGCAGGCATGGGATGGGATGCTTTTCCCAAATACAAACTGACAAAGGACCAAACATCCAAACGGGTGTTTGACGAACAAGGAAGGGCTGTAGGAGGAAAAACACGAAGAGCAAAGCTCAAGAAGAGCCCAGTTGTCACCTGTCTGCAGCTCCCCAGCATCCCCCACCAAGGGATGCCCAGGACACCCATCAGTGCTTTTAATTATGCTTTTAATGGGACTGTCACACTCAGCCCCTGCTTGTGGCACCACCCTGCAGCACCGGGGTGTTCCACAGCCACACTCCACGTGGGAACGGTGGCATCAGCAGGGTCCCTTTCACTGCCACCATCACCCCAAAGCGAGGACCTCGTGAAGCGAGCAGCACCCAGGGAACCAGAGCAACAGCAATGCGACCCAGTGGGTTTGAGCACGTGGGAATGGGTGGCACAGGGAGCAGGGCAGACCCCAACCCAAACCCTGCAGCGTCCCACCAAACCCACCCGAGGAGTGGAAGGTGGGAGCTGTGACCACGGGCACACTGGTGTGGGCAGGCAGACAGCACGGCCACCCTGACGGGATGACACTCCGGGGGAAAGCGGCGCTCCCCTCAGCTGCAGCGCTGCCAGCCCAGCCTCCAATCCAGATTTTAATTCAAACATCTCCTCCAGAGTTATAAATAAACCCTGCAGCGAGCAGCGCGGCTGCCAGCGCCGGCGAACCCCAACCCCCGTGCGGGGGGCGAGAGGAAGAGGAGCCTTTAGGGATCAAGCAGCAGCTTTAGACCCTTTGCACCAACCCCAAACCCATTAACCGCTCCTGATCGCTTCTCAGTAAATATTTCCAGGGAGAACAGTCACTTTCAAACAAAAACATCCTCCCCAGCACTCAGAAACGCCGCGGAGGGAAGCGGGAGAAGCAGCCCGTTTCCTGGATTTCCAGCTCACGTCCACACCAGCCCCACGCTGCCGCCTGGCCGTGGGGACAGCGGGGTGTCCCCCCGGCTGCCCAGAGCCGCGACACCCCTTTGACGCGATTTTAAACCCCGTTACGCGGCACCCAGCGGCCCTTCAGAAGGGGGGGAAGTAACTCCACTGCGCTCCCCGACCCCGCGGGGCTTCACCCCCGGCTCCCGCATCCCGCCAGCACCTGCCCGACACAGGGCGAGGCAGCGGGGCTCAGCGCGACCCACGCGTGGGTTTCCTTCCCTCTCGGGGCTCCCCGCTGCAGCAGCGCCTGGACGGGGCGGCGCGGGGCGATGCGGGGCCATGAGGGGTAGCGCGGGGCGATGTTGGGCGATGCGGGGCGATGCGGGGCAGTGAGGGGCGATGTGGGGGCAATGCGGGGTAGTGCGGGGCA
>JAWWTY010000055.1:2390674-2411224 GCA_035222235.1 Margarornis squamiger
GGCAAGGGATTCAGCTCCGTGGGCAAGGGATGGAGCTCCGCGGGCAAGGGATTCAGCTCCGTGGGCAAGGGATGGAGCTCCGCGGGCAAGGGATTCAGCTCCGTGGGCAAGGGATGGAGCTCCGCGGGCAAGGGATTCAGCTCCGTGGGCAAGGGATGGAGTTCCGCGGGCAAGGGATTCAGCTCCATGGGGTCCCGCAGGACCAGGAGCGACGGTCCCCACCGTCTCTGCATCCCCCCGGAGGGCTCCGGGTGCCCCCACGCCGGGCCCGAGCTGGAGCCCCGCGTGGGTCAGCGCCCACGTCCCAGCTGTGGCAAGCACAGGGTGCCGCGTCCAGGGTGGTGACACACACGTGGCCCCCCCAAACCTCCTGCACACGGGGCCTTCTGGGGTCTCCCGCTGCCTGCGGGACCCCCAGAGGAAGCCCCTGAGTGAACTAGCACAGTTCACTCCGTGGTCGCACTGCTTCATCCCCTCCCGGCCTCCGCCCCGCATTTAACACTCTTCCCCCTTAACTTCCCTGTTTGCTTCACTGCTTTTCACGCTAAGTTCAATATTTTTCTTCCCGCTCCCCTCCTCCCACATCCCCTCGCCTGCCCCCAGCCCTCTGGTCCCCCCGGGGCTCAGCTTCTCCGAGGCCACGGCTCGCTGCAGCGCCAAATCAAAAGGGATCAAAAGCCGGCAATGAAGTGTGCGGGACCCCGTGCCAGGGAGCAGAGGAAGAGGGTCATGGAAGGACGACAAGACGATGCTGGGAATGTGGTTTCTCTCCAGGAGCAATAGTTCCTGGAGGGGAAAAGAAATTTGCTCCTCTCTCCAAACAAATACAGCTCGCCGTGGTGGTGGGCGTTGGGAAGTGGGGATTCTCCTCAGCACACGCTCCAGGCTGTTCCCACATGTGCTCTTGGTTGGCACCACAAGCAGCCCGGTGCCTGCAGAGCCCACAGCCTGGGGACCCGCTGTGACCCCAAGGACTTTTCCATGGAGGGTCAGACCCTCCCCACGCCCCCAGACCTCCCCTCCCTGCCCTGAGGAATCAGCTGTGGGACCCCAGAGCCCTGGAGACCGGTATCATCCTGTTAAATAAAAAAAAGACAATCAGGTGTCTCACATCTTTCCATCTTTCAGGATTTTATTTTCCCTTTTTTCCACTGAGCAGAATTTTCCTTGCAGTAATCCCCCTCTCGTGCTCAGCACAGCAGGATGCTGGTCCCAGATCCTGTGGCTGAAGCTGGAAGAGCAACAGGAAACCACTTGTGTCCAGTATCCGCTCAGAGATCCTGCGAGCATCAGCACAGCGTGGAACCCTCCCAAACCCCCCAGTGGAGAGTGGTGCCTCCTGCTTTCAGCACTGCAGAGAGCATGAGTGGGCTTCCCTCCTTCTTCTGGAGCCTGCTGCTCTCCCCAGGTGTTCCCACCAAGGGAGAGGAGACTCCTTGTCTCTGGCACTCACAGCACAACCAGCCCAGTATAACTCAGAACACCCCAAAACGTCTCAGTGCATGGGGTTCAGCCATCTCCTTTCACTGGATTAACCCTAAATTAAGAAATCCTCATCTCCAAGAGCTCCAGTGCCAACACTGGGGTTGCACCCACGACATGCTGAAGCAATCAAACCACTGTGTCTGGGCTTCAGCATTTCAATCTCCATAACATTCCCTCCAAGAACAGTGAGAACCTTGTCCAAACGAGGACGTGTGGAATACCTGGCCCCAGCCTCGCCACGAGGAGAGGAGCTCAAGCAACACTTCCCACATGCTTTGAGCCCAACGGAGTTTGGGTTCTTTCAACTGCTTCCAAGCCCCTCTCTGTGCTTTCCCAGCCCCGACCCCTCCTGATGCCTCCGGCACAGGAGACAAGGCCTCCCATTTGAAACCCCATCACCACAGACGTGCTGGTGCCGGATGCCAAATCCCCACGTCCCTCACTCCCACTCAAAGGTAAAAAGCCTCCTTAAGTACTGTAGGCACAGGGAAAGACAACAAGCACGAGACTCTCTTAATTCCTTTCACTGGGATCCAATAAAAACCTTGGCAGTGGCCGTCCTTCCTGCCGGAAAGCTGATATTCCAGAAATAAACACACTTTCCACTTTGAAGGGCTGTGGTGGGATCCGCCTGGGCCCGGATCCGAACTGCTCCCACCTGCCCACAGCCCCCCTGGTGCAGCAGGGAACTGACCCACAGCTCTTCATCTCTGCTGCTTCAGCACCGGGGCTTTCCCGAGGATGAGGATGGCCACGGGTGGCCAATGCAACTCCCAGGAGCCAGGGGAGGAGAGGCAGCAGCAAATCACTCTGCCCAGCATCATCCATGGGTTTATTCCTCTCAGAGCATGGAAACAAGGGTCAGCTCGGGGGAGTGCTGGCAGTCCCAGGGCCATGCCTCTGCTCCAGAGGGGACAGCGCCTGCGCCACCGGCCGCTGGAATCACGAGGGAGGAGGAGCCCCTCCAGCTGCTGGATGTGTTCCTCCAAGGCAAATATTGACAGTGACAGTGCTGAGCACGGGGAGCCCGAGCGCTGCTGCCGCCCCAGCCCTGCCAGGGGCTTTGATGGATGTAAATAAAGCCAGGGCTGTGGGGGCCGAGGCCCCGCGCGGTTCATTAAGAGGCAGGGCAGCCTTTCATCTCCAGCCCGTTGGCTCCACTCCAGTGACCAGCAGTTCCCATCTGCGGGGTGACCTCTGTGGAGGGGGTGGGTGGTCTGTGCCCACTCCCCCGGACAGGTGTCTGGTGTCACTGACACCGCAGCTCCTCACCCTCCCACCTCGGGCTCCAGGTGGGCTCCTGGAGGAGGAACAAGAGGTGCCCACGGGCAGCACCTGCTGCTCCAGCTTTGGGGAGGCTCGGACACACGGGGAGCATGGCAAAGCTCTCAGGCATGAGGGAAAGAGTGGGTTGGAAGCTCTGTGGGTGAGAGAAGCAGCTGCAGAGGAAGGAGCAGAAGCTCTCGCTGCTCTCCCTCCTCTCCAGCACCTCACCACAGCCCAACATGGGCTGTTCCAGCCCAGCACTCAGGCTGCTCCCCACAGCAGCATGGGGCAGACCAGCCTGACTGCTGGGGAGAGGAGGTGTCCTGTGGCAGAGCATCCCCAGGGCCACCGAGAGGTCCTGCTCTGCCACAGCCTCGTGCAGGAGGCCACCACCAGAGCTGGGGGAAGCCCTGAACATCTCAGCAGGCAGTGTGCAGGCTGAGGCAGCAATCCAGAAGACCACACTTTCCTGAGCCAGTCTGCTTCTAAAATACCACAGTGGTGAGCCAGAGCTCCAGGGCAAGGACACCAGGACAAGGCTTGTCCTGCCCCACAACCACCCCAGTGCACTCACCTCCCAGTTTAAACCATTTACTGCTTCCTTAAGCTTGGCTAAAGCCCAGTCCCAGCTCAGGAAATGAGCACAGAGTGTAGAAGAGAGGAAAAGCAAGAGGGGAGGTGGGGGCACAGTGCAAGAGAATTCCCAATGTAAATCGACCCTGTGAGCCACAACAGAAGAGAATTCCCAGTGTAAGCCCACCCCTGTCCTGTGCCCAAACAGGGGGGACTCCAGCACCCCCTTGGGCTCAAACCACCGGGGCTGGGCTGTCTCTGCATCTCAAGGAGCAGATCCTTCTCCTTCCTTGCCTGCCATGGAGAGCTCTGGCCAAGGTTTTCCCAGCACCAAACACACCCTGCAGGGCTCCCTGCAGCCCCTGCACTTAGGAATTGTGTTCAGACAGAACACGTGTAAAATATCTCAAAAGCTTTTCCTGTGGAGAAATTTTCCAGCACGAGGATCCCGGTGAGGACGCAGTGCTGAAACACCGGGAGGAGAGAGGAGAAAGAGGAAGGGTGGGAACACCAGGTGAGAAGAAGGCGATTTTGGGAGTCCTTGTTGACCTGTCCCGGCCCCGTGACAGCGGCAGCACCGCCACCCAGAGGCTGCTCCGGGCACAGCTCGCTACTCAGGACACCGCCCTGCTCGGCAGCTTTTGACCCTTCTGATCAAAAATCACTTCACTTTCATTGCCAGCTCTGCCTCAGCTGCTTTTCAATCACCCTCCTCCTTCCACCCCGGCTCCAACAGCTGCTCCAGGCTGGGGAAACAGCTCCAAGACCGGCTCAGGCCATTTATTCACCACGCTGGAACGTAAAAATAACATCTTTAATAGCTTTAGAGTTGGCACAGATGGTATTAAAACTCACCACTTTTTATTACTAGACTATGAAACCACACATGGTGCAGCATGAGGAGAGCAGCTCCCACCCCACGTTGCTTCTAAAACCACGGAGCTATGACAGGTTGGTGTTGGAGGTGACTCTTCATTTACATTCAGTGTTTATAGAGTGAAACCAACAGCGAGATTTAACCACACGCACACAGAGAAAAGCCCGGGGAGGATGTTTCTGCTGGCAGCTGAGGCCTCCTCCTCTTAACAGCCACAAAAGCCCAAAAATTAGCTGTAACACAGGTTGTGAGACTGGCCAAACAGCACAGGACAATGCAGGACCTTCTGCTCACACCTGAGGGAAAGTTACTGCAGTGACAATCCCATTTCCCTCTTCCAGGAGCAGGGAAGGCTGAACTAGCACTTAGGATGTTAAGACATGGCCTAGAAGCTCTCTCAGTGGCCAAACGTGGTTTTTTTTTCAGGAACCCAGAATGAAGTGGACAATAACACTTCCCTTTCTGAAGTACTTTCCCCAAGAAAGCCTCCCTGCTGCCCTTAACCAAGCTTTGTTATCCTCACACAGCTGTAGAGGGGGTAGGACTCTGGAAAGCAACAGCATGCTGGTGGCAGAGTAGCAGAAAAAGTCCCATTTTTGACCAAAAAAGAGCATCAAAACTATTAGGCAGGATGAAAATAATTCCCAACAGTAGAGGAGGGGAAAGGAAGAGAAGGGGGAAAGCATCCCAGATCTGGGCAGACAGGGAGCCATGGGAAAAGTTAGTGTCAGCCTAAAAAGGACAGAATTGAGCCCAAAAGACACTCCCACACTTGTGATGTGCAGCCAAAACATCACGCCATGAACTCAGGGTGACAGCTGAGCTCCTCAGTTCCCTGTGCCTGTCATTTGCCCTGTTTCCATGGCCATGGTCTGTCCAGTGTCACAGCATGGCCCTATCCCAGCTCCTGCATAACCATCCCACGTGCAAAACTTGTATTTGGGGAAACATTTCCAGTTTTCTGGCAAGATCAAAACTTATTTAATGAAGAATTTAGTCCTCAGTGAAAACAATCACTGGCACTGCTGCAGGTCACACCCACCTTGCTCAGCAGCAACTCCAGCCTGACAAACACTTGTTTGTCCAACCCACTTACCCCAAAGTCTCTGTCCTGGATGACCCTGAGGAGCCAAGACACCACAGCCACTTGCAACCACCAATTTCCTTATCATTTGTTGGTTATAAAGATTTCCATTTTCTAGGGGTACTCTATAATCATGATGATTATGAGGCATTTCTGGTCTCTCTTCCAAGGAATTCCCTCTCACCACCAGGATCAGGTGCCAACATGGAGGGAGGTAAAATGCATAGTGAGGTCTTCCAGCAGCGAGGTCTTTCCTCTGGAGGGGTTTTGGTTTCCATCTACTGCCCCTGCACTGTCACAGCCTCTGTTTGGTCTTTACTTCCAGCAGGGGCCTTGCCCCCAACGGCTTTGTTGGAATAATCCCGCTCTCCAAAAATAGTGCTCCCAATCCTGACGTTCGTGGATCCAACCTCTATCTGGAAGAGACAAGAGAGGAGGAGGTCAGGGAAGGGCTGCACCACCTCTGTGACCAGCCTCGACTCTCTCCACATCACAGAAGGATGGTTTCCCCTGTACTCGCCACCCAGGGGCTGGTTTGACCCCAGGAATCTACCCCAGGACCAGGAAAGCTGCTTTTCATGGAACAGCACCATTGGGATCTCCATCCATCTGTCTGGCTGGCCCCTGGGCTGGGATTTGGGGTGCAGGTCCATTTGTTCCCTGAGGGAAGGGTGGCAGAAGGAACAGAAGGAACACACTCACTGCATGCTGGAAGTCTGTGGACATGCCCATGCTCAGCTCCACCTTCTCCACAGGGAGGTTCAGCTTCTCACACACCTCCTGCCGCAGGGACAGCAGCATCTGGAAGGGAGGAGGGAAGAGGAGAGGTTCACAGAGCTGACAGCCACGCCAGCTGCCTCCCAGGGGGCCACAGACCACGATTCCTGCCTGTCTCTGAATTGTCTCCTTCACACAGTTCCCACTGAAGTACCATAACAGTGCCTGGAGACTTCCCAGATTTACTGACAACACAGAGAAGGCTGATTGAAACCTCACCCGGACCAAAGGCTCCAGGACAGCCACTGCTGCTCAGGTGGCTCTGCCAAATTCCTGGCTGCAGCTTCAGAGGAGGGATGGGAGAAATGCTCTGCAGAACAGAGCCTCACACCCCCACTGACACTGGTACTGAGGGCTCTGCACTACCCTGAGCATGTTATTTCTAGTCTTACAGCCTGACTCATACTGGTTTCACTGTAACAGGAGACCAGCCAACAGTGGCATTTGCTCCTAGGAAACCTTACCTGGAAGTCAGGATTCGGCCCCTTACTGAGGTCGTGCCCAATGCTGCCAATTGTCATCAGCCCCACAAATTCCAGGTTGGGGCACTTGTTGATCACGTGCTCCACGGCAGCCGTGGTGTCTCCAGGGGGAAGGCCATGCTTACCTGGGAAAAAACAGGGAGATCTGTGCCAAACTCTGCCAGAGAAACACTTTGAAAGCACAAACCAGCCCACCCTGTTCAGGTTCTCTGTCAAGTCAGCAGGACAAAGGTGCACATCATCAGAAAGAGCCACTTACTGTCCTCCCCACTCGTGTTAACTTGCACCATGACCTTCAGCTTCTGGGATGACCCTTTTTTTTGCCAAGAGCTGTTGACTCTGTCTGCCAGTTTCACAGAATCCACTGTTTCCAACATGAACAGGTTTGGGACAGCTGGGGAGAAAACACAGGCTGAGGGAATTCCACTGGCTCAGGAGTGTTTGTACCTACAAGAGGTGTTGGTGAGTTTCCCCTGTGGGACAAGAACCCTTTCCCACTATCCAGGCTAAACCTCCCCTGACACATCTGAACACTGGGAGACTATTGCTCACAGAAAATCCCTCAGGAGACTATTGCTTACAGAAAATCACTCAGGATTTACCAATCAGCTTGTTGACATTGTTCTTCTGCAGGTGGCCAATAAAATGCCACTTGATATCTGGACAAGATGACAGAATCTGGAAGCAGAGAGAACAGAGAGGTTGGGATGACAATTCCCTCTTCCCCCAACACCCACAAACAAATACCAGACACCCAATTTCTTCATTTGTTGACTCTGAAGGACTCAGCTCGTGGTTGTGCTGAGGTTGCAGCACAGCCTGGAGAGGGCTGTGGCTGCAGGGAATGCTGTCCATGGGAATGAGGAAAGCAAAGGTCTTTTGCAACAGCCATAAAATGATATTTCCCCCAAACTGAGTGTTAACCTGATTTTTAAACAAGGGCTGTGCCTCTCCCAGGGAAAGCACAAAAGGCACAGCACTGTTCAGACAAATCATGACTAAGGCACACTTATTCCCAGACTCCTCTGGAGCCAGCAAGGCAGGAGGGGGAATGGGGCAGAGGCAGAGAGCTAAGAATAACCCACCATTTATCTGCAAAGGCAAGGACCCACTGAAATTCCTAACAAAACCCAGGACTTTGGCTGAACAGCTCTCAGGACACAGCTATAGAAAGAAGAAAATATGAAGGGGACTAAGTACTTACTCTGGAGTCTGATGCCTTTTCCAGAAGCTCCTGAACCTGGGGGAATGCAGGAGAATCCCATTAAACCCACGGCTGTGTCTGTGGGATGTGTGCTCCTGGGACCAACATGAGCCCCAAAAACACAAGGCTAGGGAGTGATGCTGTCACCAAGCCTGGCCCCCCACCCAGAGAGCCACCCAAACTGGGCTGCCCTGAGACATCAGGAGGAATTTCTTCTTGGAAAGGGTTGTTAAACACTGGAATGGGCTGGAGTCACCATTCCTGGAGGTGTTCAAGGAATAATTGGACCTGGCACTCAGTGCTTGGGGCTGGGTGACATGGAGGGGATCAGGCACAGGGTGGACTCGATGGGCTGGGAGGGCTTTTCCAACCTGGGTGATTCTGTGCTCTAAACACAGGACCCTTTACTGGCCCCTGTAGCCCCTCTCCCAGCCCCGTAGCCCATCTCCCAGACCTGTGGTCCCTCTCCCAAGCCCATGGCTCCTCTCCCAAGCCCCATATCCCCTTTCCCAGCCCCATGGTCCCTCTCCCAGCCCCATGGCCCCTCTCCCAAGCCCAGGGCCCCTCTCCCAGCCCTGTAGCCCCTCTCCCAGCCCTGTGGCCCCTCTCCCAGCCCTGTGGTCCCCCCAAACTCACGTAGTTCTCCCCGAAGCTGCGCTGCCCGTGCCCATATGCCTCCATCACCATCTCTGCAGGCTTTGTCTTGCTGACGGCCACGAGCCGTGGCTGCACAGCCGGGAGCCCCTGTGGGACCACTGGGGGTCAGGGGGGACACACTGGGGGACCCACACACTGGGATCCCCCCCCAGCCCAGGGGGGATGGAGCAGCAGGGAGGCCTGTCGTGACAAGGAGGTCCTGTCTTTGCTGAGGAGGGGTTCAGGTGCCCATCTCTGTGGTGGTCCTGTCCCTGTGACTGGGTGGGGAATGTCCCTGCAGTGGCACCTGTCCTGGTGGCACTGGGGGATGGTCCCTATGGTGGGATCTGCTGTGGGGGGGATGTCCCTATAGTGGGACCTGCCCTGGTGGCACTGGGGAGATGTCCCTATGGTGGGACCTGCCCTGGGGGGGGATGTCCCCATGCTGAGATCTGTCCCAGTGGCCCTGAGGGGGTGTCCCCATGGTGGGACCTGCCCTGGTGGCACTGGGAGGATGTCCCCGCGGTGACACGGGCCCTGCTGTCTCGATGGGACCCATCCCTGTGTCGGCCGGCTCTGTCCCCACAGCGGTGACCCGCGGCCCGTCCCCACGGTGACGGAGGCCTTGCCGCCACAGCAGCTGCCCCCGGCGGGTCCCCCCTGTCCCCGGTGTCTCCCCGGTGTCCCCTCACCTGCGGCCGCCGTGCCGCCGCCTGCTGCAGCTGCTCGGTGACAGCGCGGAGCGCCGGGCCCAGCCCGTCCCCGGCGGCCATGCCCGCTCTCCACATCCCCGCCCGCCCCGCCGACGCTTCCGCCACACCTCCGCCCCGCCCCGGCCGCGCGGCCAATGGGAGCGCCCCGCCGCCAGCAGCCGGCCAATGGGAGCGCCCCGCGCGGCGCCATGTTGGGAAGGTCGCGGTCGCCATGGCGGCCCGTGGTGGTCGGGGGGACAGCCAGGCCGGGGCTGCCCCGCTCCCTTTTCCACGGGGTTTGTCACCAAAATCGGTGACAAATCCAAGCCACGCCCGCGCCGTGGGGACGGCAGGGAGCGCTGCCACCCACCCCACCCGCCTGTCCCTGCCCGGGCCTGGTGCCACTGCGAAGGGCGGTGATTTGGGAGGGACCCACAGAAATCACCCATCCAAAAACCCCTGGCCCTGCACTGACATCCCAACAATCCCACCCTGGGCCTGGGAGCATCGCCCGAACACTCCTGGAGCTCTGGCAGCCTCTGTGTCCCCCCAGGAAAAATGAGGTTCTTCCCCTCCCCGTGAAGAGTTCTTGCCATGGGGGGTGAATTTCCATTATTTCAGGGGGAAAAATTAAGTGAGAAAAACAAGGACACAGCCGGTTTAGGGAGTGTTGGGGAGCACTTGGGACGTGGCCAGAGCCCCAGAGCAGCTGGAGGGGCCGTGGACAATGCCTGGCTTTATCAGAGGGAAGGAATGGGACGCTGCCAGCTGGAACACATTAACTCAAATATTTGTCCTAACGTGCAGAACTCCACTGTCCCTCCACACGTTGGGTGTTTACACAGCTGGGCAAAAACACCCAGAAGGCTCCTGCCCTTTGTCTGGTAAAACACCACAAGGGTTTTCTGCAAACCTCACCGAATCCAAGGTGTTGGCTGCTCCAGTCTCCTTCCCGTGCTCTCCATTAGCAAAGCAGGGCCTGACAGGTGGGATTCCCTTCTTCTTCCACATTTCTCCTCCTCTTCCTCCTCACTGGAAAGGAAGAACCAGCAGCGACCCCCAGCACCCCACAGCTTCCCACTCCCACCTCGACGTTCCCTCTGGAAAATCTCCCCCCTGCAAATGCACTTAACACATCACATCAAAAGTTCATCCACAAACCCTGGTGTGAAAATTGAAGATATTAAAATCGAAGGCCATTTTATTGTCATAGCAAATACCAAAATAAAAAGGCTTTGAGTTCAGTACATAAGAAAAAAATCAAAGAGCATTCCTATGCTCCCAATAGCCATTCCCAGGTAGCAGCAGCGCCACAAATCTCTGTTTCCTTTGTTAGAGAGTGGGTTTAAAATTCAGATCTTCATCTCAAGATTATGGAAACAGGACAAAATGCCCATTAAAGAGACAGAGGGGATAAACCTTTACAGGGAATGGAAAATTCAGGACATTTTGCAGAGTGAAGAAACTTCAATGAAGATGCAACAACAGATTTTGGCTTATGAAGACTGATACACTCAACTTGGCTTTTGATTTTTTACTCTTAGTACAATTTAACTAAATTACATTAATACTTTAGCAGTCATGGTTTTAATTAAAAAAAAAAAAATCATTAAGAGCTCTTTATCCCAAACTACTGTCTTGCTGTGAAGTCATACATTAAAAAGTGACTTTATAATACCACTTTGGCTTAGTTGGGTCCTTTCATTAGTGAAAAATACTTAAAAGGAGGTTTTACTTTGCTGATGGAGCCCTTGAGCATGAACACAGAACAATCCTAAACAAGCTCATCCTCAAGGGATCAGGTACTATTTTCTCCTTGCTAACTTTCTGCTATTCCCTGTTTATAATCTCCCTGCACAGACCTATTTATTAGTCTGGAATATCACAGCCTCCCTGGGGATGCAGTTGTTTGACTGCTGTGGGTCTGATGTAGGTCTGGAGATGGGACTTCCCATAGGTCCTCTTTTCCAAGAAATACAAAGAAGATGGGACTTTCCTCCAGCAGAAACTGATGTTTAACCTCTACTTTGCCTTTTCAAGTATCAACAGTCACTCTCCCAACAAGGAAAACTGCTGTAAAAAGCCTGGAGCCAGCAGCTGAGATCCATCAGAACTCTGTTAGTGTGATGCCTTGTTAGACTGATGCAGATTTAAACACTGAAGAGTGAGATCAGGGGTAGTGGGGAGCAAGAATTTGGGGCACAAGCCTATAAATGCAACAGGCTGGTCTCTGACAATGAGCACTGGCATCATCTCAGATGAGGGTATTGGCCTCAAGCTGTATCAGCAATTAACCACCAGGCTCTGCTGCCAAGTGCAGATGGATTAGGGAGAGAAAAATGTTCTCTCTAGGCCTGAATTTTTGTCTTTCAATTTTGCATGTGGAAAACAAAGCCCTGTCTCCTCCTTGTATCTGGGACATGAGGGATTCATCATTTCTCTGAGTGGAAGGTACATTCTAGCACTGTTCTCAGAGAAAGAGGGGAATGCAACTTTGGGCAGTTCAGACAAGCTGCTTCTCTTTGCCCTGTGTCCCTGGCTACTACTAAATCTTCCTTCCACAAGGTCTATTGAGACCCAAACCCAGAGGAATTCAGTTCTGCTCATCTCAGCTCACCTGAACACCCTTTTTCTAGTCACTCTGTAAACACCAAGGTCCATTTGCTCTTGCAGAGTAGATAACAGGCTGTAACAACTGTCTGGTCACTCCAGCAGCTTCTCCCCAGCAAGGCTTTTTGCAAAGTCAGGGTCCCTGAGACAAAAATTCCTTCCTCCCTAGTTTTTTTAACTATGTCTGTGACGATTTCCACACCTGCAGCCTGGTTTCAATGAAAAATCACATCCAACTCTCGCCTCCAGGACACTGCCCCTGTGCCCACACCTCAGCCAGCAGCCCAACTGCTGGAAAAACTCTCCTTTGCCCTACAAAACCCAAGACAAATGGAAAACAAAGCAGTGTTAGATGCAGACAATGAGGACTTTGGGTCACTACCTGCGTGACTTGTGGTCTAAGGCTTCAATCCCCCCCCCCCCGACTGGGAACCTGCAGGATTCCAGCTGAGCTTCTGTCCCTCGTGGTGCACGTGGGTGCAGCAGCACCTTCCACTGCCCAGGCCTCAAGCAGCCACGTGTAGTGTACAAAATCTAGCACCTTGTTTTGAAAGGGGGCTGAAATAGAGTACTTGGAATTTCCAATGAGAAGAAAAACCAAACAAACAAAAAAAAAAACCCCAGAAAAAGTTGTAGCAGCAATTCCCCTCCCACCAAAACCTCAGTGTTTCTTTACCTCCAACTGCTACAAACCACTTCTATCTCAAATTAGGCTCCCATCCAGCTGAGGGCCCAGGCTGCCCCTCCAAAATCCTTGGTCTGTGTGACCAAGAGCAGGGGAGGTGCAGCTACAGGACACACCTGGAGTTGGCTGCTTAGAAGTTACCAGAAAACCCATCCCATAATTACCAAAGTCCTTCTGTCTAATTGTCATAAAAAAGATTGAAAGTATTAAGTCTGATTCATCTCTTTCAGCATGGAAAAGGGGGAAAACAAAAAGGAACTTCCCAGTTCATGGTTTTTCAATATAAAATGAATAGAAATTTTTCTTCTCAGTTATCACCATGAAGCAGTTTTGTGTCCTCACTGGTTCCTGCCCCATCCTCGTCTTGGATTCCTTCTGCCAGTCCCTCTGCAGATTTGCTCTGGCTCCCTGCAGAGTCCATGAACATATTGGGAATATCTTTGCCAAAATAGATCTTGCTGTTGGCTGCAATCGCCTTGTACTTCATCAGCTGCAAGTACTCAGGAGTCAACTTGAGCTGCGTGGAGAGAAAATGGGTCACAACAGCCCGGATTTAGGCAAAAACAAACTCCTGCCACGAGCACAGGAGGCAGCTCCTTTCCACAGCCCTACCAGGAGTGCCCACAACCCCTCCACATGGAAAACATGAAGTGCCCAGGGCAAGGCTCTCTGTCAGCAGGGCTGAGTGGAGCTCCACATCCCAGTGAGTAAATGGCAAAATGAAAAGTGATGGGAGCAGCTGGGGAAATGCTCAATCCAAACGTGATGGAGATGCTCGAGAGCACATCACTCACTGCAGCCCTTGCAATGTGAGCTACTGGGAAGGAAAATATCCCTGGCTGTTTTCCAGGGAGTGTTTGGGTGAGCTCATTTGTTCAGGATAACGACATTGTAACAGAGAGAATGGAACAACTGGGGCAAAACTTGTGCACAAATATCCCAGCCTTCTGTCCTTCTCACCGACTCTCTCAGAACAGAAATGTTTCCTGCTGGGATGTCCTGGGAATTTGCTGTAGGCAGGAACACACCTGGTAGTTGTATCCATGTAATTTTTCTGTTTCCAGATTGGGTTTTTTCTTCTGTTCTTACTTTTTCACTACCAAGGCTCTGCCAGGGTGTCTGAGATCAGCTCCATTTGTTCTTTCCCTGAACTGTGATTTACTCTACCCCTGCCTGTCACCCGGGAGATCTCTCTGCTCCAACTGCCTGCCAGCTTGAGACTGGAATAATCCACATTTCTCATCACAACAGTGTGAAAGGGCGACACTGAAACTGAGACTCCATCTACACAGAGAGCCAGGAACCATTAGCATCTGGCAGAGCAGAGACTTCACACATCCTGGCATATTTATCTGTCCAGAGAAGAAAATGAACTTCCAAAAAAGGCTCTAAATGCTTCAGTCAGACGGAAACTTTGCTGAGATGAGATGGCTCTGTTTTGTTTTTTGACTTAAAACCATAATCACTGACTGCTCTAGTGCTGAGTATTGCCCTCCAGCCTGATGCTGAGCCCTGCTCCAAGGCACCACAAAAGAATCCCCAGTACCTTGTTGGCCTCAGCCACCTTCATGGCAGTGTAGCACTCAGCGTCAGCCCTCGCCTTCTCCCGTGCAAGAAATGCAGCATCTGGAAGCAAACACATGCTCTGAGTCAGATTCTTTTATTTTCCAGCCATGTTAGTGCCATTTGCAGCTGGAAGCTTTTAAAATAAAGTGGCCAGTGCCACATCTAAACGGCACTGGGATACAACAAGGGGAAGAGGGAACAAAATGGGAGCTCAATTTCCAGCTAAATGGCTGCAGGACTAGAGCATTAAGTGAGTAAATTGTATCTCGACTGCAGAGCTCAAAGCATTTCACAGACATCAGGGTTTGATTATCCCCATCACGTGGGCTGAGCTCACTCTTTCTTCTCGAGCCAGGACCGACTCTAGTGCTGAAACGCAGCAACTGTTCCCCTGCAGACGTGGGATTTACCCACAGTGTTTGCCCAGGACTCCAGGAACAGCCTGGAACAGCTCAGCAGACTCTCTGCAGATGAGGTCTGTGCCTGGGGATGCGATTCCCAGATGGGATTTGGTCTGGGATACGGAGATGGAGGTTCTGGCACACAGAGCAGGGGATTTTTAACCTCTACAGGTTCTGCCCCTCAGACAGACCCTGTAGAACTTTCCTCTGCTGTATCAACAACAGCTCACAGGCTCTGATTCTGTGGGATACCAGAACTCCTGACTCCTAGCAGAGACATTTAAGGAAAAAAATGCTTCCCCTTTCTGTACTGCACTCCTTTTCCCCCCTCTGACTTCATATTTATCCCATGAAAATGATGGGGTATCAAGCCACCATGTTCAGGCTAAGATTGGTGTAATCCTGCTCATCTCTTGACATTCCTCCTAGGACATGGAGCCACACGATTGCAACAGGCCAGTCTGGATTTGGGAGCTGCACAGCTGGTTAAACCATTTGTCTACCTCCCCTGGCAGGGAGAGCTGCTACACTTAAAAATCATGTAAACAACCAGATGGTTTGGCCCACAACTTCCTCTCTTTTGGCCAAAAGGAGTGGTTGGTCCCAGTCAGAAACACCAGGAACAATGAGAGAGGCAGGAATCCTCTGCCAGCACAGCCCTGAACTGAGGGGCTGATATCTGCTGACACACATCTACAAGAAATAAACTCCCTTATATTTCTGCAAAGAACTTCTTAATAAGAAGCTGCTGATCTGTAAAACTCTTAATTGGCTCCTCAGTGGCTTCTGCAAAGCTTGTCAGGGCTTATACTGAATATAAGGGAAAATAAGGCCTGGCAAATCCGAGCTGGAATTGCAGAGCCCTTTCCATGCCCTGGAGTTTCCTTGCTAAAGGTTGTATCTGATGGGCGGGGGAACATCTCCTTAACATAAGAACACAACCTCCTAAAAACAGCACTTGAGAAAGGGAGTTTCAAGAAGCACAGTCTGCAGAGAAACAGTCCTATTTATCCCTGTAAATGTCAGCCTGGATTGAAGAACACAGTCAATAGAGTCTCCCAGAACTCCTTGGCTCCTTGGGGAACTGCTTCAGGGTTTACTTACTGGAAAGCTCACCAACCACTCACCTTCAATCTCTGAAATTCGCTTCTCGGTTTCCTTTTCCATCACTTTCTGTCCGTAAGTTATTTCAGCAACTTGTGCAATCTTTTCTGCCTCTGAAATGAAAACAGGAACACACCCACACTGTCATCACGCAATCTTCCTAATGTCAGAAGCAGCCTCACCCAGGAAAGTCCTCACTCATCACCCACTTCAGGTGGAAATAAATGGTGGAAGAATTTCCAGCCCTCAGAAAGCAAAGCTGGAACCCACCTGCAAAACTCCCCAGTTTCCCTGTGAGAGTTTCAGGTTAGAGATGACCCCAAATTGAACCAGGTGAGTCCCTCCCCTGGAGTTTGGGGTCTCTTTGCTGCCTGCCCCCACACCCAGCCCCACAGCCCAGCAATACAGACCGATGAGGGCTTTCTTCCTCTCTGTCTCTGCCTCCTTCTCCACCACCTTCTGCTTCTGCGCCGCAATCAGCAGCTTTGTCTTCTCACTCTCCCTGCGGTGCAGGAGAAACTAGTCAAAAACGTGGGCTCACTGGTGTGGGGATTCCCACTACAGCTCCAGAGGAGCCACTGGCTCACCCTTCCTTCCATTAATCCATGTCCCCAAGTGCCACATCCACACGTGTTTTGAACGCTTGCAGGGATGGTGACTCCATCACTGCCCTGGGCATCCTGTTCCAATGCTTGATAACTCTTTCTATGAAGAAATTGACCCCTAATACCAATCCTAACATCAAGTGGCTCTTTTACATGCTAAAGCCTTTTCTATCTTACTGATTTTACTTATATTAATGAGTTTTAAAAGTGTGATCATAAATAAAATACTCTGGTCCTGCTCCCAATAAGAAAACAGACACTGGAATTGAGAACAAGTCTCTCAACACGTCCTGCTGTATTTATGGCAACAGAACACAGGCTGATTTGGGACTCTCCTACCATGACCATACTACACAGGATTTACACAATCCCAAAAGGTCACAAGAAATGCTAGGGAAGCAGAATGGATGAGAGGGGTCTTATCCTGGCTGCTGGCAGTGTGCTCAGGGAACACAGGCATGTCCAAATGACCGAGTGCAGGAGCAGGCAGCTGGCTCAGGGTGCTGGAAAGGGATCAGCACGTCAAGTGCTATTAAAGAAAGTTATTTCAAAGCTTTGCAAGTCTTCAGCCTGTTGAATCAACAGTTTCTTCATCCCAATCAAACAAGAGGATTAGTGGTGAAATCCATCCTCGTGCCCCTCACCCACCACTCTGGGAGGGCTCTGTGACACAGGGCCAGTGCCAGGGGAAGCAGCCCAGGAGCAAATCATCCCTGTGCTCAAGGGTTCAAACTGGAGAAACCCCTCCTCCTGCAGCAGGGACCTGCCAGCCCAGGCAGTGCCCAGTGCTCAAGGGGCAGCCTGAGGGCACAGTTAGTCTGCCCAACCCACTGGCTCGTTTTGGGAACACAAAGATGCAGAGTCCGAGGCACTTACATGAGCTCATAATTCCTCCGGATTGTTTCAGGGATGTTTGGCTTTGTAACTCGAACTGCCTGGAGAGAGAGAGAGAGACCAAAGAAAACCTGGGCAAGCAGCCAACAGACCAAAAGCTGAGCGTCCCCTGGAGCTGTGGGGGACAGGGGGACACTCCAAGTGTGTTCTGCCACAGAGCTGCACAAACTGTGACCAGGCCCAAAATCCACATAGAAACAGGACTGGGGGATCTCCTGAAAAGACAGGAGATTGTAATCTGGGCAAGCCAGCACCCAGAGTAATGCCAGAAGAAACCCAACACATCAACGCTGTGTGGGGACAGGAAGAACCCTGTTTCCACTCCTCGAGTTAAACAGTCTGTTGTAAAGCAAAGTTTCAGTTTCCTATTTCCTTTTAGCCCTTTTCCCTCCTCATGAGCGGCACCTTCAATATTTCAATCAAATCCTGATTACCTGTATAATTAATCCAGGGGCCATCGTGGTGAGGTCTTGCTGCAAGGCCAGTTTAAGGTTTTCATCAATCTGATCTGATGGAGGAAAGAAAAGGTAATGAGACACCCCCAAGGCAGTTTGCTGTCAGCACCCAGGGTGAATTGGAATGGCTCACATCTCTTATTCCTGGAAGCTACAAATGTGAGTTGGATGCAGAAGTGCTGGGCTGACCCAAGGCAGATTCCCAGCTCTCCCAGTATCGCCAACAGCCTCGATCAGCATCAGCACTTGGGACAGACCATAGCAGGCATGAAAGGAAACCTCTCTAGTTCCCTTAGCCTGCAGTTTGGAACCTTCCTGAGGCAGAAGTAGCATCTTTATGACAAAGAGTCTGTGCCCTGACCTCCTTCCACACTGGTCTTCCCAACTGCATCCTGAAGTAATGTGGTCCAGCTAAATCCTGACTGATTTTGACCTGCACCTGTGTCAGCAGGACACAGGGCAAATGAAAAAGCAGGACTAGGAAATGGCTGCATCAGTTACTTTAATAGGCTGCAAAAATCATCAGTAATGTGTGTTTGGCTCAAGAAGTCCAGAACTCCAGCGAAGCTGAGGATTTCAAAAGGAAACACAACCCAAAACCCTGCTCTGATGAAAGCTCCAAGGAAGGCAGTGCTTCCAGTTGGAGCCTGCTGGGAAGTGCAAAGGGAAAAACCAAACTGTAACAGCCTTGAGAGGGATCACATCACACTCTTGGATTGTTTGCTTTGGTCCCAGTTTCCTATCTGCAACTCAGGCTCCTAATGAAGTCCAGCCAGGAGCGTTGGAAGCAGCTGTTATCAGTTCCCTGCACCTGCTGGCAGCTGTGAGGGCAGAGGACGACATGAGGCCGCCCAAAAGGGGCTGTGCCCCAGTGCAGAGCCCCAAGCCAGACCCAGCCAGCTCAGACCAAGAGCTACAGGGGAGTTTGTACAAGTTCCTTCTGTGCAGAGCGGGTGTTTTGAGCCCATTTCAAGCAGTTGTCGTCAGCAGCTGCTGACATCTGGAGCCTCCATGAGCCAGGAACCCACCCAGCAGGAACTGGGGGGATCTGAGCCCCAGGTCTGCAGCTTGTGCAGGAAGTGGGAAGCCAGGCTCCTTGGAAAGCCCAATCTGAACAGAGAACAGGAGTTTGCAAACACCCCGTGTTTCCTCAGGCACGGATCCTGCCCCTCTGGGCTCCCAAAACATTCCCAGCAGCTCAGTGCCCACAGGCAGCACCACCAGTGCTGAAAGACTGGGAGGATTTCCTGTCAGTCCAGAGCCAGAAACAAAACATTCAGCACTGGCAGCCACTGGACGATACCAAGAAACCACAATTTTTCCTCAGCCTCTCCTGCCATGTGTCTCCCTGTGCTGCCTGATTTCCCGCTGGGAAGGCCAGCAGGCCTCTGCCAACACTCCTGGTTTGTGGGCACTGCAGCCACGGGCATGACCTAAAGCTCATTAAACCCTCAGGCCAGGGAGTGCTTGCTCAGACTTTCTGTAACAGCAAAGAGCCACAGACTGGCTTTTCCATCTGGATTAGCAAATTCTGTGACTGATTCAACCCATCACAGCTGCTACACACCCAGAGAATGCCACAGAATTCCCGCTCCCTTCCACAAAGCCCTCTGCTACTGGCAGGGCTGGGGCTGGAGTTTATTGTTACAACATATTGAAGCACTCAGCTCCAAAAGATAACAGGGATAAATGATGGCAGCTGCTTAACAACGCTGATTCCAAACAGAGCAAACATGAGATTAATGGATAAAAGCCCATCAGTTGGGGGTTCTGCATCAACAGCCCATGGAAAGAACCCTCAGAACCACCAATCCCACGGGAAAGGCCACAGGCAGCTCACCAAACAGCTCAATGTACACCTCCTGCAGCGTGTGGACACTGCAGAACTGGTTCAGCTCATGGTGGATCTTGTTGAAGATAAGAGCCTTGTCATAGTCAGCAGTGTAGTTCTTCACGATGTCATACACTGGGAGAGATGGGGAGAAGGAGGGGAAGGAGGCTGAGTACCCTCAGGGAAAACCTTGGGGCCCAGTTTCAGCACAGGTGTGAAACGAGGAACCCCACAAAACCCCTCTGGTCAGGGCAGGTTTATTTATTGCTGATATTTTGTGACACCTTTGTCAATATCCATCCTCTGCTCTGTAAACAGAAGGGTTTGAAGCATTCCCAAGCCCTCCCTGCACGGCTGCAAACACACACCCTGTGATCCCTGCACACTGAGGGAACAGTGTCCTGTACATGGCACTAAACAGGTGTCCCAGCAGCTCCTGCTGAGCCAGGCACTTCCAGCACACCAAGAGCACCTTAAAAATCAAAGGGCTTGAGAAAAAGGCTGCAAAGGTCATTCCCCTTGGCCTCCAGAGGAGCCTCTGCTTCCACCAGCCCCCTTGGCTGTCCCCCTGCACACCTGGTTACTCCCATCAGTTCTGATGCTGCACAAAGCCCAGGAGGGCTGGGATAACGCAGGTAATAAAAGCAAGAAGAAACAAATACACAAAATTCCCAGAAGAGCTGGGTCAGGGGGTGACACCCTGGAGTTCACGGCTTTGCCAGGTGTCCAGGGCACACCTGTGGCACCACCTGGCTCTAAACCAAACACAACCACAACCTCCTGACCTCCTGTCTGTGCAGCACAACCCCCTGGGGGTCTGTGCAGGGGCAGCACTCAGGACTCACCCGCGCTCTGGATGAGGAAGTTCACCACCTCGATCCTGTCGAAATAAATCATCACTCCCCCACTGCAAAGGGAGAAAATGGGACAATGACGTTTGCTGGAGGCTGAGGGGCTCTGAGAGGGGAAATTACCCTCCAGTGGGCTGATTCTGGGACCCACCCCAGCCTGCTCAGCACCCTCACACCCCTCAGCACCCCAACACTCCTCAGCACCCACCCCAGCCCTACTCAGCACCCCAACAGCCCCCAGCACCCACCCCAGCCCTTCTCAGCACCCCAACAACCTCCAACACCCACCCCAGCCCTACTCGGCACCCCAACAACCTCCAACACCCACCCCAGCTCTACTCAGCACCCCGACACCCCTCAGCATTCACCCCTGGCCCTGCTCAGCACCCCAACAACCCACACCACCCAGCATGGCCCTGCTCACCCCCCCAACCACCCTCACCACCCACCATCGCCCGGCTCAGCACCCCAA
>JAWWTY010000055.1:2411324-2428147 GCA_035222235.1 Margarornis squamiger
CCCTGGCCCTGCTCAGCACCCCAACAACCCTCACCACCCAGCATGGCCCTGCTCAGCAGCCCAACAACCCTCACCACCCAGCATGGCCCTGCTCAGCACCCCAACACCCCTCAGTACCCTCCCTGGCCCTGCTCACCACCCCAACAGCCCCCAGCACACCAACACCGCTCAGTACCCACCCTGGCACTGCTCAGCACCCCAAAAGCCCCCAGCACCCCCCCAAACTCTCCCTCAGCCTCCAGGGATGTGGCAGAAACATGGCCCTCGATGGGCTCATGGTCATGGAGGGACTTCACAGAGGCTCCCAGTGATCCCAGTTTGGGGTCTGGAGGGGGAAATCCAGTCCCTGATAAGGTTTTAAAGCCCTGGAATAACCAGCAGGGAAAAGGGGAAGAATCCAGCCTTTCCAGCCGGGATGGAGGGAGAGCTGGCCATCTCACCTGGTGCCACACGGGACATTCTTCACCTCGTCCGTCTGCAGCGTGGTCTGGAGCGAGGGTTGAAGGAAAGAGGCTTAAGGAGAGGGATTTCCGCGGCACAAATCCCGCTGCGGGCGGGGCTGCGAGAGCCTCCAGGAAAGGGAGACCCGAGGCTGTCCCGAGAGCCGCCTCCCCGCAGTACCAGGCACGGGGAGAGCCCTGGACCGGGTACAGCACCGGGTACAGCACCGGGCACAGCACCGGGCACCGGGGAGAGCCCCGATACCGGGTACAGCACCGGGCACAGCACCGATACCGGGCACACATTCGGCCCAGCACCGGGCCCAGCACCGGGAATAGTACCAGGCCCAGCCCCGTCCTCCCCCCGCGCCCGCCTCGTCCCGCGCGCGGCCCCAGCAGCACCTGAACTGACTTGTAGGACGTGATGAAGGGCAGCATGAGGTGGAACCCGGGCCCGCTGGTGGAGGTCAACAACGCGCCGCCACTGCGGGGGAAACAGAGAGCGCGACACAACTGTGAGCGCGGCCGGGGCGCGGCCGGCGGCTCCCCCTGCGCGCCCCACTGCTCCTCACCGGTAGTAGACGCCGATGTGCCCCTCGTCGATCTTGTGGACGGCGGAGAGCAGCGCGGCGGCCGCGACCCCGAGGGCGAGCGCGGCGATGGCGCCCAGCTGGGCCATGCCCGGCACCGGCGGCACCGGCGGCGCGCCAGTGGCGTCATCACCGCGCGACCGCCGCGCAGCCGCGCCGCGCCGCGCCGCCAGGGGGCGCTGCAGGAGCGGAGGAGGAAGAGGAGGGAGGGGAGGAGATCGCGGGTTCGAGACCCGCCCCAGACCAGCACGGACGGACCGGGATTTGCGTCCTCGATCCCGCACACCCGACCCCGCACACACGATCCCGCATCCCCGGACTCCCCACTCCGCATCCCACACACTGCATCCCCGACCCCGCATCCCCGGCCCCGCATCCCTGGACTCCTCATTCGCGTCCCCGACCCTGCATCCCCGACCCCGCATCCCGCATCCCTCCGGCCCTGCATCCCTGCACCCCTGACCCCGCATCCCCGATCCCTCATCCCCCGACCCCCCATCCCTAGGACTGCTCATCTCGCATCCCCGACCCTGCATCCCCTCGACCCCGCATCCCTGGACTCCCGATCCCGCATCCCTCACCCCCGACCCCGCATCCCCGGGATCCCTCATCTCACACCCCCGGCCCCGCATCCCCCCGGCCCCACATCCCTGAGACTCCTCACCCCGCACCCCAATCCTGCATCCCCGCGACTCTGCATCCCCCGACCGCGAATCCCTTGACTGCCCGACTCTGCATCCCCGGCCCCGCATCCCCGGGACTCCGCACCCCCAGGACCCCAAATCCGCGGGACTCCGAACCCCAAACCCCCGGGACTCCGCATCCCCCGACCCTGCATCCCCGGCACTCATCCTGCATCCCTCCGGCCCCGCATCCCCCTGACCCCAAACCCCTGGGACTCCTCACCCGCATCCCCCCGACCCCGCATCCCCGGGACCCCTCATTCCGCATCCCCAGGACTCAGCATCTCCGGGACTTCGCGTCCCCAAGACCCCGCATCCCCCGGCCCCGCATCCCTGGACTCCTCACCCCGCCTCCCCGACCACGCACCCCCAAGGCTCCGCACCCCTGAGGCTTCGCATCCACGGGACTCTGCACCCGCTACCCCACATCCCCGGGACCCTAAATCCCCGGGACTCCTCATCCCGAACCCCCGACCCCCCATCCGCAGGACCCCGCATCTCCGGAACTTAGCAACCCCGACCCCGAATCCCCGACCCTGCATCCCTGGGACCCCAAATCCCCGACCCCGCACTCCCGGGGCTCCTCACCCCCCGATCCAAGCTCCAAAGGAGGGCGGGAAGGGTGAAATAACCCGCCTCTCCCCAGTGGTCCGGGATTTTTGTTCAGATTTGCTTTAAATTTAAAAACCACGCGGGACACAAGACGTCGGTAAAGAGGATGGGGGGGTTAAATTTGGTCTTCGCTCTTGGCTGATCCCCGAGGGTTACAACCTGTCAGGAGGGTTCAGCGCCCGTTTAGGAATAAGGGATGAAATATCCATGATATTTGTCAATCCGAATTTTACAGCTCTTAAATAAGCGCAAAAGGGGCGCCAGAGATTGAAAACACCCCGTAACTGGTGTTTTCTTAAAGGCATTTGCCCAGATTTAAGGCCCTGATAAAAATGTATTAAATCTTTAAAGGTTTTAATGAATCTAGTATGTGTTTCATAAATCACGAACCTCCACTCAGCCCTTCTCAGTTTAATAAGGGTAAACTAGGAAATTGCTGTGAGCTGGAGCAAAATACATCCATGGAATATTGAAAAGTAATAGATTTTTAAATGTGGGGTGTTCTGGCTCACAGGAGAGGTTTGGCTTCATAACATCGGAGCTATATCACTCCCCTGGACGGGAAACCAGCTGCGGCCACGTGTTTAACAGCATCAAGATGTGAACCAGCACAAAGGTAAATATTATTTGTAATAATCCTCAGGAAAAAAAAAAAGCCCCCAAAATAATCAGTACTGCTGGACCTGGGGCCAGGACCATTCAGTGGTGCCTGTGCTGGAGGGCTCGGGATTTTAACAGCACGGGCCTTTTTTCTGTATGAATAAATGGTTTATTGCACCCGTTGCTCTCTGGCACTTGAAAACTTCTTCATCCCTGCCCCGTCCCTGTAAAAATATCCCGGGGGGTGGTTCTGAGGAGTTAATTTGAGGGTGTCTGTGCGGTCACGGTCCCAGACCCGGGATGGGACATGGGCAGCCCCCTGGATGGGACGTGGGCAGCCCCCCGGGATTGCCCTAGGCAGACCCCCAGGATTGCCCTGGCAGCCCCCCGGGGTGGGACGTGCCCGGCTCGGTCCCTGCTGGGCAGCGGGGAGGGTCCCCCCGCTCGGGACCCCGCGGGGCCGCTCCGTCGGGGCCGGCGCAAAGCGCTGTGTAAAGTCTGTCTGCCCTCATTAGCTGTCACAAGTAACAATGCCGGGCTGGCAATAAAGGCAATTCCGAGGCTGTTGGCCATTAATCACCGCCTGACAGCTGGGAATAGGGCTGGAAAAACTCTGTCCCCGCCGTTCCTACTTTGGCGTTTAAGGTTACTTCTGTGTGCAGCCGGAGCCGTGGGGTGGAAAGCTCTGGCTCACCAATCCTGCCCCATTCCCACTCCTGTCTCCATCTCCATTTCCATCCCATCCCATCCCCGCTCCTGTCTCCATCATTTTCATCCCATCGCTATCCCTATCCTCATCCCGTCCCCATTTCTATCTCCTTTTCCATCCCACCCCATCCCATCCCCTTCCCTGTCCCATCCCAAACCCTCTCCATCCCCATCCCAGCCCTTCCTTAGCTGAAACCCAGAGGAGCAGTGGACCCCGGGAAGGGAAATCCTTGGAAGGAGCTGGAGCTGGGGGCTGCAGAGCACTCGCCCAGGCCCCTTCCCTCTCTGTCCCAGCTCTGGAAGGGAGGGGGGTGGGAGGGGGGCTGTGTGGGGGAATCACTTCACAAATCCTGTCCATCCAACGTTATTTGCCGATTATGGGGCAGGATTGTGTTTGAGTCTGTCCGGGCTCATTCCGTGTCAGCACTAACAATACAGCACTTGGCAATCCAAGGAGTTCTGTGGCATTGGCCATTAATCATCCCCTGACAGTCCAGAGCTGGAAAGGAGGGAACAATTCACATGTGCTCGTGGTGCCCCTTTACCACTGCCAGCAGGATAGGAGGGGTCTCCTCTGCCTCAGGGCCCACCTGAACCCTCCATGAGCAATGAGTTGAGGGTCCTGATTCCATGTCCCAGTCATTGCAAGGTGTGTGTGGGGTAGTCAGAGGGTAGAGAGACGTTCCTGCTCTCACCATTGGGCAAACAAGCTGCCAGGAAATGACCCTTCCAGGAAGAGGCGCTTGGGAAAGGGTTAAAATTGCGGCATTTTGGCAGGTTTTCCTCTCCATCACCATCCTCTTTCTCCACGGGCTCTTGCTCACCCCCAGCCTCGGGGCTGGGGGGTTTGTCCTCAGGGATCCTGGTGGGAGCCAACTCCCAGCACAGCAGAGGGGAGCTCACCCCGAGGCTTCACTCCACACCCCACGTCGTCCCGCAGGCGCCAGCCCCGTGGCCCCGTGCCAGCGTGCCAGGTCATCCCCCAGTAAATAAAGGAGCAATGTGTTTCCAGCCCCCCGACGCTGTTTTCTAAAGGGAAATGATTAATGGCGCTTGGAAACCACAATTCATCCCAGGAAAGAAAGTAGATTTACCCGAAACATGCGTGAGAATTAGCGTTGGGATCAGCTCCTAGGGCAGAGGAGGGGGAAGCTAATGGCAAACAGAGACCGTCTGTGCTCAGGGGGAGAGAATACCCTGCCAAAAACATGGGCTGGAGGAGCTGGGATGGAGCTGGGATGATGGGGCAGGGGGAGGAGAAAAGATCCCCCCCGGGGTTGGAAATCTCAGTCACTCCTTTCCTGTTCCACAGTGAGATGGTCATGAGAGAGAAGGGAATTCTTCTCCCATGGGCATTCCAACACAGCACAGCAAAGGGTGGACAGTGGTGGTGGGACCCAAACTGGTCATTTCCAAATGTGCCAGAGGTACCTGGCACTGGGGAGAGGCTGGAGTTGCATCAGAACCCAGGGAGCCCTGGCCTGCAAATTCCAAGTGCTTCAAAAAAGGCTCAGGGAATGATCTCACCTTGTTCCTGGCTGGTGGCAACCACTGGGATCACTGGGATGGGCTGGGGTGCACTACGGGAGCACAATGGCCATCACTGGTGCTCTGGTTGTCCCCACAAGAGCCATCCAGGTGTTCCATCCCTGGGAAGCAGGAAACCTCAGTGAAAGGAAAAACCACACTTTTTCTCTGTGAGAACGTGAGGGCTGCAGCAGCCCCAGCCTGGAGCACAGTCCCACTCGGACGTGGGAACTGCAGCATCATCCTGCTGAGTCAGAGAAACAAGGCAGGGGCTGACAGGTTGGGAAATTCATGGAAAAGGCTTCCAGCCACAATTCCTCACCTGGATCCAAGCTGCCCGGCTCTCCTCTGCCCAGAAGAGCAGCAAGGGAGGGGAAAGGAAGCAGAGACTGGTGACATGGATTTATCACACGATCCCAGAGATAAACTCAAGATCCCTGCCTGGAGCCCTGCTCTGGATCAAGGCAGCAGCTGGCCCTGTGCAGGTCCCGTTCCGTCAGTGGCGTCGAGGAGCTCAGACAAGGCTCCAGGAGGAAGATTTGTTTGTGGGATTCCGGGAAGGGCTGGGGAAGCCTCAGCGAGGTGCTGAAGCCCAGGTCAGGAGTCAGCCCGGGCTCGGTGATATATTTAGAGTGGGATAATGTAAGCGACAGGAGAGAAAAAAATAAAAAATCCATGGAGGAGGTGCAGATCCGTCCCCTTGGCTGGGAGTTACTGGATGATCTGAGC
The DNA here is from genome assembly GCA_035222235.1 of Margarornis squamiger. Lineage (NCBI taxonomy): Eukaryota > Metazoa > Chordata > Aves > Passeriformes > Furnariidae > Margarornis > Margarornis squamiger. The sequence continues at coordinate 2,417,214 of JAWWTY010000055.1, forward strand.
CAGGGAACAGATAGTTGGATTTCCCTCATTTCTCCCTTCAAATAAATCACAACTCCAGAGCCCTTTAAACTCTGCAATATGATCTGTTCCAATAAGGAAGGGAATGAAAGGCTGCGCCTCTCTGGAAGCCTCCAGAGCCATAAATCTCCTATGTACAAACACAGACCAGATTTCCAAGTGCATTTATTTTATTGTATTGTTTTAACAGAAAAATCAAACTGCAATAAACTCCGTCCCTCATTAGCTGTCTCCGTGCCCAGGCCAAATGCTGCTAACGAATAAAATCAGGACAAAGGAATGTGGCTGTGGGTCCAAGGCCTGGCCGGGCGCTGACCCCACAAAAAGCTCTTCCCTGCAGGGCCCATGGAGGTGTGGGATGGGAGGAACCAAGGGGAGGGTTCCTGCACTGCCCATCACTGCAGATTCAGTGGTCACCCCAAATGCAGCATCCCTGACATGACCCGGCATCCTGGGAGCTGGCATCACTGCTGTGGATCCCAGCATCCCTGCCGTGGACTTGGCATCCCCCCCTGGGATGTGGCATCCCTGCCTGGCCCCCACCACAGCAGCTGGAGTTTAGTTTGGGGGTTTCTTACTTCAGCTTGTTGTGGTCCCCGATGTCGTGCACCCCAAGCGAGACACCAAAGAGCAGTGGGAGCACAGGGCAGTTTGGGTGGGGGACACGTGGGTGCCCCTCAGGCTCCATGAGACGCCCCAGCTGCCCATGGGAAGGGGCAGCAGAATTAGGGCTGAACTTGTTAAACACCGGGTCAAACACCCAAACTGGCAATCGGGGCAGTTCTGGAGTCGGTGGTCATTAATCATCCATTGACAGTCCTGAAGGGTCCAGTCTGGCTCTGCAGGGGGACAGGAGAGCTCGGGGACAGGGACATGCCTGGCGCTGGTGGCGGCGTGGACGGCACAGTCCCCAGTGACCCACATGGAACATCCAGAGGCATTTTCCCAAGCCCCCCGAAGCCGCCCCTGGGGACACCCGTGGAGGGTCCAGGCACAGAGCAGGGCTGTCATGTCCCGAGTGCAGGGGATGCAGAGACTTGGTCTGATCCAGGGAAAAAAATGAAAATCAATCCCAAGCTGCCCGGGAAGGAACAAGGAGCCTGTCTGCAGGATTTATGGCGCTGAGCCGGAGAGCCCAGAGCAGCGCCCGCGCTGCGCGGGTCCCGCCTCAGCCCACGGAGAAATTCCTGACTTATTGAATCACATTTGTCATCCCTAAATACATATGCAGGCCCGTGTTTCTGAATCCATAAACATCTTTAACTAACTCCGCTCAGCGAGGCCTCTTTCAGCAGTAATTTATATTTAACTTTTTCCATATGCAGGGCCTGTCGCGTTGGTGTCATTTCCGGGAAAACCAGGGGGGCTCGTGGGGAGCTGGGGGGTTTCAGGGGGAGTGCGGCGTGTCTTGGCCCGCTGGAGCAGCCCAGCTGCTGGCACGGCGCGAGAAATCCACCCGGCAGAGCCAGTGCTCATTAATCATTTGAACTACTAAACTGCCAGCTCCTTTCAAGATCTTTCAAGAAGTGTTTTCACCCAAAATAGAGTTGAAAACGCGCCGGGGCCCTACTTTCAGAGTCTCATCCATCTGGCCATTATGGGGAGTGTCAGGCGGCTCTGACAGACAAGGCTGCTCTGTTCGAGGGGCCCCGGCCCCGCAACCTGTCATATCACGGGGCTGATCGCAGCTGACAGCTCCATTTGTACCTACCCGGGAGATGAAAGGGCTGCTCCTGGCGGCAGGAGAAGGGCACGGGCACAGGGATGAGCAGGGGCACCACGGGATGCCAGCAGCATCCCTGGCATGCTGCTCACTCCATGGAGAAAATGCCCCTCTCGCTCCCCAACAGCCCAGAGCCAGACCCCAAACCTGCACAACAGACCCCAAACCTGCATAGTAGACCCCAAACCTGCACAACAGACCCCAAACCTGCACGGTAGACCCCAAACCTGCACGGTAGACCCCAAACCTGCAGAACAGACCCCAAACCTGCACAGTAGACCCCAAACCTTCACAACAGACCCCAAACCTGCACAACAGAACCCAAACCTGCACAGTAGACCCCAAAACTGCACAGTAGATGCCAAACCTGAACAGCAGATCCCAATGCCCGGAGAGGGTCCCCCATGGCCAGGAGGTCTTGGGGTCTGTCACACATCAGGACACTCCTAAAGAGGGTGACTGGAGACTGGAGCTGCAGCTCCGGGACACCAGCTGCCAGAGCCTGGTGCTCCCATGGAGTCTTCCCTGGGGAAGAACGCCCTGAGCCTGTCCCAGGGCTCCTCCTGGCTTTTTGACCCCAGTTCCTCAGCCCACAGTGGTCCAGAGCCAGTGCAGGGCTCCACCAGTGCCACAGGATTCCTGTGCTGGTGCTGTGCTGATACAGACAACTCAGAAAAGTTTGGGAATTATCAAGGCAGCAATGGGGGAAAGAACACATCTCTGCAGCCAGAGGAGAAGGCACGGTGTGCACCCAACCAGCCCCATCCCAGCTGTTCCCAACACAAAACTCAACCAGAGCCCAAGAGACTGCAGGAACCCCAAAAGGAATGAAGGGCTTTTGGCTCCTTTTCCATTTTCCACAGTACACGGCTCTTCCCACCTCGGAAGGAGGACCTGACCACCATCCCTCTCCAGCCTGTTGGTTGTTACCAAGCCTGTGAAGGGAAGGGGAACAAAACCCCTGCTCTGGCAGAAACAAGGAGTCACTTTTATGGGAGCTATGCCCAGGAGACCAGGGCTCCTGGTGGGGGTGATGAGTAGCCCCATCCTTCTCATCCAGGAGAGAAAAATACAGCAAATCTTTTGAGTGTTTTGCTCTCCATCTCCTCCCTCCCCGGCAGAGCAGGAGTGCAGAGAAGATGCTGAGGGTTCAGCAAGAAATATCCAAAACATCTTTAACACTCAGTCCCCATCTCTCTCCTGTCCTTCATCCTTGAAGACCCCCAGTCACGCCGCCTGTGGGAGCTGCTCATGGAGAGGTGGCAGCAGGACCCCAGGCTCCCACCAGTCCTTTTTCTTTGGCACAGAAGTATCTCCCTCTCTCACAAAGGCACTGGTGGAAATACATGAGCTGCTGCAGTGGGCACTGCCACAGCTTTGCATGTCGCTGGGGAGCTGCCCTTTGCAGATGGGGGGACAAAAAAAAAAGGCCATTTTGATTCTCTTCTCCACTGAGGTGTCTGCAGGAGGGGTCTATAAAAGACCCCAAAGCCACCAGATGCCCAGGATGCTGCATGTCCTTTTTGTGCTTCTGGGTTTTGCCGGGCTGGGAGGGGTGATCTGTGGAGTTTGGGACCACAAGGTGTTGGCGGAGGTCACGTTGCATCCTGCTCAGTGTTGAGTGTCCAGCTCAGCTCAGCTTGTTGGGGTCAGCTCTGATGGCACAGAATCAGTGTTCCACCATCACCTTTTGCAAAGGCACCTCCTGTGTAGGTCTGTCCTTGCACAGGTCACAACCCCCTGACCTGTGTCCTGCTGGAAGGTGAGATGAAGCCTCGGCAAAGCTGCTCTGTGAGGTTTCCATAAACACGTTTATAAAACACCACGGTCTGTGTAAATTTGTTTGTTATTGTGACTGGAGCTACAGGAACACTCCCTGTACATGGAGCTGTCGGCTGAGCACCTCCCCCAGTGCTCTCCAGCGAGGTTCAGCCGAAATGTTTGTGTGTATGGAATTACCACTCTTCAGTTATTCACCACGATAATAAACAGAGGGATAACTATTAACCAGGAGCCACAGGAACAAGCAGGATCACTCACACACACCAGTGTCAATCTGTGCCAGGGGGCTGCACTGTGCAGGGAATAGCTGTGGCCCCACATGGGGCTGGGCTCAGCCTCAGGACTGGGGTGTTTGTCACCTGCCAGCAGCCCTGTGCCCATGTTGGATTGTCACGCTGCTCAGACACTGCAGGAGAGGAGAGCCACAGCCTTGGGTCATGCTCTGCACTTCCCACGGCGTCACTGGTGACCAGCCAGGGCCGGGTGTCCTGCTGAGGTGAGGAAGATGTTGGTACATTGCTGCTGGAAGCTGGTGCCAGTGCTGGTGCTGCTGTAGGACTCGCTCCACACACAAATTCATGGCCAGGGCAGTGGCAGCAGCGGCTCTTCATCTGTTATCCAGAGCCAAAGTCCACTCCCACCCATGGTGTTCCTGGCCACTGCAGTGCCCCCGGCACTTGCCCACGCTCCTCTGGCTTGGGGGCCTCCTGGAGCACCTCGAGATCTTTGCTCTTCTTCATTTGCCTCCTCCAAGGCCTCTTGGCACTTGTGCTGTCCCACTGCTCGGACCGGCTGGCAAACCAGAGGCCATGGCAGTGCTGGGGTGTGCTCAGAGTGCTAACCAACACTGGTGCTGCCCCATCCACTCTTGTGTCACTGCCACCAGCTGCTCCAGCAGCTCCAGCTGCTCCAGCTGCTCCCTTCCTGTGGGCTCCAGCACACAGATATCCAGAGCAGGAACTCCGCTGCCATCTCTGAGCACGAGTCTGTCCCTCTGGGTCCGCTCTCAGCTCGCACAGCACAAAGTGTCTCCCAGAGCAAACCCCTGATGCCGGGCTGGGTGCAGGGATGCTGGCGGGGGGACAGGAGATGTCCAGACCCCTGTGGCTGTGACGACAAACACAGAGCCTGTATTTTCCAGGGCTTCCACCAGTGCTCACGTGGAAAGAAAAGCTGCTTTATGCAGCCAAGAAACTTCTCGTCCACCCGCCATGGCTTTGCTCTGCATCCCGACCTGACCCCTCGGCGGGCGCTGCTCTGGCCCTCGAGGACGCTGTGCTCCACTCTGGACTCTGAAACGCCTTGTGTGACTGCGGGCAGACACCTCTGCATCACCTAAAAGACACGGGGGACTTGTGTGCAGGAGAGGAAGGAAAACAACAAGCAAAAATAGGGCCTGGCTCTTTCATTCACGTATTTATTGGGCGGGCAGCGCGGCTGTGGTCAGCTGGGCTTCGGGCTTTACAGACGGGGATGTTTGTAAGGCACGCGGGGCGGCTCAGCATGTGCGTCCAAGTCATTCCTTCCCGGCACAAGGTATAATGTTGCCTTTGTTCAGCTGCCTCCGGCACGGCAGAGTGTGCCATGCCGGGCCGTGCCGGGCCCCTCGCCGCGCTCCCCGCTCCGGCAGCCCCGCTCCTTCCACACACACCACGGCCCCGGCGACTGCCACGATAAATCAATAGGAAAGGAGAGGCTGCCAGTTAGACTAAACAAGTGCATTTGCAAGGATTGCTAACCCTCATTAATCACTCTGACAGTCCTAAAAACACATTTCCCCTTTAATGACTGTATTTGGATAATCAGGGCTTTTTCCTCGCGGCGCGGGGTGAGTGACGGCGGGCGCGACTGCGGTGAGCGCCGGCACCGGGGTCACTGGTAAGTCAAGCACTGGAGGTCCCCGGCAGCTCAGGGTGAGCTGGAGAAGGTGCTGCTGTGCCACGGGGAAAGGAGCCACCAGCACGGCCCCAACCCTGCTGTCCCCATGTCCAACACCCACCGGTGTCCTCCCAGCGCCAGCTGGGTTTGAAAAGGGCTTTTTTCTGTCGCTCCACGTTCCCTTTAGGTGACTTTTGCCTCCTGGAGAGGTTTGAAACCTTGCACATTTTTCTGTATAAATGATGCAACACATTAATGCACAGCACATTATGAAAATGGTAATTCAAACCCATACAACTCTAAATTAAGCCATACATTATCCGACCCACTCAGCCATATATTTTGCAGAAAGACAGGATTGAATCAAATCAAACCGAAACTGTGGAGTGCAGGTTGTTAGACAGAATGATTAATAAAGTGCATCCCAGTGCTCTTATTATAAAATGAATTCCGCAATAACCTGGGCATACATTACACAGGGAGTTATTTAATATATTGGCAACGCAACCGTTCCCCGGCAGCTCCAGCCCAAGTGCCACTGCTATCAGATGATACTTGCACTGTTTACATGGTCTGGCCCTGCTGCTGCAGTCTTTAGGGAGGGGGAAAATATTCCTCAGGGAAGCTCCTGCATGGCAGGATGCATCCGAGCAGCATCCAGCCGCGCCGTGGGTGGAGGGAAGGTGCATGGGCTTAGTTTTAGAGCAGGAAGCATCCTGGAGCAAGGAGGATTTGAGGGAGAGGGGACACAGAGCTTTGCTGTAAGGGGAGGGACACACCTGGCAGCTCTGGGAGAAGGGCTCAGGCAGGATGAGGGCTGTGCATCCCCTTACCCTTTGCCCAGGCTGCTCCATGGCTGGCACATGGCACGGCCCTGGCAGACCTGAGACCCGGAGCCGCAGCGCTGGGCGTGCTGGTTTCTGGCACAACATTGGGTTATCGTGCCTCGAGCGTGTCCTGGGCACTGCGGCATCACCCTCCTGCCCCGCAGCACGAGGAGGCACCGGCAGCAGGAACCAGGCCATGGCCAGGGAGAGGCACCACGGGACAAAATGCTGGTGCAGGAACCTGCAACAGGCCCAGCATTTGGGAGCTGCAGACAAGGAGCTGTGATTTGTACCGCTCGGGCGGTGTCTGAGCGAGGCCGACACCGAGAGCCATCACTGCCAGGAGTGGGAGCCACATCCAGGGAGCAGCGATGCTCCTGATGGACAAGCAGGACTGGATACCTCTACGTGCCACCAGAGAGGATGGTAGCACTGGAGCTGCTCTGCCCAATGCCCTGCAACACCCTGCTCCATGGCAAACATCCACTGCAATGCCCGGAGCCAAAGGGCTCAGCATCCAGCTGGGACACGGGAGAGGACATGGGAGACACTGGTGTGGTCACAGCAGCCCAAGCCTAGCACCTCCTTCCCGCTGTGCCCACCAGACAGAGCAAACAGCCACAGCAAAGCCCCCCTGCTCCAACCCCAGTTCTGCAAAGCCCAGGCCCTCCTCCAGCAAACATCCTGCCTGGAAGGAGCAGGACCGCCGCAGGCAGAGCGGGACCCCAGCCACATCCACAAAGAGCAAAGGGCAGCCACAGACCCCCAAAACCAGCCCAGACCAGCCTTGAGGAGCTCGGAATGGTGCTGCCCACCCTTCACTGGCCAAGGGGTGACTGGCCCCCGGACCACCAGCCTCTCCCACTGCCACAGGAGACCCCAGCCAGGCTCTCCTGCCGGCCACATGCCCACGGCCACGCTCAAGGAATGGGCAGAATAAAAATCCCTTCAGCAAAAGCAGCCCCTGTTCTCAGCACGTTATTTTTCATCTCAAAGGGCACAAAGGAATTTAAACACAGGGCATAAAGCAATACCGAGAAGGCAATTAACGGATTAATTGCGTGACTCACCCGAAATGCAACAGGAGTGAGGGAGAAAAAAACAAGTGGTGGGGGGCAATGGGGCACAGGGGGTTTCAATGGGGAGTTGGGGCTTGGCCAGGGGTCCCACTGCTGGAGTAAAAGCCCTTTCCTTGAGGAATGGGATGGGCAGGTAGGTGCCAGCCCCCTGCCCGGCACAGCCCCCTGCCCGGCTGAGCCCCCCAACACAGCAGGACCGACGCCAGAGCCACGTATAACCCCCATCACCTGGCACAAAAATTAAACGGGGGGCACAGGACCCCCACCAGCTCCCGGGGGCGCTCACACCAAGCTCCCGGACCCCACTTCTACATCAATTCCACCCCTAAAACTGCACCCCCAGCAAGAGGGGGCGACCACCCGCTCCCCACAGCGACTCGGTGGGCACCGGGGGTCTCCCGCACCGATCCCCGCTCAAACACCTTCTCGAACCTTCCCTCCGCCGCCACGCGTGGGGACACACCGGGGACACGGACACGCGGGGGGGGGACGGGGATGGAGGGGCACCAGGGTGGGTCGGAGCCCCTCCAGAGCCCATAGAGCCCCCCGGAGCCGCGCTCGGGGCTCCCGGTGCTCGGTCCCGCGGGGCTCCCGGTGCCCGGGACCTGCCACCACTAGATGGTGCTGAGACCCCACGGCCACGGCAGGACCCCCCCCATCACCCCGGGGAGGGACGAGACGAGACCAGAGCGTGGGTACAACCAAGAGCCGTTTATTAACAAAATCAGACTTACCGGGGCTCGTCCACCCGCCCGGGGCCGCCGGTCCTGCCGCTGCGCCCGCCGCTCCTTGAGCCACCCCCGGGCTGGGTGGGGTGGGGGGGACACACACGCGTGGGGTCCTGCAGCCCCACGGTGGGGCAGGGACACGGGGGGAGAGCGGAGAGGGGGGCGACCATCGCCCAGCCGGCATCCGCAGTCCCCTCCTGCAATCATCACCACACCCCGGACCCGGACACAGGGCAAAAAAACCCAAAAAAAAAAACAAAAAAAAGGGAAAAAAATATTTTTTAAAAAAAAACAAACAAAAATTTAAAAAGGCTAAAAAAACAAAATTAACATGAGAAAAAAGGGGAAAAAATAAAAAAGGAAAAAAAAATTACAAAAAAAATATTACATCTGCAAATTACAAATGCAGAGAACAGAATCCCAGAGCGATAAACTCGGATAGGGAGGAGGAAAAGGCCTTTTTTTTTTTTTTTTTTCTCTTTTCCATGTGTGGCAGGAGTCATGCAAGAATTTCTCAGGGGGAAAATTAAGAAGGGGAAGGAAAAAAAAAAAATTCAAAAGAAACAAGAAAGGGGAAAAAAAAAAAAAAATCAAAGCCCCACACCTGCAAAGTAAAGAGGGTTGGTTTTTTTTTTTTCTTTCTTTTTTTTTTGCGGGGTTTGGGGGGGAGGTTTTTTTTTTAGTTTTTTTTTTTTTTTTTTTTGGACACAGACTTTTGCATACCATTGATTCATTGGTGTATAATGCACTTATATTCCCAGCTTTAAGCTAACATACAGTAATAAATACAGAGTCCAAGGAGGGCGCGGGGAGGGCTGGGGCTCGGGGGCTGAGCCGGGCCGGGGCCGTGGTGGTGGTTACTGATATCCCAGTGCAGAAGCTGATGTTAGTCTTTGGCCGTAGAGCGCGTACGGGGAGTAGTAAGGTCCGGCGGCCGGCAAGGAGGGCACGGGCAGAGCGCCGGCCGTGGGCAAGTGGCTCTTGCCGTAGGGGTGGTACCTGTTTAGTCCCAAAGTGTGTGGGCTCCTCAAGGAGAGCGAGGCGGGCAACGTGTTGGGGCTCCCGGGGGCGGCGGGCGGGAGGTGGAGGTGGCAGGAGGCTGCGGAGCCCAGCCCGGAGGTAGGGTAACCCGCCAAGAGTTTCTCGGCCCCCGGCAGGGCCGTGTGGGTCCGTAGGTGGGTGAGCAGCTCCTCCGAGGTGGCAAACCTCTTGTCGCAGGGTCCGCTGGCAGACACCCAGTTGCATATGTGGGGCAGGGGGTCGTTCTGCAGCATGAAGCCGTAGGTGTAGAGGGGGTGGCCGGGCAGGCTGGGGGTGCCGCTGGAGGAGAGCGTGGTGTGCACCGAGTGCAGGGGGTGCGTGGGGTACACCAAGGGGTATCCGCTCTTCAGGCTGCCGGGGTCGTGCACGCAGCTGGAGCAGTTGCTGGAGCCCAGGTGCGAGGCGCTGTGGTAGCTCAGGCAATACGGGTCCCGGCATAATCCCTGCATGAAGGAGGGCGGCGAGGCCCCGGTGAGCGGGCTGGAGCTGGGCGGCTTGCCCGGCAGCCCCAGCGCCCCCGGCAGCTGGCTGCCCACCAGCCCCGGCTTGGTGGGGTCCAGCCCGGGCACGAACTGGGACGGGTAGCCGGCGTAGGCGCCGACGATGGAGCCGTGGTAGCCGATGCTGGAGGGCGGCAGCGGGAAGACGGAGTGGCCCGGCTTGTAGGGCGAGACCGGGGCCACATGGCCGGCGGGCGGCAGCGCGGGGGGCTCCGACTTGCGGCCCGAGGGGGGCTCGCCGTGCGCCCCGGGCTCCACCGCCCCGCGCCCCAGCCCCGCGCCCGTCCCCTCGGGGCTGGGCTTGCCTCCCTCGGGCTCCTTCTTCTCCTCGGCGCCCTTGGGGTCGGGATGCTGCGGCGAGGCCCCGCGGGAGCCGCCGGGCGAGGCGGCGGCGTGCGGGGGGAACGGCGGGCACGCCGCGCTGGGCACCCGAAAGCCGGCCTTGTCCGCGGCGCCGCCGTCCTTGCGGGGCTCCCCGCCGCCCTTCGAGTAGGGCTTGAAGCTGGACTTGTCCTCGGCGGGCGCGTCCCCGCTGCCCGGCGGCTTCAGCGCGGCGGGGCGGGCGGTGGGCTCCTTCTCGGCGGCGGGCGCGGCGGCGGCCACGGCGTTCAGCTTGGAGGAGGGAGGCGGGTCGGGCTTCCCGATCTGCGAGCAGGTCTGGGCCAGCAGCGCCAGCGGGCTCTTCTTGGCGTCCAGCTGCGGGCGGAGCGGAGCTGGTCAGGGGGGGACCCCGACGGCGCCCCCGCATCGGCCTCCACCCCCCCCATCACCGCCCCACACCTCCCAAAACCCCGGGGCCGGGCCCGGCACCGAGCCAGGGCGCAGGGATGGGGGGGACAGCGTGGGGGGATGCGGCCGGCCGGGGAGAAGGACCGGGGTTGGGGGGGCTGGGGAGCGAAGCTGCGGCGGTGGGGAGGGAAAGGAGCGGGGACCGCCGGGCAGGGCAGAGCCCCGCCGGAGAACCGGGAATGCCGAGCTGGGGAGAGACGGGAGCGCCCAACCAGGAAGAGCCGAGCTGGGAAGAGCCGGCCCGCGAAGAGCCCTGCCGGGAGAACCGGGAATGCGGAGCGGGGAGGGAGAGCCGGGAGCGGCGGTGCGGTCGGAACCCCGGTTGTGGGGCGGCGGGCACTAACCTCGATGGGGCTGACGGGCGTGGAGGAGAGCGGCTGGAGGTACTCGGGGTGCAGGAGGTGGCCGCCGTGGGCGCTGAGCATCTTCAGGACGCGGATGGGCAGCCGGCTGGCCTGGCGCAGCGGGTCGGCGGGGGGCGGCCGGGGCGACGGGGCGGCCGCGGCTCCGCGGCTCGGCGGGGTCCTCGGCCGGGGCCCGCCGGGAGCGCCGCTCATTTGGGGCGGGGG
>JAWWTY010000055.1:2428188-2474000 GCA_035222235.1 Margarornis squamiger
GGGGGGGCGGCGGAGCGGCGGCGGCGACGGCCCCGGCGAGACGAAGCCTTTCCCCGGCCCCACCGACACGTCAAATAGCCCCGATGGCGGCCGCGCTCCGAGGGGGCCGGCGCCGCGCACCAATCCGCGCCCGGCCGGGCCCCCGGGGCGGGGAGAGCCGCCGGTGGGGGGGGCGAGCCGCCGCCGCTCCGCCGCCACCAACACCGCCACCGCCAGCGCCACCGCCCCGCGCCGCCGCGCGGGGGAGAACCGCGGATCCCGCACCGCCACCGGCACCGCGGCTGCGGGGCTGGGGGCACGGCACGGCTGGCATGGCATGGCTTGGCTTGGCTTGGCACTGCTGGCATGGCATGGCACTGCTGGCACACCATGGCAGGGCATGGCACTGCTGGCACAGCTTGACTTGGCTTGGCATGGCATGGCATGGCATGGCTTGGCACACCTTGGCACGGCACGGCTTGGCATGGCATGGCACTGCTGGCATGGCATGGCATGGCATGGCATGGTACTGCTGGCATGGCTTGGCATGGCACAGCACCACTGGCATGGCATGGCACTGCTGGCATGGCCTGGCATGGCATGGCATGGCTTGGCATGGCTTGGCATGGCTCTGCTGGCACACCACGGCATGGCATGGCACTGCTGGCATGGCCTGGCATGTCGTGGCATGGCACTGCTGGCACAGCTTGGCATGGCACAGCACCACTGGCATGGCATGGCATGGCACAGCACTGCTGGCGCACCTTACCATGGCATAGCATTGGCATGGCATGGCATGGCGTGATTTGCACTGCTAGCACACCTTGGCATGGCATGGCACTGCTGACACACCTTACCATGGCATGGCATAGCACTTCTGGCACACCTTGGCACGGCTGACATGGCATGGCATGGCTTGGCACTGCTAGCACACCTTAGCATGGCATGGCTCAGCTCAGCTGACATGGCACTGCTGGCACAGCTCAGAGTGGCACAGCATGGCTCACCTGGCATGGCACTGCTGGCATAGCATGCCTTGCCTGCCATGGCATGGCTTAGATAAGATCAGCCTGGCACAGTTTGGCGTGGCACAGCTCAGCACCCCTTCTGCAATGCACCCAGACCTGCACCTGTGCCTGTGCCCTGCAACTGTCCTGACCCTGCCCCTGTCCCATCCCAGTGCCACCCAAGGTGAGGGGGCTGATCTTAACTCAGGGCCCTCACAAAGTGAAAATTCCCTTATGAGCCTACAACACTCCTTTTTCTTTCTGGGCATTTTCTCCTTTCTTGGGTTTGCCAAGTCTCAAAAATCTTCCTGTGCCAGTGCAGGCCGTTGTGTAACTAATTAACTTCCAACAATTATCTTCCTATTTCTAGTTACCTTGTCCAGACAAGTTTGAATTAATTTCACAATCCCCTGGGACTCCACTCATAGGGGGTTGAGAACCCCTGTCCCACCTAGCTCAGCCAGGCTCTGTCCGTGAGGAGCCAAGGCATGTGGATAAATCCTGGAGCTTTACCCAAATGATGTTCTGTCTGTGGGGCTGTGGGATCCTGATGGGGTAGGAGCTGCTCCCCTGGTTCTCCCAGGCTTCGGGTAGGAGTTCGTGGGAGAATGAGGGCTTGGGGAGAGATGTGCAGTGGGATGGGGATGTGGAGGCACAGGAGAAAATCCTGGGAGTCAGAATGGGGGGAGAACTGAGAACCTTTGGCCTGGACAAAGGCGATGTGAGGCTGGGTGCCCATTCCAGCCCCACCTCTGCCCTCCCTGGGTTTGGGTTTCAGGCCCCTCCTGCCTACCCAGCGAGGGGGAAGGGAAAGAGGGGGAGAGACAGACACCTCTAATTAATCATATTAACTCCTGACAGATGCTTTATGTTCCAACAATGTTCCTATTATTAAGTTCATGCGGCCACCCCTCTCCAAGCCCACTGCTCCGGGTTCTGGGAAAAAAGGCTTTGCTGGATTTCCCCAGCAAGCACTGGCATTGCCCTGGCGCAGCCTGACGTTGAGTCCTGCTTCTCCAACCGCTATCAATCACGCACGGGGTTGGACCTGTCAATTTTCCCTCTTTGTGAGGCTTTTTTCTTCTCTTTTCTTCCCCCTCCCAAAGCTGACCGCAAGATTGATTCAATCCGGACAGCGGGATGTAAGTGGAGAGGCACTGCCGTTCAAAGGAGCCATTCAAGGAAGGAGGAAACAGAAAAAAAAAATGCTTTCCTCAAAGTCACTCGAGCTGTTTGCCAACAACAACACAGCCTTAACAAAGTAACCCAAAATCAGGTGGGACAAGTGCGTAAGAGCAGCGGCGATGCCACCACGAATGCCGGAGCAGGGTAAGGGCATGGAGCAGAGATACCTCTGGGGCTCTGTTTGTCCTTCCCCAAACCTCAGGTCATTCCCAAGGCCTGATCCTGCTCCGGTGCTGGCACACAGAGAGCATTTCTGGATCAGCTTGTGTTTGCTGGATTAAAGCTTCATCAAAGGGACGTTGTGAGTAATGATGAATCCTGCCCCGTGGCGATGCCCTTCCCGGCACTGGTTAGATCCTTCACTGTAAAATCCATGTGGGGCCTGTTTTTATTAAGAACAGCAACAGAGGGGAGAAAATTAAACTTCCATGTTCCATGTCCAGTTCTGCTCCAAGACAAGCCCCTCTCTGCTCAGGGATTGCACAAGGGTTGTTCAAATAAAAGCGGTGAGACCCTTGCCCAATAAAAATAACACTGGCACCAAAGGAAAAGCAAAATATTTGGAATAGAAGCAAAGCCAAAGAAGAGCAGAAGCCCCGGGGAGCGCTTTCAGCGATGACTGATGATGTTTTTGTCCCTAAGCAGGACTTGCCCCACCTGTGCTGCCGTTAAGGAGGTTTGATTTTGCCAAGGACGTGTTCCTGGTGCAGAGCTCTAACAGCTCCCGTGGACTCCAATGTCTTTGAAACCTGTGTAGCGAGGCTGGGGAACAGGGAATTGAGTTTTCCTTTAAGTTCAAGATCTTCCAGTAACTTGAGATGGCTCTGAACAGGACCTTTGGGTGACACACAGTGGGGGTGTCTCTTGCTCCATGGGCCCTTCCTGCCTTGCCCCACTGGCTCTGAGTGGGCAGAAAGGTGCATTCCAGAGGAAAGGTCACACACACGGTGCACCAGGTGTTTGTAACGAGTGAGGAAAAGCCAACTGGAAAATGAGTGATGTGCAGGGACGGCTGGAAACCCCTGCGGTCCCAGCCCTGCCTGCAGAGCTGCCTGTGCAGGAGCCTGCCCTTGGTGATGGATAGGATGGCACTCAGGACTTCCAGGAATTTGCTTTCCAATACATCATTACACAAACCACAGAGAAATGTGAACTGCACCAAAAGAAAGTGGGTTTTTTTCTGGGGACTCCAGTACATTTCTTTACCCACCTGCTCCACAACCGAGATCAGTGGAGGAATGTACTTCTGGCTCCACACTTTTATTCTCCATTATCCTCTGCCCTTTAGCAGAAAAATCCAGCATGTTCTGGTGTTGCTGACACAAAGAAGGTTGTTCTTGGTGTTGGGAGTTTTCTGTCCCACGGCACATTCTGAGAGCCAGGGGGTGCAGAGCAGGCAGGGAGGAGAGAGGCATCTGAGCACTGCAACCTGCATGAAAATTGTAGTGGGATAAGATAAGACATGAATGTAAATCACTGTAACTCTGTTGTTACAGTGTTCTCTGGCTCTGGAATAAATCTTTCCTGTTTCATTGCTGCTGGACGCAGTTTAAGGGAAAATGGGACAAGTGGGGCTGGGTGAGTTGTGGGGGATGTGGGGGGAGCAGCTTTGCTGGGTGGGTGGGCACCATCTCCCACCTCAGCAGGGCAGTGAGGGGACATCTGTCATGAGGGACAGGGCAGGGGGACAGCCCATGCCCGGCAGGTCCCTGGACAGGTCCCACAGATGTCCCAGCTGGTGGCAGGGAGCTCGGGGGCAGCTCTGGCTGTCCCTACAGGATGAGGATCCAAGACACTTCCTAAATCCAAGCTTTTCTCTGTGCCCCAGTGCTTGCTGTGCACCTGCTATTTTACAGGTAAATCCTCCCTTGCCCACCCCACAGCCCCTCCAGCTGCTCCGTGGAAGCAAAACCTTCAGAGTCAGCGTTTTCCCTGCCCTGCTCCATCCCCGAGTCCCTCCGCTCCTCACGCCAGCCCAGGCCTCGCTTTTAGCTGCAGAACAAGTGCATAAAAATGATCTTATTTATTACAGGAGACATGTTTTAAAACAACTGACAAAATTGCAAGATGTAAAACGACAAGCAAGTGCTTTTTCTTTTTTAAGCCCGTATAGACTCCTGGCAATGATAAAAATAGTGTTTTCTTTTTTAAAGTTGGAATTAATCTTTCTTTCCAAAGCAATCATGTAGCAGGAAAAGCAGGAAGACACTTGGATATTAACTGATACTCGCTGGTGATGGTTAGTTATGGAATGGCCGGGACTCGCTTCCCTCCGCAGAGCCATTAACGTTACAAACATTAAAGCAAAGAAAAAGGTGAAGGGTTTTTTTTTCCCCTCCCCTGTTCCCTTGATGTGCGACTAACAGCTGCTTTCTGTGTGACAAATCAGTGGGGTCTTCCTGTTGTTGATGTAATGAAGCTGTTTCCTGGTGGGAAGTTCTACGGGATAAATTGCAGGAGGGGGAGGAGAACATCCCACACTCACCGAAGCGCTTTGGAGGGAGGGAGGGAGCCCCAGAGCAGGCAGCGGCACTGCCCGGGGGTCACAGGCACTTAACCGAGGCGTTTGGGGCGTTTTGGCTGTTTATCTCCAAGTTTGCTGCCATCAGAGCGAGGGTCCTCATGGCCCTGGGTTGTAGGCAGGGTATTTTGGGGTATTCTCTCTGCTGTGCCAAGCAGACAAGCTCACATGCCTCAGTTTGCCCATGGTGGTGATGGTGACCCTCCGTCTCCATCACTATCAGCACTGCTTGTTGCTCTGGCACCCCCAAAAATCACCCTGGGGACATCAGGGTTTCCCTGTGCTGGCACCACTCAGGGGCTTTGGGGGATCAGCCTTGATGGGTTTATTTAATCCTCAGACACCCACCAAAAAAAACAAAAAAAACCCACTTTTACCCCCAGCCTCCTTTTTTTCTTTGCTAGTATTAGTTAATTAAACTATGCAAATTAAACCAACTTAATTTCTATAATATCAGGGCCGGAGCCTCAAACCCTTCGGTGAAGCTCATCTGGCACGTTCGTCACAGAAAATGTTTGGAGCAACTCTAATAAAAATGAAAAAGGCTGTAAATCAAGTTTAATTTATTCATTTTCTGTATGGTATGAAAGCATGCCAAAATCAGATTATTTATGAGCCCTTCATAACAATAGGCATTTTTATTGGTTGCAAATGACAAAAGGGGTTCTCAGAGGGATTTTTTCTTCTTTTAAATTTTTTGAATGCCTTTTCAGAAACATTTATTTTTTTGGACTCTATGATCTCAAAGAAAAATATTTAATCATTGATACAATAAAAATAATTTATATTTTGATACTGAAAAACACATCAGTCTTTAAAACATAAATAGACAGAGCTAATCCAGCCCAAAGGCTTGGGTGAATGCTACCCCACAAGTTAGAGGGAATGGTTGTGATTTATACCCACGTCTTTAAATTTCCCATTAAGAGCATAATCCCCCATAAGTCTTTCACAAAACATCTGAGCCACTGGGGTTTGTTTTTGCTTTTGCTTTTCCAGACCCTTTGGTGGGTGGATGGGTGCACATGTGCTCTGCACACACGGTCACACGTGTGTGCCCATGCACTTGCCTCAGGGTGACTTTCTTTGCCCTCCCATGGCTAATTAACAAAATCTCAGTGAGTCCCTGCACGAAAACCTGCCAAGTGGGGCAGGTAACCCACCCTGACACCAAAAATCACCCCTAAAACAGCTGTTGGCTGCTTTTGCCTCCACTTTCTTGCTCATTTAAACCACCGCTTGCCCATTTTGTGGCACAGCTGAACCCAGAGGTGGGTTTGGTGATGGGCACATGCCACACACCCAGGACAGGCACTCACTGACCACCTGGACCTGCCTGGGATGCTCCTGTTGATGTCACGGTGGTCCCCTCTGAGGCTGCCACCCTGCTGGCTCTGGGAAGGGGGGTGAGGACCCCCACAGACCTGTGTGGCACCATGCTGGCAAGGAGCCTGGGGCAACCAAAGGGCAAAGTCACTTCTTTAAGAGGGGAATTACTCAGAGCGACCCCAAAACCCCAGGACCTGAGGCAGAAATGGAGGGAGAGCACCCCAGGGGTGAGACAGGGTGCAAGGGGGAGCATCTCCATGGTGGGGACACTGCTGGGGACAGCATTGGGAAGTGGGTGCCCTCCTGCCCGCAGCATCCTGGGCATCGTGGCCAACAGCCACCTGGCAGCAGGACAGGCAAGGGTACCCCAAAACTCCTTGTGGAGGGGGACAAAAGCCTGGCTGGGTTGTGCAGGGAGGTTTGGCTTTGCCAGAGAGCTCTGGGTAAGGAGAGGCACCTTCTCCTGCAGGAACGGGAGCTTTCTCTGTGCCCGGTCTGGCCCGGCCTGAGAATGAAACAGGAAAAAAGCCACCAAGAAGAGAAAAGAGGGAACCCCCTCCCCGGGAGAATTAGCATCCAGGATCTGTCAGTCACTGGGAGCTTTTGGTAAAAGGGGCCCCTTGTCAACCTCTGCCTTTGATGTGACTGGGACGGAGGTGCTCAATTAAAAGCCTATCAGTCTGTAAGTAAATCAACGCCTATCAGGCTTGTCACATCAAACAAACGATTATTGCACGAACCCGCCCACCCCATTAATCTGGCTGTTCCTTCTTGACAGCTCAGGGTCAGGGCACTGTAAATCCTGCACTGGATTGCAGCCACCTGGAGCAGGATTAAAGCAGCCCCGCAGCATGTGCTGCTGCACCCAATTACTCCCTGGCTGCGGAGAGGGGCACCCGTGGGGTCCCCAGACAGGACCGGGGTCCCCACCAGAGCTCTGCTTTGCAAGGTCACGGCCGGTGACACGGGTGGTTTGGTGGTGCCCATGTGGGTGCTGTGGCAAATGCTGGGTTGTGTTGGCTCCAGGGATGCTCAGCAGTGGGGAATGGAGAGCTCAGCACCCGGCTTAGAGGGGTGCTCAGCACCTGGAATTGCCAGCGCCTCTCTGGCTGCTGAGATAACAAGGGCTCCAAAGTCCCTTGGCTGTTCTGGAAAGTTGTTGTCCATAGGGATGATCACACACAACCCCACAATCACACACTGAGGGTGGACAGTCACACTGAGCTGGTCCAAGCCTTGCTGTGCTCTGGGCAAGTCACATTTGTACCTGTGACCTGGACAGGGATTGACCTTGGGGAGCTTTGGGTACCTCTCAGGGTGAAAGGAACCAACAGGTTGAGCTCTTGGATGCTCCATGGGTCTGGATTAGCAGCAGCAGTCCCGGGGACACTGGGCTTTTCCCATCAGGTCACTCAAGGTGAAGGCAACTGGGGGGACTCCTGCCCTCACCTGCATGGATGCACCATGTCTTGGCTCCCGGGTTTTGGAGCACAGGGCTGGGCTGGGAGGAGGGTGCTGGAGCCGGGAAAGCAGCTGGGGCCATCTCTCCAAGAACAAGCAGCTCTATTCAAGGGGATGCAGAGGCCAAACTTCCCTGAAAAGCCTCAGTGCTGCGGTGGGAGCAGCCTCGGGACAGCCAGAGCTTGTGATTCCTGCACACAGGCACAGGCTTGTCATAAAGGAAAAGCAGAATCTCGGATCACATGAGGGCTGTGCGATGGAGTGTGGGAGTGGGGCAAGCCCTGGGGAGGCTGCAGGTTGGGGTTTGGGGAGGGGCTTAGTGCCCCTATCCCAGCGAGGGCTCTGCTGTCCCCATGCACTGGATTTGGGATGGGGTCTGCCCTTCTCTGGAGCTCTGGGGGCTGCCCAGGTGGTTTTGGACCAGGACCATCCCCTGGGTGACCGGTGACCAGAGGCCACATCCCGCAGTGGCAGCCAGAGCCTGTGCAGGAGGGAGGGACTGTGCTCCCCTTCTGCCCAGGCCTATTATTAGTGCTTTCCCTCTCCTGCTGAGCCTGGCGCCTCGTACTTCAGCTCTGGCTGGCTCTCATGGCACAGAGCTGTGAGCCGGGGCTGCCCTCCCATGCCAAGGAGGGCTCAGGGAGCTTGTCCTGCAGGGATGAGCTGGGTTTCAGGGGTGCTTCAGGTGTGCTATAGGGGCAGCATCTCCTGGGCCCACCTCCCTGCCTCAGTTTGCAGGATCAGGGGTATATCAGTGAGCAGGTGCAACCTTGGCACCCCTAAAAGCAGCTTGCCCAGAAGCAGAGGAGGCCCAGCAAAGCACAGCTGATGTGTCCATCACTGCCCCACTGCATCCACTTGGGTGAGGAGGGGGCAGCTGGAACCATGGGGCCGGTGCCAGTAGAGGTGACACTAAATAGGAGACAGACTCTCACTGTGCCACATTTGACATGGTGACACCAAATCTTGGCTGATAAGCAGTGTCGCCTCAGCAGGGAGAGCCATCACCCCTCACCCTGCTCTGCACACCCACCCGGCGCCCTCGGCTCTCCCACCACGTCAAGCAACACCTGCTCACCCCAGGAGATAAACCCCACCGTGTCCCCTGTGTCCCTGCCATGCCCAGCTGGCTCTGCCCAGCCCCAGACCTCCAGTGGGAGATGCTTGAGCTGGTGGGGAGGGGAGAAAGGAAATTCCCCTCTCCATCACCCACTGTCCCATCCCAGTATGGGGAGAAGTGCTGGGGGTGCATGACCAGGGGGATCTGGCCCTGAGGAGTTTATCTCCCACACATGATCAATGCTGAGTTTAAGTAAGGTTTATTGGTATCTGTAATTTAACATGACATATTTCTAACACGAATTACTCTGAGATCATCGTGTGCATAAAATATGACAGGAATCTTTTAAGTGCAAGCATAGTTCTCAGTTAATTTAATAACTGAGATGGAAAATGGAATAGCATTAAATTTAATATTTTACATAATGCTCCTACACTTCCTTCACTTGCTGCTGGCATCATTTGTTTTCCCTTCTTCTTCATTTACAGCCTACTCAGCCTGAATTGTCCTGGAGCCTGGCCAGGGAGGGGGGTGCTGACCCCTGGAAGGGCCACAGTGAGCCCCCAGGGCAGTCAGAGCTGCTCCCACATCTCCTCCATCCTGTGAAAAGGTGATGAGATGCTCTGGGTGCCCCCTCACCTTTGCTCCCTGCAGATGGGGTTCCTCGTTGGGTGCTTGTGTCTTGGCACCTCCTGCAAACCTCCTGACCTGAAGCATCCACTGTCAGACCAACTTTCCTGGAGCAGGACGGGGACAGGGGCATGTGAAACTCCTGGGACACCCTCCTCGGGGCAGCAGCCCATGCTCCATGCCAGGTTTTGTGCTGGCCGTGGGATTTGGGAGCCTGTGCACTGCAGAAGGGATCGATACAGCTCTTAGCCTTGTCCCTTCCTATTGAGCCTCGGCGGTGATTTAAGGGGCTCCGGTGACGCGGCGCTGCTGCCGCGGACAAGGTGTTAACACCGATCCGGAGGGGCTGGGGCTGCGAGGGGGCCGGCAGGGCTGGCAGGATCCCTCCCTCCAGCCTTGTCCGCTCTCGCTCAGAGGGTCCCCGTGGCTGCGATGGAAGGAGGGATGCTGGAGGGATTAGGTGGGGAGGGGAGGCTGGAGCTGCGGGAGCAGCCGGCTCTTTATCGGAGAGTAGCAGAGCCTGACAGCGCTGTAACTCTCTCTTCCTAAGGAGATGAGCTTGCAATAAACCAAGGAGCACATTAGAGGTAACGAGACAAAATGGCAGGGTTTGGAAAGCCCGGCAAAGCAATAATCCATGCTGGAACAGAGAGAGCACTCAGCTCACCTCTGCTCCTGGAAACGCTGCCAGAACAGTTCTTTACTGTGACTTGGAAAGTCTCGGCCGTGGGTTTCAACACCTCTCGCTCACACCACATCATGCAAAACTTAATTCTACTTTCAGGCTGATGTCAACATTCCCCTTTATTGCCACGGCGAAATGTGAAGACTACATTAATTTGCATTTGCTGTGTGCAAGTAACGTGTTCCAGATAATCACAGTAACTCCTCTAAGGTATAGACGAGAATTTCCTGGATAATGTGCTGGATGGAAAAATCTGATGGGGTCCAGGAGAAGGAAACGCCATTGTGTGTTTTCATAACTCCACCTGGAAGCAGCAGAGTCCAGAAACACAGGCTACAGCCCTTGGCTGGGCTCACCTCACTGTGGGGAGGGTGACTCGGGGGGCTGGGTTGGGCACTGGCACCCACTTGCTGTGGGAGTATCTCCCAGAGCTCCTCAGGCTGTAAGAAGTGACCATGGAAGGCCATGGAAAGGGGTATTCTCCTTCCATATGACTTAACACGAGGGAGCCATTTCTTCATGGAACAAATAACCCACTGCTAACTGGAGGCCATGCAATTACTAGTTTAAGAACGTGCTGGAAACATGGATATTCTAGTCTGGGATGGTATTGACCCTTTACCCATGGAGCTGGGAAATAAATGGAGACCCAGGGGTCTGTGCAGGAACTGCCTTGTGCCCTGCTGCAAATAACTGGCCTGAGCTCAGAGGATCCTACTGCATGTGAGCGCTCCAGCCGGGATACAGCCGCTGAGGGAATGGATTTTCCATCTTCCCTGATCTACAGAGTGCCCCAGATGATGGCAATGATTGAACATGGCAGCCAAAAGCTTCCAAAGGCTCTGCAAACCAATGGCTGGGCTCTGGGAAGCTCATCCTGAAGGTGCTGGGGCTGTGGGGGGGACAGGGGACCCTCCCAGGTGGGATCCATCCTGTATCCAGCCCCCGTGGCTGCACTGGCCACCCGCCTGGCATAAAACCGCTTGCCAGGATCTGGAGATGGCATGTGGGAGCAATGAATTCATTTCCATTTATGATCTGTTATGATGATACCCCTGAAGGATAAAAGTCTATACATAATAATCTCCCTCTTCAGCTTTGTTAACAACTTCAATTAACAGGGAGCTGTGTAATGCTTCATCAGCCGCTCGGATTACAGATGAAATTAAGCCATCATATTTATGAACTACGCAGCGAGTTCGAGGAGGACTCCACATATTTTACATTTAATAACTTGCCCTCTCATTTTATTTATAACGTTAATAATGATTTGGTGGCTGCTTTGGGGGGAAAACAGAAATGACGAAGGCAGCCGGGCAGGAGGGAAGCAGTGCTGGGCTCTCTGGAGCAGTGCTGCCCATGCCCAGCCATGCACCTCCTGCCTCTGCTCCCTCCTCTTTGATTTCCCATTAAAGCCCCCTCTGAACACAGAGGCTTCTCCATGGAATTGCTTTCCACTCAGCACTTTGAAACCTGGGATGAGGACTGATGATTGAATCCTGCACCCACCAGCTGGAGCATCGGCAGCCAGCACATGCCAGCGGGTCCTGCATCCAGGGTGGCACCAGCTTTAGGGGGCACTCCATAGATTTTGACCCCATGCTTCAGGTGAAGGGACAGTGCTTTGCCATGGGAAAACATAGGACTATCATTCCCTAAAGTGGGGAGGGGCAGCAGGAGCTGGTGGGAGAGCTTCTCCTGCACACTCCACTTCTTCCCATCCTCCCCATCCTGCCAGGCTGGACCCGGGCCTGCAGGTTGTTTTTGGGGTGCTGCTCCCTGCCAGAGACCCCCGTTATCACCACCCTCTCTGACTGACCTGTAGACTGGAAACACAGCTCTGTCTGGAGCCCCGGCACAGTGAAGCTGAGCAAGGTTAATTAATTTGAGGGAAGACTGAAGCCCCAAAGATGGGGAGCAGCACGTTGAAAGATGATGGCTGGCAAAAATCATTAGAAGCATCTTTCAACAATCTATACACTGTTATCGATCCTGTTATAGATCATGTTCCTTTCCCCTTTTTTGCAGGATCTTCTGGATCGATACAGCAAGTGCATTGAGACTGTAGCAACACATTTAAAACCTTATAAAAGGTTATTTAGTTGCTAACAGTGCAGCAGTTTCTGCAAAGCCTGCCAAAAGGTTACAGCTTTTTGGGCATCATAAATTACAGACGACAGGGAAAAAAAGTAAGTGCGGTTTTCTTTATTGTCTGGGTGATGGATGGGCTCCTGAACAAGACACAAAATACATCATATCACCTTTAATGGGACCACATTTCTGTAGCCATAACTCACAATTTTAAAATAGAAAATGGTGAAATATGGCGTTGTATATTCCACTCCTGACATATTTATGAGTCTTTCCCTTCTTATAAATACAGTGATTGCTATTTCAAAGCAGCACGTCAGGTATGAGCAGAGCACAAACAGCTGGTGCGAGTGAAAAATTATGGCCAGAGTTGGACATTTTCAAAAACTCTCTCTAGCAGCAGTAAATTTACAATGTTTGCACTAACTGTTATTAAAACCAAATCCATATCTTGGCAACAGGACTCCAGCTGGAGTGACGGTGCCGCTGACAGCCGGGCCGAGCCCGGGGGCTGCTCCTGGGGAAGCATTAAAAGGCTCTTGGAGGGCCCGGGGGTCCCTCGGGGCAGCGCCGGGGAAGGCAGAGCCCTGGGCAAAACCTGTGATGGGTGTGCGGGGCTGGACCTGGGCTTAAACACAGCTCTGAACGGCGCAGAGGGGTGGGGAAGCAAGGACGGAGCTGAGGATGGAGGTGAGGATGGAGTGTGAGGATGAGGCTGAGGATGAGGCTGAAGATGGAGTGTGAGGATGTAGCTGAGGATGGAGCTGAGAATGAGGCTGAGGATGGAGCAGAGGATGGAGCTGAGAATGGAGCTGAGGACGGAGCAGAGCATGAAGCTGTGGATGGAGCTGAGGATGGAGCAGAGGATGAGGCTGCGAATGCAGCTGAGGATGGAGCAGAGGATGAAGCTGAGGATGGAGCAGAGGATGGAGAATCCCCACTCCCGGCACGTCCCGGCCCTGCCTCCCTCGCTCTCCGCACGGCATGGACGTGGCGGGTCAGCTGCTCCCGAGAGCATCGCGCTCCAGCTCCGGCCTCTCTCAGTTTATCCTTCAGTTTGATGTGACTCCAACCCACGCCTCGGCTCCGCGGCCGTCCCTGGATCATTATTTCCATTCACTCGGCGAGAGCCTTTCACTAACAAATACCTCGCGAAGAACTAATCCTGCCAAGAGCCCTCCCGAGCACCCCTCACCCCTGGGAGCAGGGGGAACTCCCCGGCCTCATTTAGGCACACAAAAGGCCTCTAATTAGCTTTTTGTTTAGTCCGATTATGACTGTGAGTTTTGACCTTTCAAAGTGATTAGCTTTTGAAGCGAACACATTTGCATAACATCGGTTTCCAAACTACATCTACAATCTAGGATCAGACTTTTTGTTTTTGCTGTTCACTCATTTTTCCTTTCTTTTTTTTTTTTTTTTTTCTTTTTAATAGCAGCCAGGCTTTGTGTTTTGGTCCCTGGATGAAGCTCTGCTCCTGCTCTTCGACACCTCCAGCGCTCCGGGGCTCTGGTGCACCCACTTTTAGGTCACACGAGCTTTCTCCAGCCCGCTCCCAAAGCTCTGGCTCTGCCATCCCTGGAAAAACGCGTTTTCCTGGGAGATGTCCACCTACATCCTGCTGCCACCACCAACCCATGGCTCACCTCAGCTCCCTGGGACCCCCAAGGAAAGCCTGGAGTCCTTCCAGTTGAGAAGCCAAGCCCTCCCTCCAGCCATCCCGGCCCAGCTACCGACTCAGACACGGCCAAGGTCACCGGCAGAGCCTGAGGGAACAAAGGGCTTTAACAGGTTCTTTGTGGCAGCCAAATTCAAAACTCTTTATCACCATAAACATTCCTTTATCTGGGCAAAGCCCTCCAGAGGTGCATTTTATTACCCTGGGTTATTAAACAAAAACTTTTCAATAATGAGGCACGTTGATCTCCTCATTTGCCTCCGGCGGGGGAGACCCAACCTGCAGGTTTATCAGTCCCATGTCGCCACCGGGACTCGGGATGGGGCTGCCTCTATCTCTGCCGGTGATTAACCTGCCCCGCTGCGAGGGTTTGAGTCTCCCCGGCCCATGAGTAATATAGATTGTTGCTTTGGATGGGTCTTCTTGGAAAGAGTCTCCTGGCACAATAGTTCAGGGCTTGGGGAGCTTCATAGGGATCAAAGGTTTTGGAGATAACAGTCCCCCTCACCTTTCCTCCCCTCGGAGAGAAGGGGCTAAGGGCTCAGTGCAGGACTAAGACCAAGCAAGCCCTGACTTTACTCTGGGAGAAACCCCTGTGTGGCCTGAGACTGAGCTGTGCCCCCTCTGCCCATTCCAACACAGCTGCCCCGGCCAGAGCCTCCAGACCCACTCACGACCCTCCTGCCCAGGCTGCAGCAGCCCAGACAGCAGATTCAGAACCAAATACCCCCCATTCCCCTTCCACATCCCTGTGGGACACAGACACACCAGCCCCAACCCTGGCACGTGAGCCCCCTCCTCTCCCGCCTCCCCAAACCAGGTCTGTAATATTTTGTTCCCTGCACACAGACGAGGAGCTCTGCGCTGGCTGCTCGGCTTTATAACATCCCTGTTTCCTGGCCTGGCTTTATTACATCTGTTCTTTGGGGTATGGGGTTATAAATTGGGCATGTGATGACGTGTAATCACTAACTGCAAAGCCAATACATTTTCGCTGCAACAGCAGCAAGACAAATAAAGGAGAGTGGGAGAGGCTGGTGAGGCTCTGACAAAGGGAGATACACAGCTGAGAACTCAAAAACCTGACTGGGTGTTGAATGTTGTCCTAATGGAGCTGGTTTTGCTTTCTGGGAGAACTTCCTTAGTGCTCAGGAAGGGGTTTGACTTTCACTATGTAGCCCAGCTGCATCTCCAGCTGTTTTTTGGGGTTGCTTGGGGCCTGGTATTGGGTATGCTCCCCATCCATCCTGCCCCAGCAGCATGTTTCGGGGGCATTTCCTGGGCAAGAGCCAAAGCCAAACCAAGGCAGTTTCATGTTGATATCAGCCCAGCTGCCGTGAGTTGAATATTAGGAAAAACTCCTTCATGGAGACAGTGGTCAGACTGGAACAGGCTGCCCAGGGCAGTGGTGGAGTCACCATTCCTGGGAGTGTTCAAAAAAATGTGTGGATGTGGCACCTGGGGACATGGTTTAGTGGTGAAGATGGCAGTGTTGGGTTAGTGGTTGGACTTGGTGATCTTAGAGGGCTTTTCCAACCTAAATGATTCCATGATTCTATGATCCCCAGAGGGCAGAGGCCTGCCTGTTGCAATAGGAGCAGTCTGGCTTCCTCGCTCTGCTAGGAAGGACTTGGCCCATCGTTGCCCCTTCCCCTGGCACAGCAGAACTCCCAGCCCCTCTCTCATATCCAGCCCAGCTGCTCCAGGCACTTCATCCAGGAAGGTCTCTCCAGCAGCTGGGGCTGGAGGGTGGTTTAAACCAACCCAGACCCAACCTGGTTTTTGATCTGCAATTCCAAGGTACTTTGTGCCCTCCCAGACATAGTTTCCATGGCTCAGGGGTCTGACAGTGCTTCGTGAGCCATGAGCCTCTTCACCCTGTGCCTTGTCCTGCTGCAGTTGGGGCCTGAGCTGGTGTGGGGTGAGAGGTGAACCCAGCCCCAACCTTGTGCAGGGTGAGCTCAAACCAGCTCCAGGACTGTTGTCCTGAGCAGCAATAATGACTTGTGCAACTGTGCAAATGTGGCCAGCGAAGATGGGATGGGTGATAAATGGGAGGGAGTCAACCAGCTGCAGCTTAAGATGTGCCTGTATGCTGCCGTACCGGTTTATCATGATAAATGTCATCGGAAAATCAATTCTCTGTGTACTTTTGGGAATTACAACTATCATTTTGGTGTGATTTATTTGCTGTATAACATGGACAAGGGCTCTTTGTTCATCATCTTGAAAGTTCATTTAAAATTGCTTTGAGTTCTTGGTTTTCCGCTGTGACACGGCCGATGGGTATCTGCTCTCCTGTGAAATATGGGCTGAGGCAGAGGGAGGCTGGGCTGAGAGTTCGGCCCCTCCTTGTCCTGCTCCTGTGGCCATGGGGGTCATGGAAAGCCCTGTCAGAAAGCAATGTCACTGGGGACATCTCTGGGGACAGAGTAGAGGATGGCTGGGGTGGGACTCCCTTATCCCAGCTTGGTGTGCTGGGCCGACCTTCCCTATTTCTTTTCCAAGTAACCCACCAAACCTGTTTGTCGTGCCTTGCTGCTGCTTGCCGGGAAGGCTGAGAGACTTTTTGTGCTCTGACCATGGAACATCCCATCTCTCTCATGTCTGTCTTTGTGCCAGTGCTCACAGTGGTAGGAACTAGCACGCAGCCCTCCTGGGTACCCTTCCCACCCCAAACCTCTCCCACCTTGCTGTTGTAGCCAGGGGGGCGAGGGGTGGAAGTCCCAGAGATGCAGAGGTGGGGTCTTGTCCCACTCCAGTCTGGCTGGTGGGGCTGGGGGAGTGGGATCAGCAGGGCCAGAGGCAGCAGGACAGAGTCTGCCAGTGCAGGGGAAAGAGCAACTGCAAACCACTCAAGCTCAGGCTGTTTATCTGTGAGCACAGAGGCTGAGAAGGGAAATGATGGCTCCTATAAACACATGGGGGTAAACAACAGGCATGGGATGAGCTGTTTAAGTTAAAGGACAATGTTGGCGCAAGGACAAAGGGGATAAATTAGCCATGAAAAAGATTAGCACTGGAAATGAGAAGAAAGATGAAGATGATCAGTGGAGAGAGGTTCTGGAAGAGCTTCCTGAGCAAGGGGGATGAAGGGATGGAGTCACCAGTGCTTCCAGGATGGAGCTGGTCCCTTTATGGATGGGTGAACTGCACCCCTGCAGTTACCATTCTCCTTCTCCCCAGCCACCCAACTGAGGGGCTTTGACCAGCTCTGGGCACTTCCCCTCCATCCCCACCACGGCTCCTCAGCGAGGGGCTCTCACTGACTCCAGCACCGTGTGCTTTAGTATTCCCACTGCCTTCACCCCGTGGTATTTGGGTAAAGTTCAGGGAAACCATCACTGTATAAATCTCCCAACCATGGGGCAGTTCAAACCTCTCAGACATTAATCACTTTTCTTTAAAGCCTGGAACCGAGCCCTGGAATTGTTGCCCTTCGAGGAAAATATCCCTGGGATGTCCAGGAGGGATGGGTGAGGAAGGGATCCCTTTTTCTGCCCAAAAATGCATCTCAAAACCCCTGGGGAAACTGGAACTTGGCTTTGGAGGCTGCACAAGGCCTGATCCGTCCCTGTTCCCCCCACGTTCCTGGCCCCAAACCCAGCACCGCAGATGTGTTTTTATGGCTGTTTGTACCAGGTGTGCGCTTCGGCGGGGCGGGGGTGGAACTACGAGGAGGAAGAAATGTGCTCAGTGGTTTTGCCTTACAGATTGGAGCCGAAACCTCCCATAAATCATGCGGAAGCAGCTGACAGGGAGCAGAGGCTGCGGCGGGGGGAACTCGGGCCACGGCAGCTTCCCTGCAGATCCGTGGGGGTCATGTGGGGGTCCCACATCTGTCGTGCTGCCTATGCCCGAGGTGGACGTTTCTCCTGCCATCAGGGGCTCCCAGTGGAGCTTCAAGAGGAGGAGAGGAGCAGTGCCACAAGTGTCCTTGCATGCTGGACCCTGCCAGCAGCAGAGCTCGAGGGATGCCCAGCAGCCCTGTGCACGCCTGGGGTCCTCCAGTGCTGGGTTCTCCCTGCTCCCTTCTGGTTTTCATTACCTTCCTCCAAGCCCAACACCAACAGCCTAATTTGGAATAACAGGCGAGTGAGTATTAAGGGGAAAAATCCTGCACTCCCTCTGTTCCTGAGCTAATCCCCTGACAAATTCTGCACCCCTGGCTGTGGTCTGGTTCCAGAAATGCCCCTGATTGAAATGGAAATACTCCCCACTCCTCTCCCTTAAAGGAGAAGCTTCCCTCTGTTTATAAACCCTTCCAGAGGGGGTTTTATGATTCTCTTTTACTGGCTGGCCGGCACAAGGAATGTGGCAGCCTCAATAGCTGCAGGAAACATCGCTGCCCATAAACCCCCCCAGTCAGAGCCACGGGCTGACATTGTCATGAAACAAAAATATTCCTGATGCTTATCAGGGGCCCACATCAAAGGCGCCCTGGCCATAAATCTCCCAGGGACTGTGCAGTGGAGCCCAAATAAAAGAGCTCCCTGGGCTAATGGGTGTCCAGAGAGGGTCCCCTGGCCCCCCACGGGATGGGCAGGGGAGCTCAGGCAGGGGTCACCCCCAGCACAGATCAGCTTGGGGCACCAGTGAAGGTTTTTGGGTGTGGGGAGAGCCCTCAGCTTGTTCCCCGGGGCAGATTTGCAGTAAATCTTGGAAAACACTTTCCAGGTGCTACGTCTCCCCCTGCCCCTCCATGTCCTCCTGCCCCTCCACCTTCCCTCTCCCACCAAAGCACAAATGAACATGGGAACCTCATCCCTGGGCAAAACTTCACTGGTTCTCTGCTTGGCATATACAGGGAGACAGATCCCAACCATCCAGGCTGCCTCCGGGCTTCCAGAACTCAAGAGGTGGCAGGAGACATCCCAGCTCTTCCCAGCACACTCTGCCCCCCAAATGCTCATTATTTCAACCCGAACCAGGGCAAAAATCAAACTTAAAAAGTCAATAAAATATCAGGCGTGCGTGTGCGTGGGTGGAGAAAGCCCTGTGGGAAGCTGGGATGGTGGGAGAGCTGGAATTTACCCCGGGATGGTGAGCAGGGAGTAGAGCATGTCCAACCGTGTGGCTCGGGGTGACCCTGTTGTCCCCAGGCCCGGGCAGGCTGACAGCACATTATGCACCTCGCCTATCTTTTGTTGCCAGTTGGAGCCAGGAGTATTCCTGGGGATCATTTAGATTCAGGTAAATCAGCGTTTTCCAATCCCGGGAGGGTATTTCCCACCAGTGGGGCCGCCGGGGTCACCTCCAGGAGCTTTCAGCCCCGTATCAGTTGCTGTGTAAAGACCTTGAGTGATGGATACTCCGTCTCACAGGTAAGTTGTTCCAAAAGTTAATTATCTCCCCGGTTGCTCACTTGGGAATTTAATCACGCTCTGCTGAGCTGCCGCCCTCACCAGCAATTACAGAAGTGCCCAAAGGGGAAGTTTCTATCTTGCCCTCTCAGCCTCGTCATGCCCTGATGGCAGCAGGATTTACAGCCTCCCAGGCGCCCAGGTGCCCTGGCCAGAGCACTCCTGCCCTCCCTGCATCTTTCTCCAGGCAGGATCATCCCAGGGCTGGAGGGGAGTTCTTTGTATGTGGCCTCTCTTCCCTCCCCACGAAGCAGGGCCGTGGAGTTGAAGCCTTGGTGAGCAAGGTTTAAAATGCAGAAGCTCTGGGAGAGCCAGACAGTAATGTGACATGTCTCTCCAGCACTTGCCATTCCCTTCCTTCCATGGCTTTGATGTTAACTTCTTACAAGCTCGGAGAAGGCTGGAGGATTGGATCTGTAAATCATGCATGTTAATAGGGAGAACCGACAGCAACGCAGGAGGTTCCCCCTCTCCCCAGAAACACAAGGGGTAAGGGCAGGCTGTGTCCCCTGGGCCACCCTCTTCTCTCCTGGATGCCAGGTCCAGATCTGTTGGAATGATGTGAACCTTTGGCCTGGTGCATCAGGCTGGGCCGATACAAGTGGGTTATTCCCCGGTCAGGAGACCTTGACAGGGGCTGAAACCAGTTTGGCCACAATTTTAGCACGTGGCTCTTGCCTCTCTTCTCCTTCTCCTTCCAAACTAGGTTAGTTTCCCCTTGGCTATCAAGGGAGTGTTGGAGATGCTCAGGCAGGTTTGATATTTAGTGCTGCACCTGTGTTGGATGGGTCTTAATTATTTATAGCTTTCCTATCCTGTTTTCTCAAGTCAGTTGGGAAGAGGTGACAGGTGAAGACTTCTTGTAGCAGATGCTTATGAGGCGGGTGAGGTGCCTGCCGCTCAGATGAGAAGAAAAGAAAGTGTCTTCAGCAGAAGAAAAATGACAAAGCTACATAGGAGCTGCCTCATTTAGTAGTCAAGGAGGAAGAAAAAAAAACACCTCCTCAGGTCTCCAGAAAAGAAACACATTCCTGCTCAAGATATGGGTGCTCTGGGGAGCAGATGCCTCCCCTCTTTGTTCAGGGGATGTGCTGGGGGTACTGAGGGCAGGACAGAGCCAGTGCTGCCATGCCATGAGCCCCCTCCTGCCCAGAGCTCTCCCTGCTTTGCTTGGCTCACCCTGGCAATGCTAAAAAACATTGAGGCATCCAAAACCATAGATGTATCTCACTCTCCATCAGGTGGGCTTGGCTGGAGGCTATTGTGTGTGATGCTGGGGTGAGCTCAGCTCAGCTTTGGCTGCTTCGGGGTCAGTGAGATCTCACCCATTTAACCTGTTCCCCCCTATCTGCAAGGGCGACAGTGCAGGAGGGAGCAGGGCTGCCCCACTCTGCACCTTTGGACTGGGCAGGAGAAGGACAGAGCCCTGCTGGGTCTGCAGTGTCCCCTTGGCCACTGTCCCCTCTGTGCTCCTGAGCACACACACAGGGTTGGTGCCCACGCTCCTGTCTCCTGTTACCACTTCCCCTGCTGCTTTCTCACACCTGAGGGAGATGTTCCTTTAGCTCAAGTGCCTAGTACCTCCTGCTCTCTGGTGACAGAAGACTTAATCTCTGATGACAGCCAGACTGCTCCTCTTCAGCACCCTGTTTGTCACCGTCAACCCGACCCATCCCTGGCCAGGACAGGGAGGACAGTGGAGTCAGAGCCTGGGAGATGCTGCTGCCTGTGTCTCCAGGACATGGGGGTAGATGAAGATTCTCACAATAATGTGATAATTAATAGTGTTTGTGCTTCCCCACAAGGACGGGAGAGTGGGAGAGCCAGGCTGCTCCAGAGAGGCTCAGTGAGGGCTGTGGCAGTGAAGGGGCTTTGCTCCACCAGTAATTCCAAGTCCTGCTCCCTGTCCATCCTGCCACTGCAGATGTCAAGTTGATTATTTTAGCCACATTAGATCCCTGTTAATTAATATGAATTAACCACCTAAATATTCCTGGATAAACAAGCTATTAGGTATAGGGAGGAGAGGAAAAACCACCTTTAAACCATCACTAATCAATCCCTGCCAGAACTGGGGCTCTGTGACAGCCTGTGCAGCCCAGCCCAAGGCCAGGGCACCCCCTCCCCAGTGCTACAGCTCCTAAAAGGGGGTGTGGGGTGGCAGTGAACTCCTGGCACCTCCTGGCTGCCGCCGTTCCAGGTATGACACACACACAAAGGTACCTTTTTATAGTTAGGAAATTATAGGTGCCATGACTTCAAAGGCTTTTGCAACAAGAGCTTTCCCTTTGATAAGTGACAGCATCATTAATGGTGATTTATTACCAGGGCTATTTCACAAACAGAAATAACCAGTTTCTTTTCATTTGGCTTGGTGGGTTTTTTTGCTCTGGGCTACCCAGACATACAAGGTGGCTGGTAACAGCTGTTTTACTGCTGGTAAGACAACTCATTTATTAACTTGTCATCATGTGTCATAAAGTTTAGCAAAATGCGAGATGATTGTGTACTTAAGCTGTGTAATTACCCCATTATTAAAGCTGCCTTCTTTATTTATTTGCTCTTCTGGTGGTTTGTTCCTACCTTTGCTCTACATGTTGCCTTAGTCACAGGGCATGGAGATTCGCTGCCTTGTAATTATCCATGTGCTGACTTCCACTCTTGGAGACATGAAAGGTTTCTCTGCCAGGTGCCACTGGCTCGCCAGTGACTGGGAACAAGCCACTGCACCGCTGGCTGATGTCTGGAGAGCTGGGATGGTGCTCAGGAGATGTCCTGGGGCTGTATCTGACCCGGTCCCAACGCCAGCAAAGCCTCATTGCGGTAGCAGCTGGAGTGGGGAATGTTGCACATGCTGAAGGTATCCCAAGACCTTTTCTCCAGGGTAGGAAGCACTGGGGCAGCATGGGGTTCCTGGGCTCGCTGGTGGGGATGGCTGCACAGGCATTGCTGTTGTAGCCACAGACTCTGTGCCAAGTTGTTAATTAAACTCCCCAGAGTGTCGCTGCCAGCACCCAGACAAGGCAGATCCACCCCTTGATGAAGGAGCTGCCTAGACAGAGGAGAAACCCACTGTTAGCACAGAGATGCTAATTGCCCTGGGAACTCCCAGAACTCAGGTGCACGTCTCCCAGGAATGTCTGGGTCCCTGCCCAGACAGGTCTGTGCCCTCCCCGGGGAGGGTGAGGCTCTGTGGGCACCAGCCCGGACAGCAGCACTGCGTTCCCAGGCAGAGGGAGACGCTCCAAGGTCGCTCCCTCTCCTGCTCCCAATCCACACCAGCAGCCTGCCCGCACTCTCCTAGCACCGAGCCACTGGATAAATCCTGTTAACAAACATTTTGTAAGAGGTTAAGCACCTGAAACCACCCAATACCCGACTATTATCCGGGCAAACAGGAGCTGCACCGCAGGAGCTGCTGTGGTGGCTCAGCCCGGGCAGCCTCTGTGCCCCAGCCCTGCAGCAGAATGCCAGCGGGTCTGTGAGGGAGGATGCCAAAGCCATGGAGGCAAATGCCAGAGGGCTGCCCCACTGGGATTCCTTCTTCCCAATCTCTTCTCCTAAATCTGGCCTTGCAAAGCAGCACAACCCTTTGCTGTCCTTCCTGGAGAGGGAATGGGGAAACACAATGTGCTTTTGCTGGGCCTTGGAGATGCTTCTGAGCCCCAGAGCTGTCCCATATTGGCCACTCTCCCACAGCCCCATCTGCCTGGGAAACAAGAGAGGATTTTGTGGTGCCACAAGGGAATTTTGGTGTTTCGCTCCTACGCAGGCAACTGGAGTCTCCATCAGCATGTTCCTGCGGGACAGACTCCATGTTCAGCCTTTCTGTTTTCCTTTTACATTCTCCAAGGTCAGCTAGTATTAAACTAGAAAGAAATAATTACAAAAAAGAATTAAAAAATGTTCCCTGCTACCCTACATGTTTCTTCCTGGTGCTGCTGTGAATGTTGATCAGGGAATTTCATCCATAAATCTGTCTCTCACATGGTGAGAGGTTTTATGTTGTAATTAGCAAGCGGCTATTGCAAAGCAATTACAAAGAGGTGAAGATTCCATTTCCAGGACTGCCCAGGGTGCAGTGAAAGGCTTTTTTTTCCCCATTCTTTGGAAGCAAGAACTTTGTTCAGGACCATCCTTCTATGATACATCTCATTCATAGGGAAAGGATGGGGAAAGCTGGTGGGATCGGAGGGAATAAACCCCACCCTGCACCACAGGCTGACACCTACATGTCTGTGCACAGTGCTAATTCCCTGCTCCAAGGGATTTGGAGGCAGTTTGGAAACAAGGAGGCTTTGCACAGGGCAATTGCACCAGGAGCTGCCTTGGAACATCAGTGGGAACCAAGCCTGGCTGGGATGGGTTGGTGGGCAGCTTTGGCTCCCTGCAGAGGCAGAGAGGATGAAATGGAAACGTTCAGCCTCTTCCAGGGTGTTTGCACTGTCAGAGCTCAGGGAATGGTGGTGGGAATGACAAAAACCCAGCGCTGCCGAAACCCGCCGTGGCCCAGCAGTGAATCTCCCCATTTCCATTTATTAAAATAGCATTTTTATTACAAAGAGATGTTAAAAGTGAAAATGGACGAAATACATTTTACATCCCCCATTGATTTCCCAGGATATTTATGACCACAGAGGTATCGATCTCCCCGAAGTGCCGGATGCCCTCACTCCTTACGTACGGCACTTGCAGCGATCAAGTATTTTCGGCAAATAAACCACCAAACCTGCCACATAAAATGATCCAGAAAGGCAGGGGGGCAGTCCCTACCACCCACCCTCGCTGCTCTCTGAGCCTGTTGTCCCATGAGCCCACTGTGCTGAGTGATGAGATGCAGGGGGGTACCACCCTCCTCTGGGGTGCCCAGCACCCCACAACACCCTAGCACCATCCTTCCCTCTCTGTTGGGGTGGGCATGGGGAAGGAGACCTTAAATTCCCCAACCAGGGGGCAATTTCCTTGGGAGCACTGAGACAGTGTAGTTTTAGTGGAACTGAATGGATTTCTTGTGGCTGGACGGGAGCACAGCTGGCAGCCCTGGTGCTGGGGAAGAGGGATTGGGGACACCCCAGCGTTGGTGCTCTCCATGCCCCCTTTTTTATCTCCTTCTCCTGTTCCCCAGATCCATTCCCACGTCCCCTGCCAGTCCCCAGCCCATCTCTCTTCGTGGCTCCAATTGC
Organism: Margarornis squamiger; assembly: GCA_035222235.1. Lineage (NCBI taxonomy): Eukaryota > Metazoa > Chordata > Aves > Passeriformes > Furnariidae > Margarornis > Margarornis squamiger. Next base: position 2,452,361 of record JAWWTY010000055.1, read on the forward strand.
AGTCATCCAGGAGGTCCCTGGGGGTGGTGGGCAGCCCTGGCCATGGTGCCCAGCACAGCTGGAGGGGGTTTTCCCCCACACATGGGACCTACCCCAGACCCCAGTGCCTTTATTCCTCGCTCTGGCAAATTCCTGCTGAAGCCGTTTTGGAGTTTGCCCAGGGTGCCGTGCCTCAGGGTTGCCGAAGAGGCGTGAGGGACGACCATCCCCCTTCCCAGCCAGACTCACACCAGGAACACCCCAAATCCCCTCCCTGTTCCCGGCTGTGCCTGCACCAGCCCGGCCAGCAGACGGGCTGGCAGCCCCACGTGCGGCGCAGACGGTGCGTCAGGTGCTCCTGGGGCCAAAGCGCCTCGAGCGAGCGAGGTGAGAGCTCCAGATCCACCTTCAAAGGGCACACGGTGCTCTGCCGGCACCCGCCTGCCTGGCAGCAGGGCTGGCACTGCGTCCCTGAGCTCTGCCTGCACCTTCCCTCTGAGTCAGCAGGGATTTGGCTGAGTCCAGCCCTGCCGAGGAGCCCTGGGCTGATCTGACACCCCCATCCTCATTCATGTGGCATCACTGAGCAGCACGTGGCATCACTGCATCCTTCCCCCCGCATCCTCCCGTGTGCCGGGCTGAGCGTCGCCTCCAAACGCGGCTTCCAGGAATGAGCGCGGGCTGGGAAACCGTGCGGTGTAAAGTTTCCAGAGCCCCCCTGTGCCGGTGTGTCGGCCCCGATTACATCAGTCAGGTCGCGTTACCCGGCTGACGGGCACTAATGAGAAGTGACAGACACGACAGGCAGCGGGCGGGCTCCAGGAGTGACACTGCGGTCCCCAAGGACACGTCCCCCCCTTCCTGGGGAAGCTCTGCGCCAGCTCCATCCTCTGTCTTGCCAAGTGCAAGAGGCTTTGCCGGCGCCACTGCTCAGCCTCTGCTCCATGCCAGGGTGATGGGACTGACCTGGGGACTGGGCACAGCCATGGGGTCGGCCACAGTGGACCCGAGCCCATAGGGAGCTGCCTGCTTTTCTCATCAGAGCTTGGAACCAGTGCCAAAGACAGGAAATCCACTTGTGGCCGAGCCGAGGCTTCCCATGGTGGAGAAGGGCTGGGGGGTCCTGCCTGAGAAACCTCACGGGGGCACAGAAGTTTGGGGGCTGCCCAGCATCCCTCCCCAAAACCCAGCCTGAGCCCTTCTGTGCCCCACTGAGTGCCGGGTACCACAGAGCCCTGCAAAAGGCTCTGGAGAGCTGAAATAAAGGCACAGAGGGAGGACAGCACTGAGCATCCAAATTTTACACCTTCTGTAAAACTGGGGGATTGCTCCTCCTGGGGTCACTTTGCCCCCCACCATCACAGGGTGCCCCCCCTGCCAGCCCCTGTAGGGGGTTGTGCTTGATGGGAATGAATAGGAAGGAGGCCAGAACGTGTTTGAAGTCGTGTTGCTTTGTTGTGATCCCTGTGGCAGAAATCTGGGAAATATGGCAGGGGGATGCCTGGTGTCTGGGTGGCACTGACAGCAGGGCAAGGAGGAGGAGACAGTGGGGAAGGAGCAGACTGGTGGGCCGGAGGGAAGGAGTGAAATTTTCACCCCAAATCCCACCACTTTGGTGACCTGTAGCATGCTAAATCTCCTTGGTAGGGCTGTGAGCTCAGGGACAGCCTCCCAGGGCAGAGGATGGCTGATGTCCTTGTCCCTTTGTCCCTCCTGGTTCTGGGAGAAGAGGGGCAGAAACAGCTCATGCTGGTGCATTCACCTGGGGAAGGTTTTTCTGTTGCCCTGAAACAGGTAAAGAGGGCCAAGAAGAGGATTCCTGGGCTCCAGCATGGCCAGGACCTCCCTGCCTCAACCTCTTCCATTTGGAGCTGCCTCTGTCCCACCATGGCTCAGCTCTGCCCCAGCCCACACTGGTGGCCAGGGGAGGTTTAATTGGTATCAATCTTCCCCGACCTTCAAGGGCTGTGGTTATTGACATTTTGTTCTGACTGAGTCAATACCAACTTCTCGGGCCAATAGACAATAAATAGAAAATAATAAGCAATGCAGAGTTAATATTGATTTATGATTATTTGGGTCTTTTCTACGAGTTTTTCCCAGGCACAGGAGCTCCGTGGCTGTGAGGCTCCCAGGTTCATTAGCACTGAGAGACACAAACAGGGAGGAGAGAGGTTTGGTGCAAGGTCCAAGATGCTGTGGCACCTGGCAGGGCCCTCTGACCACTTGGAGAGCGCTGGGAGCATCTTCCAGCTTTTAAAACATGCTAAAAATGTTTAATCAAATGAAATTCACCACTTCTCCAAAAGCATGGTGATTAGGAAGGGCTTGAAAAACAGCATCAAATCAAGTTCATGGCATGGGGATTTTGTGTACACGGGGATTTTGAAACAGCTTTCTCAGGCATTAGAAGGAATTGCAAAGAAAATTGGGAAACTGGGAGAGAGACAATGCCCTTGTTGGAAAAATACCCAGGGAGGTGGAACAGAGATGACGTTTTGAGGCCAGGCTGGTGGGGACCAGCAAGCAGCACCCACAGCTCTGGGGGTGGCTTTGAGGGGACACAGAGGGGCCAGGGGAGCTGTGGCAGTGGGGATGGAGCCTATCACCATCCCATCACTGCTGCATGGCAAGGGCTTTTTCCCCCCCCCCCCCCCCTTCCTCCCTTCCCAGCCCCGACGTCAGGATGTTTATAAAACTCGGAATCAATTTGAGGCCGGGAGACGCTCAGCCAGGGAAGCACAGTGCTGAGAGGGTCAGAGGCCCGTCGCCAGCGCGGATCACACACCCTGACGTATTAATTCGAGCTGTCAGGACCAATCTGCGTACAAGCGCCCGGGGAGGCGCAGGCAGTGCTTCCCAAAAAACGAGGCTGACACTTCCCACCCCCCCACGCCGCGAGCTGGGGAGCACCCACAAACCCAGCACCAGAGCCAGGCAATGCCCACAGCCCCTCTGGAGCCCCCCGGGCCATGGGCTGGACCCCTCCGTGGTGGGAGCGCTGCTCCTCGGGCGTCCCCGCTCCCTGGCACGGAGGCAGATCTGAGGAGCTGCAGGAAGTACATTTGTTACTGGGAACGCTTTGATATTTCGCATGTGAAACGTCTGCGTGCCGGAGGAGCTCAGGCATCTGGCAGGAAATTACCATGAATCCTGTTTCTCTGAACAGTCACACACACGCCTCCTCACTCTTTTCCTTCCCCCCTTCTCCCTGTTCACCCCCTCTGGTCGCCTTCCCCTCTCCCCATGCCAGAGCCCAGAACCCAGAGAGGATCCCAGCACCTCCATGAAGTCCTGTGTCCCTCTCCATGCCTTCTCTACTCCACAACATCCCGGAGCCATGAGGCAGCCACTGTCTTTCAGGCTTGTACTAAATCCTTTCCCCTTCATGGCAGTGGCCAGAGCACCCACCTGCTCTCTGTTCTACCAGACCCACAAACTGGGGGTGAAGAATTTGGGGGCATTTTGGGTGCCAGGCTGGGGTCAGGTCACCCTCCACATCTATGACCTCATCACTCCTGGATATCACCTTCAGCTAATGGAAACGTGGAACAGCACACATGCTGGGTATGATGCTGATTTTGAGGCACAGCTACCCCACCCTGCTCCTGTGCCTGCTGAGGGGCACAGACCTCACCCCACTTCACACCAGCAGTCCCAGGCAGCATGAAGAGCCAGTCTGGGAGAGCCAACTCCCACATCCCTGATCCTGGCTCCTGACAGCAGAGCCGCAGGCTGTCCCAGCAGGATCATCACCCCGTGGGTGCCTGTGAGCACCCAAGCAGCAGGAGGGATCCTGCTCCCTCCCACCCAGGGAGCTTGGCCGTGGATCAGAGGAGCTGCTTGCCTTCTCTCAAGCAGGAGCTCTAGGCTGGATTTTCATGTTGCCTCCTGCTTGGAGCAGCCCTGTCAGGAGTTATCGGGTCCATCGGGCTGCCGTCAGCCGGCTCCGCTCCCCGGCGCTCCCCTTGCCAAAAAAATTATGACTGTATTAAATGATTTTATTACAGTAAACTGCAGCTCCCAAAGTGTAAACACAGGTGGTGCAGGGCACCTCACTGCAGCCAGCATGGGGTGGGGGGAGCAGGATGTGGCCCCTGCTTCCCTGTTCCCTCCCTGTTCTCCAGGCTCTGGAGGGCTTTACAGACCCTGGGCATGGGAATCCAGCTGGGACATCCCAGAGGCTGAGCCCCCAAGCAAGGGGACACCGAGCAGGGTAGAGGTGCCTGAGAACCCTTGGAGGATCCAGGGAGGATTGGAGGGCCCACAAGGCGGTGGAGAAGGAGGCTGTGCTGCAGCAGAGCAGCCACAACAGAGCCCTTTGGAAATATATCCTCACTTTATCTGCAATGATACAAATCCGTGGAGCATGGGCTCCCTTCTCCCCCTCCTGCTCTCACAGGTTTCGGTTTGGCCTCGATTCCAGCGAGTTTACTGACAGATTACTTCATTTTAACTCTATGGCTTTCCCGTCTTGGGGGAGGCATATTTCTAAGTATCATATTTATCAAAAGGCCTGTGCAAAAACAAGGGCCAGAATTACTCTTTTGATGGTTCCCCCAATAACTACAACCACAATAAATTTTTCAGGCAAGAAAACTCAACTGGGGACCTTTTGCAACAGGGCTTGGGAGCAGGGTCCAGGCCCTGGGCTGCAGAGCCCCCCTGTCCTGGCCATGCTCCCCCTGCCCCGCACCAGCACATCTGGTCTTGCTTGCAAGGCTGGTCTTCCAGTTCCCAGGGGTGACATATTTCCCCCGCCTATAACTCTAAATCAGAGCAGCATTTCAATAAATCACGGCGAACACTTATTTATTGGACATAGTTTTGGGGCTCTTAAAGCACGGAAAATAAATTTAATGGAGCGTTTGGAGCATTTCTCCAATCTTTTGAGGGATTACTTGGGGAATTTGTCAACGGAGCCAAGCACAGCAGCTTGATCCAGAGAGATGGGAAAGAAATTATGGGAGATACTCTACAAAGGCCCAGGTGTACCCTAAATCACATCAAAAAAGATTAATGTCAGAGGATTGCTTGCCAGCAGAGTTGATTGGCAGCGCTGCAGTTTATTTAATAAACTATCAGTTTAGCCAGAGGGTGACTTTAATCTGAATTACATTTTCTTGTTTTGGCCTACGCCATGCCAAGCGATTTATTGAATCCTGTAGCATTCTTCTTAACCTCAAACACTGGGAGAAAAAAAAAAAAAAAAAGAGAAGGAAAGCTTTGAGAGCCCCTGGAAAACCTTGAGACAGCAAAAGCTGCTCAGCTAAGGTGGCAGGAGCTCACTCTGGCAGCAGCAACTTGCTCTGGGCTCACCAGGAAGAGCTGGGAGCAGGACTGGTTTGCTGGGTTTTGCACCCACAAAGGCCAGGGCTGGGTCTGGTGACTGTTTGCTATCTCACATCCAGATCCAGTTCCAAAGCTGTCCTGACCTCCAAGACCCCCAAGATGAGGATGGACAGGGAATTAGGATGGGCAGGGGACTGGGAGGGAGGCAGAGAAGTGTCCAGGTACCAGAAGCATTGGCAGAACTAGAGAGATGTGTGAAGGAGTGAGCACGTCCCTGCAGGTCCTCTGTGCTTTGCCCAGCCTAAATCCACCCCTTGGAATGCCAGTGTGGGCCAGCACAGACCCCCTGCTCCCTGACACCTGCTGTGCCTGCACCCACCATGGCCCAGAGAGAAGCCCCCCAGCCACGTGGCAAACCCCAGATCCTGCTTCTTGAAGAGGTGAATGATTGGGCAAAGCCTTAAGAAACCTTGAAAAGGTTTCAGACATACCCTGGCTAAGGGGGGCAGTGCCCCCCAGCCTGCCTTTGCTGGGTCCTGCACACACTGGCATCTCCTGCCTCCCTCCTGGATGGACAGACAGACAGCAGAGACCAGCACTAGGGGCTGGATCCTGAGAGCCAGGGCCCTGCTGACCCGCTGGGCTCTTAAATAATGTGTTTGTGCAAACAGACAAAGAGATCCCAACTAATAATAATTCTCGTTCCAAGATTATGATTGAGTTTTTCCCCTGTTCTGCTTGATTTTTCTGCCAAAGAAAGAAAAATCCTCGCTGAAGTCTAGCAGGAAATCCAATAAAATTTCTTCAAAAGATGGGTCTGACATTGAAAAATAGCAAAATTATAAAAGTAGGCCTCAGAAAAGAAAAGGGGAGAGTTATTATATCTGGCACCTACCGAGGGCCCAGAGCTCCCTCTCCAAATGAGCCATCACAGATTGAAAGTGTTTAGCTTCCCGTTGATTAAACACGGTGAAGGACCCGCGGCGTGCCAAGCCTCGGGGATCGAAAGTTTGTTTTCAGTCAGAATGTGTTTTCAGTCAATGGAAAAAATGGTCGGGCTGTGCCGGGGTATGTAACTGAGAAGCCTCAGGTTTGGAGTGAGTAATGACTGCGATGCTGAAATGCGGGAGGGTTGTTAATCATCCGACCCCAGCCCCCGTAATTCAACTCAGCAACTCTTTGGAAGCCGGTTCTTTTCTTTCCCCCGCCCCCCGCCCCTTGCTCTTTTTAACATATAAAAAACCAAATGTTTTTTTCCTCCTTTTTCTTTTTAATTTCCCCCCCCCCCGAAGGAACAGCACTGGCTGTGTGTATCACTGTTGCCTCCCTTTTCTTTCTCCAAGGTAACAGGGAGCAGCACAGCCGAGCCAGCAGCACCATTGGGCTGGTGCTCAGTGGCAGATTTGGGGCAAAATGGGATGGATTGAGAGCGAGGGCTGGTGGAACAAGGCAGGACACCCGGGAGGCACCGACTGGCTCTGGGCACGCGCTCCCCACCAGCGGGAACCATTGGCAAAGGGCTGGTGGAAAGGGCTCTCCTGGAGAGCTGCGGGAAACCACACGTCCTGGCAGGACAGAGGAGGCCATTGAACACAACACGCCTTGGAGTTTGGCAGGGGAAGAGCCATTCCAGTGCTGGGCTGTGTGCCCGGCTGCGAGAGGAGGGTGTGAGCTCCTAAACCTCGGAGCAGCCACATGGAGCACAGCGATGCCCCGTCGCCCTCACACAGCACATCCCGAGGGGGTGGCGAGGGGGCTGAGCACCCTCCTGCCCGCCCATAGGTAGTGGGACCTCGAGCACAGGCACAGCTACTCCTCAGCACCATTGCCAGGATGGGCAGCAGCTCGGCATGGCCATGGGGCTGCCCTGGAGAGCAAACATCCCCTTTTCATAGGGAAAACAGGGGCAGATGGCAAGGATCAAACACACCTCTGGAGCTGGGGGGCGGGAGGGACAAGCTCTGAGTTCAGCGCTGGGTCAAGAGGTTGCTGGAGGGACCATGGGGACACAGGAATACAGCTCACACAGCACCTGATGCTCAACCAGGAGCCCACGTTCACTGCCCTACAAAGCCCCACAGTCCCTTCCACCCATCCCTCTCTCACCCCTCATGAGACGCCTGACTTGGTTCATTAGCTGGGTTTGCCAGGCTGCTTCTCATTAGATAGCCAACAAATTCCAGGAAGACAGGACACCCACTGGGCCTAAATGAAATTAGAGAACAGAGCGCTGCTACAAGTGGTTTAATTCAAATTACAGCAAGATATTATCGCCAACTGCAAGTGCTCAGAGCCATGAGTCAGACCCCCACAAGGAACAAGACGGGTTTAAAAAAAATCATGACTTGTTAAGTATATAATTAACTTTGGGGTTATTTTTATTTACCTTCCAGTTTTTAGCCTTCAGGAGTCAAATTTTTGAGCCTGCCTCAGTGAGGATCGGGAACAGTTTAAAATTAAAGAGGGGAGGAGGAAGAAAAAAGAAGGGAAGAGGAATGTGCCCACATTCCAGCAATGCCCAGAGCCAGGGATTTAAAGTGACACTACAGGGACTGTGAGAGCCATCCCAGAGGCAGGAGCTTTTGGGGTACAGAAGCATCCCCATGTCTCCCTCTTGTTCCATTCAGCCCCTTCATTGAGTTGCCTCGTTTTCCTGGATGCTCCTCGGGAGGCACAAGAAACTGGAAGGAGATTTTATCCGTGACCTGCAGACACATCAGCTCCACATCCTGGACAAACATCAAACGCTTGCCTGTGCTTGCTCCTCACAGACCTTTGCAGCATCATCTTCCCCTCACATCCCACCCGAGCCCACCCCACAGGCTGCCAGGGGCTCTGGGTGAAATAGTTCCCCCAGACATTGTAAATCAGAATTGCTGAGACTGACTCAGTGCAAGATTTCTGTCTGCTGAGCTCCTGCCCAGGACAGCCAGGACCTGAGCGACCCCCATCTTGCACAAGCACCACACTAGAGACAGGATGACAGGATTTGCTCCCCAAGCCATCTCCTTCTGGGACAAGAGGGGGTTTTGGTGGAGACAAATCTGCACAGAATACAACTGAAATAGCTGGAGCTGGCACAGCATCGTGGGGCTGGAAACTCTTAGGGTGCCCAACCAGGGGTGCTGTGTGATCTTGGCTCTGCCAAGGGAGCCAGAGGACACAGCTGATCAGTTTGCAGGGTGAGGGAGGAGTTTCTCAGTGTCCCCAAGCTCACACAGTCTCTGAGGCACCATCCTCTGCTGATTCTTGTGGAGCTGAATTGGCCAACCCTCCTCTGCTCCACGCCTCAGGTCCTGTCTTCCCCTGTTTCCGCTGAGCAGATAGTACCCTGCTATCTTTCATTGAAACATCATGTCCAATTTCTCCCTTGATTAAACCCATATTTTGCTTGGCTATAAGTCAAATATAAGAGGGCCGCACTCAAGTGAACTAATCTTGGTTTACTTGCCAGTAGGTAATTTGATAGACAATTTGGCAGACATCCACTCTAGAATTAAGCAAACCTGAGCAATAAAGATGTAGGAAAACAATCCTGAAAAGCCATAATGAGACGTCTAGTTCCATTCAACAGCAACTTGTTCCACTTATGTTGGTGCTGACACCCAGGATGGTGGTGCTGACACCCAGGATGGTGGTGCTGACACCCAGGATGGTGGTGCTGCCAGTGCCCCAGCCGGGACGGCACACTGGGCTGGACCTCCACCAGCCAGGGAGGTGTAAGCAAAGCCAAGAGCAGCAGTCCAAGCTCTCATGATGGTCCTCAGTAGACAATGAGTCCAGGTTTGGCAGCCCCAGCCCTGGGACCAGGTGAGCTCCTGAGAGGATAGCAGGAGGGTTTGCTGAATCGCAGAATTGTTTAGGTTGGGAAAGACCTCCAAGATCGTCAACTCCAGTCTTTGAAGTCTCAGCTGGGAGTGCCTTGGAGGAAGGAGCAGCTCAAGCAGCCACAGCACAGGACCTTTGTTTGCCATCTGTAAGCACCTCCATCACCATGTTTTGCTGTTAAATTGACCCTCAGAGCCCCTCCAGCCCTGTCCTGCAGCAGCAGCAACACCAGGGCTGGTGCTGCTGAGCTCCTGTGTGTGGCCTTCAGCTTCCCACTCACCTGAGTGCCCAGACCTGCAGCATTACCTATTTGGGATGGGAGGCTTACTGGGATGGAGGAGAGCAGAATTGACCTGGGGGGGTTACTCCTTTGGGCAAACCCTGCCAGGGGCTGTGAGGTGGCTGGTGAGGGGTGGTGGAGTGCCAGCTCCTGTGCTGGAAGGGCTCCAGGGTGATGGCCAGAGCAGAGGGGCTGTCAGCCTGCTGCTGCACCACTCCATCCCTCATAATGCCATTATGTATTGCTGGCATTAATCACCCCGCTAGGTAAGCATTATGGCACTTTTATGGTAGCTTTGAAGCTAATCTGTCACTAATGCCTGCTGGATTATCATGATTTCTTACAGTTGTGATTCATTAACTCAGATGCCTAATAGAATTAGTATTAAACATCTTCCACAGATTTCTGCCTCAACATGTTGAGTTTTGAAAGCCTTTTCAATATTTCATTGTGTTGTATTAAATGGCATGTCAGGCACATTGTGTGGTCTCCCAGAGAACTGGTGCAAGGGGCTGGGGCAGGGGAGGGGGTCCAGGGGGGCTGGGGTGGCTGGAGGGGCAGCACGATGCTGATGGCTCCCAGGGACCCTCACAGTGATCCAGAGGCTGTTTCAAGGTTTGGAGAGTTCTCCAGGTAAAAGGTATTGCAGTGGCACAGCCGCTGCCCCCAGCCACATGAGTCTGGCACCAGATAGTGAAGGTGGTACAGAAGAGGTTAATCAGCTTTGAGGACACAAAGTGCAGGGCAGACACTAAACATGATCGTGATCATCACCTGGCCCTTAAGGAATCCTTTTCCTAGACACCACTATGCCATCCCTAGTAGGAATATTATTCCTAATAATCAATATTAGTTCTCAATGCACTCTCCAGGGCTTAGAATGATTTTCTTGTTTAGGATAAGATCTGGATCTTGAAGCAGGATAAAAAGAGGAATTATTACTATTATTATTATTAGCATTACCATTATTATCTTGGGTCTTAAAAAAACAGTCTTATTTAGATAAAAATCTCCCCCAGCAGCAGGCTGTGGTGCTCAGAGGCCTTTATCTGGCCTCTTCAATATGCATTGTGGGTAACAGAATTTTACAGTTATTATTATTAATAATGTAAGGCCAAGACCAGAACAACATTGCATTAGGCTGCATGTGTGTGAGCCCGGACAGCCCCGTACACACCACTGCTTTGGCTTTTCCAGCTCTTTTTTAGCAGCTGAGCCCCACTGCTCAGACTTCCCAGCAGTGAATCCATGGCAGGACCCCAGCCCCTGGCAGGAGCGCTGGTGGGGAGGATGCTCATGCTGGGAAACCGGGAAGAGCCTGAACTTTTGGATGCTGCCCTGAACCCGACGGCGAACCCTTTCTGCTGCCCTGACCCTGGGAACCCCGCGTCGAGGCCGTCACTAGGAAAACAGAGAAGGGGGCACTTCAAAGCGGGGATTAGAAGCAGCTGTGCAAATTGACAAATCCATGTGAGGAGCCGGCGTGGGTTGGGGACCCACGTCCTCCACCACAGCCCTGTGGAGTGCGGACGGCACCGGCCCCGTGAAATTCCTATGGTGGGTCTGGGGAAGAAACGCTGCTTTTAGGAAGGCTCCTGTGGAAGGAAAAAAAAAGGTCAGGTTTGGGGCAGGCTTTTGAGCGATGGAGGGGAGGGAGAGCAGGCGCAGGGAGGCTGTGAAAGGTGGTTTGTCCCGGTGCCAGAGTCAACCTGTGCCGGCGGTCGCAGCCCCACGTCATCACCATCACTCACAGCCACGCCAGAGGAGGAACAAACAGCAAGTTCAGAAGGAAGGAGCTGTTTCCCCAGGGCTGGGACAGTGACCTTACTGGTGAGCATCCCTGGATGCACTGGCCAAGGCATGGGAGATGGACCTGGAATGGGAGATGTCAATGAGGGTCCCCCCAGTGCCTCCATGGGGACAAACCCCAAGCACAGAGATGATTCCTGGCCGTGTCGGGGCTGTTTTGAACAGTTTTGCCATGGAAATGATTGATTTCCCAACTGTGAGCGGCCTCTCCATGGAAGCCTGTGATTTTCCCCTTTCTTCTCCCCCCTGCATGAGTGAACTAATGTGCACATTGAAGGGGGAAAAGAAAACTTGAAAACTTCTTCATTATGTGATGTGTCTAAAATGTGCATTTAACACACATACATACCCCCGCCCCCGCTGAAGTTTTTGGTTACAGAAACAGTTTGGTTCTCCCCTGGATTGCTTTTATGCAGCCCTGAAGCACATCAAAGCAAAGTCTTGCTGGAGAGGAGCATTTCCTTTGCTTCTCATCAAAATGCCGCTATTGATGTTGCGGCAAGACAAGAACCTCGGGAAGGGGGATGGAGGGGAGCTGTGAGCACGAGGTCCCACCGCTGCTCCAGGGGTTCTGAAAATATTTGGAGTGATGCTTTTCAGCTGATTCTCCCAGCTTGGGAGGAGGGAAAACGGGGAGTTGCAGAACTGGACTAAATACACTCAGAATTTCAGGGAATGTGAAGGTTGGAGAGATGGCCCTGGCTGTGCTGGGGTGCCCGGGTAGGCGCAGGGCTCGGTGATGGAAGGAAGAGTCCCCTGCCAGGCTCTGGCTTTGTGGCAGCTCCAGAAGAAAGGGCTGGTGAAGCATGGCCGGGGCTGGGCGCTCGGGCTGCCCAGAGCTCCTCACTGCAGCCTTTGTTTTAGGGAGTGAAAGGGGCGGTCATGGGACAGCAGTCAGCCGGGCGAGCACGGGGGAGGCCAGGGGAAAACTTTAATTAGGGTAACTTGAAGGCAGGCTTTAACCAGCAGCCGCAGGAGGGCTGGTTTGATCTCCTTGTGGGATAGACCCTGTGATTAATCGCGGCCCTGTCGAGGGGATGGACACCTGCCTGTCACATGCTTTGATTCCTGGCGCAGGCTTTGATCTCGCCCGCCTGCGTGGGAGGGTGTTGGAGCAATCCCTGGGCTCAGGTCTCTTTTATGCCACCCGTAGGGGGTCTATGGGGCAGGGAAGGGGGGTCTTGGCTGCCGGTCCCGGGGTCAGCCCAGGAGGTGCTGGGGCCAACCTGAGTTCGTCCCAAGGGGAAAGTTCATCCCCAGTCTGGGGACAAGAAGGACTTGTTGTAGTCCTGGGGGGCTCACTGTTGTACGGGGTGGGGGGGGAAGTATCCAAGAGAGCAATGGGATTGCAGAATCATCGAGGTTGGGAGAGACCCTCAAGATCATCTAGTCCAACCACCAACCCAGAACCACCATAACCACCCCTAAACCACGTCCTTAAGTGCCACATCCTATCCCCAAGTGCCACATCCATGGCACCAGGAGGAGAGCAGGCTGTCACCCGGGCTGCATGCCCAGGCAGCAGCCCTACAAGGTGTCCTCTGTGGGGACAAGGGTCACCCAGCCCCTTCCCAGCAGAATTCTAAGCCAAACCCACCCGGAAACATGCAAGGGATCGGATCAGGTCCAGATTGACCCTCGTGGGGTCCCATCCTGCAGGGACCCTCTTGCAGCACCTACATGACCTCTCGCCCACCCTGGCTCTGCCCAATCCTTCCCAAGGGCTGTGGCAATTCCCTGTCAGCATCGCCTAGCATGCTGCTGCCTCTGCCTGTGATTGCTGTGGGCACCTTCACCCCTGGGCCCAGCCTGAGTTATTCTCAGCCCTGACATTTGTGCCAAGCAGGCCGAGCACGTCCCGTTTGCTGGAGCAGGGCAGGGTGTCCCTGCGTGGAGTGAAAGAGGATCCCAACATCTCCACTTTCAGCCTGACCTTGAAAACGGAGCAGGGAGTTGAGCCCCCTCTGAGTCACACTGCTGGTGTGGGGGAAACACAGGGGGAAAGCCTGGCACATCCCAGCCATGGACAAAAAGCACTGGGATTGGTGCTGAGTGACAGTGGGGACAGCTGGGGCGATGCTCGGACCAGTCCCAGGAACCTGCTCTGTGGGGGATTCACTGGGTGAGAGATAATGGGTACAGGATGCCCAAGTGATGGTGGGCCAAGGGGTTCTCATTGCTGCTGGCTCCCAGGGGCTTTGAAAGCTTCCCTGGGTCTGGTGGGATTTCCATTACTTTTCCTCCCATCTTCAAATAGAGAGGGTTTTCATGATGTCTCAGTAGATGGTTTGGCTCATACAAGCAGTAAATGTCCTGATTTGGGGGAGAGAAAAGGTCTAATGAAGCAGAGACAAGCATGGGAAAGCCCTTCTCCATGCTGCATGGATATAACAAAAACAAATTTCCAAAAGCCCTGGACAAGCATGGTAAGGCTGTAATGTGGTGTCCTGTTTCCTAATCTCTCCAGTAAGGAAGCAGTGTGTTGAATTTAAAATATCCCTCTGGTAAATGCTAACTATTTAAAGAGTGCTAGGGTCTTAGAAATGCAAAACAAAGATTTGTTGATTAAAAACACATGGTTTGTTCTGGAGGCACGAGTAGCCAGAAAAATCAGTTCTGACAGTATTTTGGCTTTTTCAATCCCACAAGACATGATGGTGATTTATTATAGTGATGTCAGCTGTGGTTGAAAAAAAGTTCTCTGTGTTGTCTTAATAAAAGAGCTTTACCTTGAAATCATTAAACTCTCAGCCTGTTTATTTGAAGCGATGACTGTGAATGTGAATGGTCCCCTCTAAATCACCCGGCCTGTGTGGGAGCATATGCCTGTGCACGAGGTGCAGTGACAGCCCAGAGCCTGCCTTGCTAATGTGAGTCGTGTGATGGATATGATTAGTGGGGCTTTGAAACCTGGATGGGAGATAAGCACACCAGGCGAGGAGGGGAGCCCCCACATCACAAAGGGAAGGGGAATTAGAAAGACAACGGGGTCTATCTGTCTTCTTCTGCCATCCCTGCAGATGTGCAGGGCGGCTGCCTGTGAGGATCCGCTTGCCCCTGGTCACCTCTGCAGTAACTCCTCTGCTAGGGTGAAACCCAACATAAATTCCCTACAGGGGAGGCTGCAAATGTTCTTCACTGAAGGTCCACCTTGGGTGCCTCCAGGAGGTCTGGTGGCTTCAGAGCAGCACCAGAGTTGAGTTGAAACCTACAAGTTTACAATTAAGTTTACAATACTTTCCCCCTAAACAAATGTGCAATGTGACATTGACATGCCAGGCTCTGTCCTAAGGAGAAGGATGGCAAATGAACGTGGCTGGTGGCAGCATCGGTTCAATGATCTCTGTTGAACTGGTACAACACCCAGCTGGACATCAAATGTCAGCCACGATATCAAACTCAGGGCCAGCCCCAAGGTGTTGGTGGGAAAGAGGAAACCTTTTCATTATTATGCTTAATTTCATAGGAGAGATCTTTGGGTGTCACACTCTGGGGATGGGGTGCAGACAGTGGAAGAGGCACAACAGAAATTAAAGGCTTGGCTGCTGTCCCTGGTCAAGCTCACCGAGGTGGCTCAGCTCAGCACATCACATCAGGGAGAGGCAGCACAGACACACTGCGCTGGGCACGGGAGGCAGGAAGGGGTGTCCCTGCTCTGCCAAGTCCTGGGAAGCTCCCCATGGGGCAGCCCTGCAGAAAGACGTGGTTGTCCCTATTCCTGTCAGGTGTCTGACACCATTCTCAGGGTGCCAAGTGGCCGGAGTGGCGAAGGATCCCCAGCACCCAGCCCTGCTGCTGCAAGCCCTTTCCCTGGTATCTGGCAGCAGTTAAGCACTGAGCAGTATTTACTTCTTGGGTAAACAGTCGTAATCTCCCTAACCAGAGTTTATCGCAGAGAAGTGAGTTAAATTCCTCTTGGATAATCCCCACGTGTTGTGGTTTTCTGAGCAAGAGGTTTTGGGATGCCATTCAATGTAAATGGGCTGCTCTGGGCCACAGAGTGATGAAGGCTGGATCAGGCCCTAGGGAAAGGGGTGCAGGTCCCCCCTTGCTCCAGAGGTTGCTCAAACTGGGGCTGAGCCACAGCAAGAGATGGCTGAGGGCTCCAGCACAGCCACCTTCGAGAGCTGGGCCAGATGACAATGAGCACTTGGGTTTGTGGCAGAAATTGCTGGAAGGCAGTTCCTCACCCAGCCCCTCTCCCTGGGACCTCCTCTCCAGGTGGAAGAGCTGCAGGGGAGACTTGTCTCCAAAGCCAGCAGCCAGTGCCCATCTGCAGGGCACTCACCCTGGAGCCAGGTGGGCACAGGTACCAGTGCTGGAGGTGTGCAAAAGCAGAGCCCTCTCTGTCCCATCTTCATCACAACAGAGCTTCAAAATAGGAATTACGTTAGAAACTGTACAGATGTTGAAAACCCCCTCAGTGGGTTGTTTACACTAAAATCCCCAGTATCTGGTGGCTGGGATGGAACAGAGCGAGCTGAACTCTGACCCTGCTGGAGTACATGGGAATGTTACCAGAGATGAGATGCTTGGCAGGTACTCACATCTCATATTTTATCTGCTGCAGCTACAAGAAATATATTTTCCCATCAGCGTGATTATTTTTATTTGACTTTTAAGTCGAGCAGGAAGCCAGAGTGGCTCACATCCATCAGCGCTGCGGCTATTAGAAAATTAACCAAGCTTAATAAACTTCCTGCACGGCTCACTTCTGCAGCTGCACAGCTACAGGAAAACAAATATATTGACTGGCTCTCCATGGAAGCACGTCGCTAAATAAGACATGTTGGAAGTGAGGAATGGCCCAGGATGATCCCAGCGTGGCTGTTACTGTGCTGGAAAATGCAGAGCTGAGGTTTCAGAAACCTCGAAGAGAGTCACGGCGCTGTGAGATGCTCCACTGGTCAGGGGGATGAGGAGTGGGATTTACTAGTTGGGTGGTCATTGCTTCATCCCATGGAAATGCCAGTCTGCAAGATGAGAGAGCTCCTGCTGACTTCTCCAGGATCAGGACCAGAAAAAGGGTCTCACAGCAGGGACTTGTCGGAGTCCCCACTGCTGGGGAGCCTGGGAACCACAACCTGGCCTGGGTTTCCATCAGGATCGTCACTTGAAGCAGGATTTAACCGAGCTCTGGCAGGGTACAGACCTGCACTGTGCTGTTCTGTTATTTTTGGGTACCTCCTGTGCAGACTCAGGGGAACAGGAGCAAGCCCACACCAGGCAACAGAGACCACTGGCAGCACTTCCCTCCTCTCCTCTCTGTGCAGAGCCAGCACATCCTCGCTGGGTAAGGCAGCAACACTGCAGGCTGGGGAGAACACAGGGAGTCTCGGCAGAGGGGAATTGAGTGGAAAGAGCTCAAACTCCAGTCTCCTCTGTAATCAAAGGAGATGGGCAAGTTCTAACTAAACCAGCTGTCATAAATCATCAGCTCTGAGTTTCATTCAGTCATTAGATCCACCTGAAGACACTCTCAGCGCTGCAGAGGAGGCTACAGGAGTTTCATGCAATGTGCGACTTCCAAATCAATCTCTTTCCAGCAGGCAGAACGAGCTGGCTGCTCACGTCTGTGTGTCTCACAGAGGAGGTGCAATAAAAAAGGGAATTCAGCCAGGTACAGGACTGCATCTCCTTCCCTTGCTGTGCCTGGATGCTGTTCTAATCTCCTCTTCAAACACCCATCAAAAAGTTTCACTGAGGGTGTCCAGGTCCCTGGATCTGAGGTGGGGGAGTGGGAAGGGTTTGTCTTTCTCTCCCTGCAAACCCACAGGTGCCTCTGCATGGACCCTGCAGGGATGGGGCTCTGCAGGGAAGCCCGTGCTCTGCTGGGCCGTGGGTGTTCACAGCCTTCTGGGAAAATGAACCACAAATAGGGAAGAAAGTTGAGCAGAGCCCTTGGAAAGCCCATTTCAGGCTTGTGGATGAGGGGTAAGTCTGGTGGAGGCAGTGCATTCCCTGTGTGTTCCAGGTTCCTGGCACGGGTGGGGGACTAGAGGGAGCAGAAGAAAATACCTGCAAAAAAAAAGGGAAACTACCAGCAAATAAAGAAAAAGACCATCAAAAACCCCAAATGGAAAATACCCTAAAAACCAGGAGAGCTGGGGTGACACATCACAGCAGGCTCAGGCCACTGAGGGAGTTTCACCAAGAGAGTTTTGTGGCTGGATCCAGCAGGATGGCAACAAGTCCCGTGGCCACCATGGGTGCTGCAGCCTCAGGAGCACCTGCATCAGCACATCCCCACGTTGTCATAACTACAGTGAGGAGCCAGTGAGTGTGGGGAGCCCAAAGCCCTGAGACCTCGTGCTTGGGCTGACCTCGCGTCAGGGGTGCTGGTGGTGCTGGAGCAGGGAGGGTCGCTCCCTTCCTCGCGTGTCTACAAGCAAATTAAAAATTAAATAAATAAATTTGCTAGTTTACAAATAGAACTGTTACTTGTTACTCACAGTATTAACAGTCTCCTTTTATTTTTTTTCCCCCCCTTTTTTTTTCCAAGGCTGTGAAAGACGTTTGTTTCAGTTGCCAACATCTCTACAGAACTAATGTGGGTGGATTGTGACAGATATAATTTCTCCATCCTACAGTTTCATCAACTTGAGTTCTGTTAAACTATACCCGCTGGGCTTAGCTCCTTTTAAAGTTTCCGCTTTGACAGGTAGATTTATTAGTCTTGAAATTTGTACAAATCAGATGTCACTCGTGGCAACTTGTCAAAATGTCAGTCTGGTGAGGGAGGCATGAAAGGATTTTCTGGAGAGAGACGGGAGGCAGGCTTGAAAGAGCTCGAGCAAGGCAGAAGAAAGGAGCTGGGAGGGATTGCAGCCTGCTTGATCCTGGGGGTTTTACTTTATTAAATATCTAGCGCCATACAGTGGGAGATGCTGCTGGATCCTGCCAGCCAAGACATCAAGGCTGTCAACATCCGCTGACGGCTCCGTGCGCACCCGGACGCCTTCTGCAGCTTGTTATGGATATTTAGGGCACGGGTGAGGCACGGGGAGGGGAAAGTTCAGCTTGTTTCTAATGCTGCTGTGTTTGAAATGCTCCATTATCGCCCTAACAAGGCGAGATGCCTCGCACGGTCTCCGGCTGGGGAAGCGGCATCTCCGTGCTGGGAGCTGGGACCTGCCACCAGCACCTCTTCTGGTCCCCTCTCCAGCCTCCAGAGAGCCTCCAGAGAGCCTCCAGTGTTTTGTCTGGCAGGAGGAATGCCAGAAGAAGAGTCCTTGGGCTGCTTTGCACCAGGCAATGACATTCATCCATTTATTTTTCCTCGTGGCACTGGCATCTTGCCTGTGTGAACCGCTGCTCCGGCCTGAGCCCTGCCAGGGTATCCTTACAATTTTTCCTTGGATGTGAATGAGCTGCTGCCCAGGCCCTGATGCTGCCCAGGGCATGGAGACCTCTACGGATCCTGAGTGTGTAAGCCCATGTGGGATCCAGCCTGTGGACCCCAGGACTGCTCAAGTGGCACAACCCACCCCCTTGACTGCTGTGCTTGGAGGAGATGGAGCAGGAATGGCACGAGCATGCCCAGATACACAGACACACATTGCTTAATGAGCCCTGGGAAGCTGTAATTAACAGGACTGACCTTCCAGCCATCAGGACCCTGCAGATGATGATAGGAGTGATGTGCAGCAGCTCCTAAAAGACCACATGCTGGAAGTGGTTAAGGAAGAGCAACCATCTCCTTTAACACACCAACCCAATAATCTTGACAGAAGTTTTTTCTAGGCATAAATTTAGAGTTGTTGAAATACAAACTTAAAAGAAGTATTTTTTTCTTTTTTTTTTAAAAAAAAACAATTTAAAAAACATTATTTTGATTACAAGTTCCAAGAAGATCAGGAAAATCTTCACCGAAACCAACATTTTTTCATGAATATTTACACTTTGTTTGAAAAATCTGTTTTGGCTGAAGAGACGTTTGTTGATGTTTGCTTGGCGGGTGATGTTGCTCTCCAGTGACGTGGGAACCTGGTGTGGGGACCTGGCACAGGGACCTGGCATGGGGCAGAACTGGTGCTGCTGCTGGTCCTGGTGGGACCATGGGGACAGAGCTGGGCAATTCCTCACTGAGATTTCCAAAGACACCAGAGCCATGAAAAGGGGTGGAAAAGGTTCTCTCCTGTCACCATTCCTCCTCTGGAGCTGCTGGGGTGGGTCTCAATCCAGAAGGCTTCAAGCAGAGACAACCCTTCCTTCAGGCTCGCAGTGCCTGCACATCCCAGGGTTCTCCCACACTTTCCCATTGTGTCCCATTGCTCTCACACCAGCTGCAGTAGTTGAAGAGCCCATTGGCACTGCAGGGAAGTGCTCCCCCAGCCCAGGGATCAGGCAGAGAAGGCTTTTCTCATCACCATGATCCAAGAAAACCCATTTCCCCTCCTGAGCTGGGCAGAGCTCAGGCAGTGCCAACACCTCGACCCCCTCTCCCTATTCCCAGTGCTCATTTCCATTCCACCCTTTACACCTTGTGACATGTGCCCAGTGGAGGTGCAGAATGAAAAATAAGCAAAAGCTGGTGTTTGTCCATCTGTCCTGAAGCAGGACAGGTCCCCAGCACGGGACAGGATCCAGGCCAGCCCTCCCTGCCATCCGCTTCCTCATGGTTTGTGATTAATGAGTGTTTTGTCAGGCAAAGGGTAGCAGAGAGGCCAGGACATTATTTCCTGGCCCTGCTCTCCACCGTGTCCTTGCTCAGCAGCATGTTGCCATCGAGTCCTTGTCCCCCTTATCCCATCCCCTCCTGGGGATTGGGTGCTGCTCTGTGGTCTCCCCACACCCTCAGCTGCTCTGGCTGTAGGTTTTTTGTTTTTCTTTTTCAGCAGGGTTCCTGCAACAAGGATGAGACTGCATTTACAGAGAGGAAAATTAAGCTGAGAGGCTTTGCTTAATTAATTGGTACATAAATGTTTCCCTCTTCAAGTGGCTCAGAGCGATCATTGCATGAAAAGAGAAGGGGAAAACCCACTTCACACAGGAGGATTTTCTTTCAAAGAAATCACTTTGTGTCACATCCAGCCTTGATTTTCTTTCATGTGGCAAACGAATGGTGGCAGCTTGATTTCCACATCCAATGTCATCCCAGCAGGTACACGGGAACCGCCGGCTCAGCCCCTCTCCTGGCCAGGTCAGGACCATCCTGGGCAGCAAAACATCACCTGCACTGGGGCAGGAGGGGGAAGAGGGTCTGTTCATCCATCTCACTCGGTTTTTCCATGTGCTGTGAGTGTCTGCAAAGCAATTTCAGTGCAGGGAAAGGGAGAGGAGAGGGAAAGAGAAGAGGAAAAAAAAGATGCCTGGCATGAGTTCAGAAAGCTCTCCAGCTCACACATCTGGTTCTTATATTTCAAAGTTAATTAGTCATATTGAGGCTGTCTGAAGATAAATTTATCATCCAGAAAAAACACAAACAGTTTGAAAAATGAAAGGAAGTGAGGTGACATGGCTTGACGTTTAAATAAATCATTTTAACATGATTAAAAAACTTGTCCTCCCTGACACCCGGCGCCGGATACTTTGTAAAGACTTTTTGACAAAGACAAGCCCCTGTTTGGTACACAAAGCCTCTGCCATTCAACTACACACACTAATCTTTGGCCAATTACTTCTCCCAGTGACTACTGGGGGCTGCAGGGCTGGAGCAGGCAGAGAGGGGGGCCAGGGATGGCCAGAAGGGCTGGAGGGTCCAGCTCAACAGGGTGCAGGATGTGATGGGGTTGAAAATAGAAAATAGGACTTGCACACTGTCTGCTGGCAAAACCAAGGACACCAGAAGCACAGAGCACCCCAGTGAGCCCCCCCACAGCTTGGGGTGCACCTGGAGATGGGGCTTGGCCCCTGGGAAGAAGCAGGGATACCCCAGGGCATCATGTGGTTGTGTCCACCCCATCAGGGCAAAGGCAGGGCTGATCTAACACCACCCAAAAGGTCTCTCCCATCAGCAATTTCGCCTTCCCAGCTTTCCTAATGGGATAACGAGGAGCTGGTTCTGCTGCTGGAGTCTTGTCATCCCCGTAATTCTCACCCAGGCGCATTGGTGATGTGTCACTGCATGTCCCTGCTAATTCCACCCAAAAGTCTTATTAAATCAGAGGCTTTAGTTTTACATCCATGTTATCAATTTTCCCTCTTGCTGGCTTGATTGATGGAAGGTTTGTGATTAAATGAAATGCTCTCCCTGCACATCAGCTGGAGAACAGCTCTGTGTGGCTGCTTGACAATGTGTCTATAGGCTGAACATCAATCAATATTAGGGGAAATCAGCATCTCAGATGACCCAGAGGAGGAACTCAGCTGGTTTTCACGTTGATTCACCCGTTCTGTTGAATGCTTTCGAGGGATATTTAAGCTTTACCAATTCTTGCTGCATTTCTGATATTTTTCCTTTCCCAAGTCCAACCCCATCTCTCAGAAGTCACTCAGGACTTCTGTTGACCT